>CM044111.1:8333581-8353079 GCA_024174645.1 Lemna minuta
ATGGAGAATATTATTTTGAAACATGAACACAAGGATTATAAGTGAACCTATCCTCCTCCTCCTCCTTATTCCCTCATGAGGTTTGAAAATTATCCATTCATTTAAATGCGGATGAAGAAGAAGATGAGAACCGCCACTTCTTTTCTATCTACCGACTGAAGAAGAAGTCCCGACTGAAGAAAGTGAAGAAAGTTCCGCCTGGGACTATGATAGCCAGGACGACCGAAGATAGTTCAAATCGCTTTTCGCGATTCAAGAAACTTCGGAGTTCCTCAAAATGGAGCGGCATGCAGCAAATCGTGAAAAAGTATAAAAACTCCCGCGATGTCCACGTCAGAGCTATCGCTGCTGCATCACGTGAAGACTTGAAGGATAGGGAAGAAACCCGACGAATCGCCACTCGCCTCCTCGTCAGCCCGTCCATGAACCTTGGTACTTGAATCGGCAGGACGATTCATATCCGCAGGAAAGAAGCTCTCTGTCCTCAACTGATTAGAGAGCAAAACTCCTGTCCATCGATCCCTACGGGAGTGGAAAAGAAATTGAAGAAGACTTCTGAGCTCCTACTGGTCAAAGCCTGTGGATAGGCACCGAGGTTATCCAACCCGAAGTCAACGCCTATAGCCGGAGTTTCCGACTCGTCTGCGCGGGTGACCTCATTCCGAGTTCGTCTTGACCATCTGCCTGGCAAGATCGCGAGCATTATTCTGGGAATCGTTGGTTCATCCCCGCGGATTCCGCTCGTCGTCAGATCAACTTTCGCCTCAGCAATAAAACACTGGCCAGGAGTTATTCCGGCCGCGACCGTTCAGTCGCGAATAGAATTTATTGCGAAGCGTTGCCTCCCAGAACTTCCATCTTTCTAAAATTTCTATAAAACGGCGAGATGTAAACGAAGACATGATGTTGTTTTTGGAATAGAAAATTGGTTACCCGTGGTTCGCTTTTACCTGTGTTCATCATCGTGTTCCTGTGTCTCCATCAATCTCTCTCGCACCTTCCTTCTCTCCGGGTTCTATCTCCTTTCTGTTCTCCTCTCCGCTCTGTCCACCTTCATCAACATCGCATCTAAAGCATTCCGGAGGCAGATCCTGGATCGTTCTGGTGATCCAACGAGCATCGACTTCACGAAAGGCTCAGGGTAACATCCTCTCTCCTTTGGACCGTGATTAGTAGTTCGCTAAGAAGATCCATAAGTCCGACGATCTCTCACTCTTTATTTCTCTATTATAATATATTTTATAACTCTCTTTCTCTATCGTTCTTAACTCTTCTTCTATCCGATTTATCCTCTCCTCATACGGCACTACCGTCAGGTGATTCTAAATCATATTATCTCGTCCATTCCCGATCTCCTCTCCTCTTACACTCCCTCGCCCTATTTCCTGAATATAATATATAACATATATTTCCGCTCCCTCTATCTCTTCCGCAATCGTCTCTTATTGTCCTTTCTCTCTCCCTCTTCCGCTACTCTCTATATTATACAATATAATACTTTAACTCTTCCTGTCATACATCTTAAGATCCCTCTCTCTGCGCTTATTCATATATCTCCTCTCTATTCTTGTTTCATATCTAAAATACTATCTTAAACTATACTCAATGATTTATAATTCATTTTCCTATTGATATCACTTCATAGGTCCTCCCCTAATTTGTAGGAATATTATCAATTTTAGAAATATCCTACATCAGCATCCCTATTGGATATTACCTTTGCCCCAAAAACACTGGCTTAGCTATCATCTACTAGACTTCCGGTGTCATCTGAAAGATGATACCCTCACTGCAATAAAAGAAGGCATCTACTATTAATCATGATGGTGTAATACTTACATATGGATGCTTGTGGATGGCTATTGTGAGGATTGACTTGGTCAACTCTCTATTCTAGAAGCTTTCAAAATGCTTTAGAATTTTCTAGAGCTTTCTAGAATTTTCTAGATGCTTCTAGAATCTTCTATGCTTCTTCTAGAAGCTTGTGGAGTCTTCTAGATTACCGTAGAAGATTATGGATATTTCTAAAAGCTTGTGGATCCTTCTAGATGTTCTAGAAAGTTATGGACATCTTCTAGATAGAGAATCTCTAGAAGCTTCTAAGGAGCTCTATAAAAGGAGGATCTCACCCCATGCTTGGTGCAACCTTAAGGAAGCAACTCAAGAGCATCCTAAGGGAGTGAAACCCTTGTGAGGAAGGGTCAAGCTACTTGGATAGTTGGAGAAAAGATAGGGGACAACATAGCATCTTTGGAAGAAGCTTTGTGAAGAGGTGACACAAGTGTAGCTCTTCTTGTTGGTTAGTCCCTTTAGTGAACTTGTTCTCTTTCCTCCATAAAAGGTGACACAAGCCTACATAGCAGTTCCAATGCTACACCTTCAACCACTCGGCCATCTCTCCTAAATAACATAATCTTAGTGCACGAACGACAACTCCAAACGTCACACATCCGCTGCCTAGCTGTTTTCGACTTCTATTGTGAACATTTGTCATCCCATTTAAGAAGGTTGTTTTTCTCCATTTTGCTTGTGGGCTTTGTTTAATCTCATCCCTAGATTCTTTTTGGATACTTAAGCTTAGTTGAATTCATATTTTAGACTCCTTTATCAAAAAGATCCTCAACAGCTACGCATCTTTTGAAAGAAGGCAACATGTGTCCCAATATAACACGCATGTATTGGTAGAAAGAGTGCGTTGACTGGTTACATTTTTTGGTTTATTCTATTAAAGAACTTTATGCAACGAATCTCTTGAAAACTTAACCTGTCTCGTATCCTCTTCAAATGATATTGTTCAATAGAATATTTTGAGTCTACTGGGTCACGGTCAATGGGTCTCCTCACAGAAATAAATTGCTCTATAATGCCAACCGATCCATTTCTATATAAATCTATCAATATATACATAGATATGTTTGGATTCATAGATATTTCTCTCGATCATTCTATCTGCCTATCTATCTAAATTTATGTATCCTCACAGCTATCGAGACCGTTTCACTTGCATGTCATAATTTAAATTTTTTATCAGACATGTTACTCTTTATAAACTCATATTCTGATTTCGTAAGGTTCGATATGTGAAATTAGTATGCTTACTTTTAAACCTTTTCTTAAATGCATCATGTTCATCACTTCTGATATCTTTCTATCACAAAAAGTAGTCAACATAAGTTCAGGATATGTAGTCATATATTTTTCATAGAGGACAATATACATATAGCTACCTATATATATATATATATATATATATATATATATATATATATATAGATGCATTTAGAGTGTAGTATGTTTATGCTTTCTAACAAGCCATGGATAGTAATAGAGTGATCGATACGTCTATCTCATTACACTCCTGAAAAATACTTTCATAAATTATTAGTTTTCTAAATCATTCAATGACATAGTGAGTTTGACCTATCCCTGAACAGTGGTTTTTGGTTATCCGTATACTTGGTTTCATAGAAGGCTTTCTCGTTGTTCGTCTTTGTTTCATGAAATTTGATAAGAACTTCAATAAATTCCACATGAAAACATACCATATTGTTTCATGCACAAGGACACTTTCTACCTTTTAACGCTTTAATCATGTGCACATAGTTAAAGTACTAGATGAGCGATAGAGGTTAGCCTGGATATCGAGTCAGAACAACTCATTAGAATATAAAAAGATTGCTTTCACGAAGAAAATCTACGAGATCAACTCGTAGCCTACGTTTCGAAGAGGATGGGAGGGTAACCGAGGGGGCTCCAAAAGGAACGGCCGAATGAGGAAATCATTCCTCCAATATCCTGGAGGCACCCCTACGTCGTCGCGGTCGACGAGTTGCACCTGGTTCGATGTCCTTCATGCTTAGCTTCCTTTTTTGTGTAAAACTCCATCTCTGTCAGGTAGTCTTTGAGACCCATACTGGGGCAAGGTGCGGTGTTGACTTTGGGAGCAAGTCAGTGGGCGTGGGTTGTCCTTCCAAGATACCACTTCGTCATGCGCTGGCCTTTTTGTACCCCATCAGATAGGTAGCACGTGAAATTTCTTTGATAAGCAATGGGTTTCTGTAGTGTAAAATGATCAGATAATATTCAGCTTTTAGAGATGATAGCCCGTTTTGCGAATAGCATAAAAAAGGCAAATGTGCTTGGGCGACCAAAACAAGATTTAGTGCAAATGTAAGATGACATTCATGCGGAGACAATTTTCTCATAGATATGAGATAGCTGTCATCGCTGTCATTATTATTAACGCACTATCTTCTTGCGTACGGCAAATCGCATTTGTTGTCACAAAAATTCTGGGGTATCGAAATCTCTTGAATAGTAGGTATTAAACCAATTCACGAAATGGATAAATATCTGGACTGTCTAGAGAAATCGCATTTCTAACATACAGAAAGTGATGGCGAGCGAGGCCCACCGCCAGCAGCGTTAGAGACATCGGCAGCCTGAGTCCAGCCCGTTCAACGCGCGAAGACGAAGGAGCCCGGCTTTTGGCACGCAGCCTAGCCGCGAGACGACACTAAGCTACTCTTCTTTTTCTATTCTTCTTCTATTCTTCTTCTTCTCCTCGGATTATGGGGTCTCGCACTTGTATTTAGCGGACCCGCTTTTGCTTTGTGTTTGTTTGCCCTTTTGGGATCCTATGTAGGTCCCCATTCAGGAGGCCCACGTAGATCCCAAAGGGAGAGGGCCTCAAGTAGGCCCACCCTCCCTTAGCCCACTTGTGGGCCCTATATAAGGGAGGGTAGGACCTCCCCTCAACCCTAGTGATATTTTGCGCCGCTTTGCAAATTTTAGATCCGAGTTTCATAGTTCGTAGATGTGTGGAAGAGAGGAAGAGGAGGGACGTATGAGAAGCAGCGAGGGATATTCCTCTTCCACCCGCTGAACGCAGGCAAGAGGAGCACGGGAACAACAACGACCGCGGTAGGGAGGGAAGGAACCCGTGGACGCTGTACAAGCGCCACAAGCATACTCCTTTCCCCGTGCGAAGACGCACCGCGATGACTCCACGTTCGGTGGTTGCACCCACCTCCCGCCGCTGCCTGCCTTCTCCCTCCGTTCTCGAAGCTAGTTTTCACCAGGGAAGCCGTCGTAAGGGATCGACGCGAGACTGTCTATATCCTAGCGGTTATGTCGTGGTCACGCGTGAAGTTAGAATATCGCTCCGTCGAACGTCCGTCTGACGCCGACGTCTCTCGCCGAGGTAGGTGACGCCAGCCATACTCTTTCTCCCCCATCTTCCCTACCTTCTCCTTCCCGCTCTCACCGCCATCTCCACCGCCTTTCCTGTCCGTGCCTGATACCTGCACAACGGCCGACCCTCCACGTTCCCCTCCATCGTTACCGCTCCACGCCGAGCCCGTCCTTCCCGCCACCACTTTATTTCCCTATCCTCCTACTTCCCGCAACACTCCCGTGATCACCCCTCACGGACCGCCACTCCCTCTCCGTACAATATCGTCCCCTCGCCCGCGATATTGCTGCAGTTACACCCGACCCGCTCTCTCTCTCTCTCTCCCGTTCCTGCACCACGCACTCCCCGTACTCGCCGATCTTTCCCACTATCCTGTCTTCCCCCCCCATTCCGTTTCCTGTCCGTATTTACCTACCTCTTCCGTGATCCACCCAACTGCTTTCCCGTCCTCCTTTCCCGCGATCTCCTTCCTCTACCGGCGCCACCTGCATCCGCGGTTTCTTGATGCGCGTGTCCTACTGCTGACCGCCACGTGTCGGGTCCACTGCCACTGTTCGGTTCTCCATCCTAACGTGTGAGTTGCCTATCGGCTGTACCTGGGTTGACGGAAGCTCGGCGCGCTGCCACGACTATCCGACGACGACGACGGGCCGCAACCAGAGAGGTCTGACCTCCAGCTCTACGCATCGTCCTTCTTCGGACGCCTCTGCCCGCGACGATTCTCTGCCCGTCACGACCCGTCGGGCTACGCAGCCCCGAAGGTTATCTCCGCCCCCTTCCCTATTTCTAGTTAATTACCTTTCGAAGGTTTTCCTCGATTTGTTTCCACCGCCTTCAGACGGACTTAGACAGGATAGAACGATTATTAGGGTCGTGATTTCCGACGCCAAGTCAGGTCCGCCGCTGAGCGTGAGCAGCCACCTCTGGCCTTTCCACGACGACTGTTCCGCCGTCTACCGGACGTGGATCGACCGGGTCTCAGTTTCACCATCGTCGAGTGTTTCCCCGGGTTGTTCGGAGTTGATGTTGTCTATCGGGGCGCCTGCTTGCACTTAGATTAGGGATTGACTTAGATTCTTAGGTTCACACACCATTACGGATCGGGCCGACTGCCCCATCCCCCGGATTTCAAGTCCCATTGATCGGGTGCGAGGGTTTACAACCCTCGTCCTGCATCAGAAAGTCCTATTAAAATGTTAATAAATAGCTGCAGGTAATGATGCATGTAATTCTTGGCGAAAATTTTTGTTCCTGCTAAAGACGGCGTATCTTTATCATAACAAATCGTTAAAAATAAAGTCGGTCGGTTGGACGCGTTCCCGGTCTATCTTAACATTTTCAGTTTTTCTGTCTTTCTCTTCCACCACACGCCGTTGCACAAAAAACCTTTACAGCAGTCCCCACAATTAGGGCATCCAATTCTCTATTTGTCTCCAATGAACGCTTAATAGTTTGTCTAGAAATTCTACATATTTTTCTAATGATTCACCGTATTTTTCAGTGACAAGGCCCTCTAACTTTCTCGAGATCGATTCAACCGATGGTGATTAATTCTAAATACGATAAGAAGATAAAACCTGATCCACCGGTGCTCCCTTGGCCTTTCGACACGAAACACTCTTGCCATGGAACAAGCGATCACAAAAGAGGATACGAAGAAGGAAGTCGGGTATCTAGATGCACTCGGTTCGTCACGTCACACAATCCTAGATACCAGGCGAACACACAAGAACATAAGAAGAACAAACAATAACTAAACATACCAAGATAGTTGATCCCTAGCAGCCTTGATCCCAATGGCCAACCTCCAAAAGGAGGCTAACTAGAAGATGAATTTTACATTGGAGATGAGGCCTATTTATAGATAAGTTTGTGCGAAATTGGTGGATCGTGGCCCACGACGCGGATTTCACTCCGTGTGATTTCAGCCGTCGGATCGCGCGAAATTGGTGGCTCGTGACGCGGATTTCACTCCGTGTAATTTCAGCCATCGGATCGCGCAAAATTGGTGGCTCGTGACGCGGATTTCACTCCGTGTGATTTCAGCCGTCCAATTGCGCGATTTAATCCCGACCATCCGATATCACTGTTCACTCCACGTATGAACCACGTAGGCATCCATGTGGGCTTGCGTGGCCCCGCCATGTGTCTGCATCGTGCCACGTCACCTACGTGGGTCCCGCACGATTAACTAAATCCTGAAAAATCAAAATAAAATCGAGAAAATACTATAAAATTAAGAAATTCATAAATTCATTTGTATAACTCCTTCTTAACTCAAATTTTCTCTATTGGATCACAAATTCCTTCCTTTTTAATATCATGTCATCTAAAATATACTTTCAAAGAAAAAATTAAGATGAATTAAAAATCAGTTACTCATTTCTTAAGCAATCTTCTTAATCACATTTTTATCTTGAAATTATCTTTCAAAACATGCACTAAAGTCAAAGTAATTTAAGAAAATAGATCAACTTCTATTAATTTTAACTTTGCAAAAGATTAATCATCAATCAAGCATAAAATTATCCTTAATTTATGCATAAATATCAACTTTAGTGAAATGACATACCAATGGAGAAAATTCCTAAAAAGTATGATAACATGCATCATATTCACATAAAATAAGCATGAATATGAGTTAATTAGAATAAGAAATTAAGTTATAAATGCATGTTATCAGAGATGCTCGTCTGGAAATGTATCTCCGATGTCCTCTGTTCCGGAGATGTGGAGACGCGATAAGTGGTCCGCCACCAAGTTTTTGCTGCCCTTCTTGTCTTTTATCTCTAAGTCAAATTCTTGAAGGAGCAGCACCCATCGTATGAGTCATGGTTTGGCCTCTTTCTTGGAGAGCAAGTATTTCAGGGTCGCATGATCAGTGTAGATGATCATATTGCTCCCCAAGATGTAAGGCCGGAACTTCTTGAGAGCGTAGACCACCGCAAGAAGCTCTTTCTCCGTAGTTGTGTAATTAATTTGAGCTTCAATTAGGGTCTTACTTGCGTAGCAAATGACCGTCGACTTCTTGTCCAGTCGCTGCCCCAAGACTGCTCCCACCGCGTAGTCTGAAGCGTCGCACATGATCTCAAAGGGTAAGTCCCGATTACGACTTTGTAGAATCGGTGCCTCGATCAGTGCTTGCTTCAATGTCTTGAATGCGCGCTTCCCTTCTTCGTTGATGATGAAGTCCTTGTCTTTGCAAAGAAGGGTTGTGAGGGGCTTGGAGACTTTCGCAAAGTCCCAGATAAATCTCTGATAGAAGCCGACGTGCCCGAGAAATCTCCTCAAATCTTTTACGATACTTGTTAGAGGAAGGTTCTGGATGACCTCTGATGGAGAATTATTTTGAAACATGAACACAAGGGTTCTAAGTGAACCTATCCTCCTTCTCCTCCTCCTCCTCCTTATCTACCAATTTGAGAAATTATCCATTCCTTAAATGGATGAAGAAGACCTCTCTAAATAATTAAAGAGAGAGTAGATGTTAAGGATATATTTTCCCTCCCTTCCCTATTTTACACTGATCTAATGATTGACTTGGTCAAAAGAAATTAGCTTTATCCTGAGATACTTAGAATTCCTTGAATGGACCAAGTCAACCACCCTTTTCCATTTGATATAGGTTCCTTATTTTCCAAACCTTCTCCACCATATCATAGGTACCTTATATCATTTTAATTAATGATCTCAAAAGAAAATAGTAGGAACATCCTTGATTTTCAATTCCTTTTCTTTGAAAACCACCCTTAGTTAGAATTTTAGGTGAGATCTAATAGAAGATACTATCTTCTATTCCACTCAAAACAAAATCCTTGCATGTATGAAGCCCAATCAGATTGAAGCATTCCAAATGTTGATATTAAGTTTGAAGAGAAGCTGCCCAAGACTCATCCTTCCAATTATCCTTCAACCATTATGAGAGCAAAGTGAATTTACCGTCTTCATTTACTCTAAGTCAAGCTTTTGCATGAGTATGACCATACACCTACCCAAATGAAGAAACATCACAGACTGATCTGTCCAAAGGCGAATTGATAATAACTACATCACGACCTGACCTCACGTCTATTCATTAAGCACAGTTGAGACAGCAAGACCACTGGAAGTCAGCAAGACCACTAGACCTCCCGGCATCACTGTTATGGACAAACCCACGGGGAGTCAGGCATGTTTCACGTCCACTCCCCCCTGCTTTGAAAAACAGAGAAGAGTCAATCTTGAAGACGACGATGACAGCTAAGATCTGAGTGAATTGTATGACGCTCGGTCAACAAGATATTGACTATAACCCGAGACGACGTCACCGAGTCCAACCCGAGATAAAATCGCCCTTTTGAAGACCATTCAAGGACAAAATTAGGAGGATCCGCTCCCCGACGATGACGGAAACCCCGTCATATCCCGACGACAAAAAAAAACCTGTCATATCTAATCGCGAAGAAATTCTGAAAAGTCTACTTCCCTTCGCTCGCCCGACTGGCTATCTCGTCGTCAACAGCCCCAAGCATTCTCGGGTCGTAATCTCAGCAATTACAATAATCAGGAGGAGTCTCAGCCCCACCTCGTCCTCCGTCTTAGAGGAGGCATGCAAATATTCGTGAAGATATTTATTGCGCCATCGTCTCTGAACTTTCCGTGCGACTTCATAAATAGATGCGGAGACTTTTCCACCCGCTTCTCGTGGATTATCGGCATGACCACTACTTTTCATGGGATTCCGGATCAGCGACCGCCGCTCCTTGGTGACGCGAACAGCCGCCTGATGAAGTCCAGCTGCACTAATTGTAACCGGACATCCTATTCATCACGAGCGACACGACTTTGAGGCACGCTCGTGAAAATAGCTCCCGTTTCGTCAGCGCGAACAACATCAGTTCTAATTCCGAAAGACCATTCAACCACCGGCACCGTCAACTTCATGTCATATTAAGGAAATAACATTATTATCGGTGGTTACCGCGGAAAACCGACGAAAGGAAAGAAAACGTCAACGATTTATATAATTATTCACACGTGGAAACTGAAGCGACGCATCCTCTCATCATCAACCCTCTTTCCCTTATTCTATAAAAGGGAGATTTGTAAGAAAACAAAGTATGTTATTTTGATGAAATTTGGGTTACTTTGGTTCTCGGTGCTTGTCACCCCTGTGTTCATCGTGTTCTTCCCTGTGTCTCCACCATTCTCCCGCATCCTTCTCATCCCGCGTTCTATCTCCCTCTCCATTTCTCCCTCCCGTTCTGTCTTCTTTCAATCACCTTGCGTCAGACGAAACGACAGATATTCCTGGACTGATCGGAAATTCTGGAAGCATCATTTCCTCCCTCTTTCAGGTAAATCTCCTCTCATTGTGTGTAATAGTTCTTCTCCTAAGATCTTCTATAAGTCCACGTCGACCATTACACTTTCTATCGTTTCCATCACGTCTCATATCTACTTTATATCTATTCTCTATTCTTATTTCGTGTCTCGCCCTCTTCTTTTTATCTATTTCCTATCTATTTCATCACTCTTCCTCTCATACATCTTAAGATCCCTCTTTCTGCGCTTATTCCTCATATTCTCCTTCTTCTTACATTCACCTATCCTCTTTACCTTTATCTCGTATTCATTAACCTACAGTGCTAGTCAATCATAATATATCCATTATTTCCTCTATATTATTAACTGATATCACTTCATAGATCCTCCCTCATATGTAGGATTATTTTTTGAATCATATCACAATCATCATACCTAGCATAGCATCTAAAATATCCTACATCAACCTCTATCTTGGCCTTATCCACTTCTAAGCCTTTGCCCGAGATGATGTGCCCGAGCACTACTCCCTCTCGTACCATGAAGTGGGATTTCTCCCAGCTAAGTACCAGTCGTTTCCTGACACATACCTCCAGTATCTTCGTCAGGTGAGCAAGATAAATTTCGAAGTCGTTTCCAAAGACGGAGAATTCGTCCATGAAGACTTCTAAGCTTTTGCCAAGAAAGTCAGAAAATATTACCGTCATGCATCGTTGGAAGGTCGCGAGGGTGTTGCACAGTCCGAATGGCATGCGTCTGAAAGCGAAGGTGCCAAAAGGACATGTGAATGTTGTCTTCTCTTGATCGTTGGGGTGGAAAGCAATCTGATTAGAGCCCGAGTATCCGTCGAGGAAACAGAAGTAGTTTGATCCTGCCAGTCGGTCCAAGATCTGGTCGATGAACGATAGCGGGAAGTGGTCCTTCTTGGTCGCAGAGTTCAGCTTCTGATAGTCGATGCAGACCCTCCACTTCCTCGGTAGGCGCATCTGGATTTCCTCGCCTTTCTCATTCATCGTAACCGTTACTCCGGCTTTCTTTGGAACAACGTGTACCGGACTCACCCATTGGCTATCGGATATGGGGTAGATAATTTCTGCGTTGAGCCATTTAAGAATCTCTTCTTTTATGGCCTCCCATACCCTTGGGTTGAGTCGTCTCTGGGCTTCCCTAACGGGTCTCGACTCATCCTCTAAGAAGATGCCATGAGTACATAGTGAATGGTCCAGCCCTTTTAGGTCCATTAGGGTCCATCCGATTACTTTTTTATTTTTCCTTACCACCTCCAGTAGTTGTTCTTCTTGCTACATGTCCAGCTTGGACGAAATAATTATTGGCTTTGCTTTCTCTTCAATCAAGGAAGGCATACTTGAGTGTAGACGGGAGCGTTTTTGAGCTCCCAAGTTGGCTCATTCATCGGAAGCTCCTCATATCTTGCTTCCTTGTCGATCATCATAACTTCTTCTACGCAAGCATCAATGTCTTGATCACCGACGAAGTCGATGGCGCTCAAGTCTTCAGAAGCTCGTGAAGGGTATTTCATGAGTTTGTTGATGGCGACCTTCACGGTGTGCTCTCCCACCTTGAGAATTACTTCTCCTTTCCCCCAGTCGGTTACGGCTTTGGCGGTAGCTAGGAAGGGTCGTCCTAAGATAATTAGGGCTTGGCTTAGCTCCTTAGTCATTTTCATGTCGACCACTAGGAAGTTTACCGGGAAATAACAATCCTCTATTCTTACGATAACGTCTTCTACTAGTCCATGGGGTTTTCTAACAGATCCATCGGCTAAGCATAGTTCTACTAGGAATGGTTGTAACTCCCCTACATGATGACGGTCAAACACTGACTTTTAGGGAGGATGCTGAGTACTAGCTCCCTGTATCTAATAGGGACCTCAGTGAAGGACATTCTCTCCTATTTCACTCATGACTCAGCTGGGGTGCTCCCTGGATCTCTCTTTTTAATGGGTAAGGAATTCATCATAATGGAGCTTACCGTCTCACTAAGTTGGATCCTTTTAGGGTTTCTATGGGGAGTACATATACCTTTCAGGAATTTTGCGTATGAAGGCATATGCTTGATGGCTTCTGTTAAGGGAATGGTTATCGTCACCTTTTTAAAGGCTTCTAATAGGTTGTCATTGGTTTCACTATTCTTGGTTTTTGGTCTATTAAGAGCTTGAGGATAAGGCACAGGGGGCTTATATTTTTCAGGGTTAGGTTCCACCGTAACCTATTCTTCCTCGTCCTCCGAGTCAGTGTCTTGCTCGATGATAATTGGCGTTTCTTTTTCTTCATTTTGGCCTTGGTGGAAAGGGTGATCCTTGTATGGATCCGGCAGAGCTTTCCCACTCCGAAAGCTTGATATGGCCAGGGTTGATTCTACTGCTTCCTCGTCGACGTGTACATGGTTGATATGGTGAGTCTGGGTCGACGAAGCTCCTTGATTCCTTAGATTTCCCGTGGCCTGCGAGGGTAGTTGGTCAGTAAAATTTACTTGCTTACCCTTTTTGTTCGTCGTCGGTTGGACGTTTGTCTTGACGAAGTCCTGAATTTCATCCACGCGTGAGTTTATCCTCCATTTGTTCCATTAGTTGCGAGATCACGCCGAGGATCGGGTTAGATGCCGGCGTGGTTTGGCGTGGAGCTTGCGTGTATGCTTGTGGGTGAGCCGGCGGGACGAACGACGACTGTCTTTGATTAGGGTAATTTTGCTGACCGTTGTATTGTGGAGGATAGGGTTGATCGTTGTTCCTCCTATAGCCATTATTCTGCGAAGAATTGTTAAAATAGGGGTATTAGATTGGCTAGGATAATTACCTGTATAGTTGGGTCGTCCTTGTTGACTTGGTCCTCCTGATGGACCTTGTCTATACATCCCTTGCCCTTGGATTACCATCACGGGGCAATCTAATTCGACGTGGTCGAATCTTGAGCAAGTTGCGCATGGTGACACTTCTTGGAGTGAGACGGGGGCGAGTCCTTCGGAACCGTTGCAGATGTTGAGTCTGTCCAGTAGTAAGTTATGGACTTCCGCCATTTTGTCAATCCTTTCAAATAGCATCCATGTCTCCGCTGATTTGGCGTCGAGAGCTTTTGGCATTGCACCTCTTCCAAATAGTTTCGCCGCATTATGGTGACTATTTTCCACCACCGTTTCGATGAGATCCATCGCGTCGTCTTCGTATTTGCTCATGAAGGTGCCGCCACTAGCTGCGTCCAAAAGGTATCTATCTTGCGGGCCTAACCCGTCATAAAATATTTGAGTTAATTCGTGGTTAGACACTCCATGGTGTGGACACTCCCTTGTAAGATCTCTCAATCTCTCCCAGGCCTCGTGGAAGGTTTCACTCGAGCCTAGGGTGAATTCTCGGATGGCTTTTCGGACGGAGGTGGTTTTTCCTACGGAATAGTATTTTCTCAAAAACTCTTCCTCCATTTCGGTCCAACTTGTGAATTCTTTCCCTAATTTCAAAAAAAAGTCTTTGGCTCTATCTCTAAGGGTAGCGGGAAAGAGTTTCATCTTCATTGTGTCGGCGAGGACATTTTGAAGATGATTTATTTCACAAACTTGGGAAAGCTTATCTACATGTCTATAGGGATCTTCGGAAGGCTTACCATGGAAGATAGGAAGCATGCTCATGACATGGGAATCAATTCTAAAATTGGCCCCTCTTCCTAGGGGTGCGTGAATTCTAGTGACGGGTCGCTGGAGGACGGGCCTAGCATAGTCACTAAGGCATTTCCTGGCATTTCCCTCATCGTTCCAGGCCATTTCTACTGGTTTGGTTACATCAAAAGTTGAATCAGTTTTGGTAGTGTCAGTCTCGGTAGCTTCGGGAGTTTGCGAGGATCGTTCAAAGAGATCTATTTCTAGGGTATTATTCTGTACTCTCCAGGCTGTTCGTCTTCTCATGAAGAGTGGATTGGATACTTAGATGGATAATAACTTATAAATACTTAAAATATATTAAAAAGTGGAGTCAATCATACCTGAATGTCGTTATCTGTGAGAGTTACGCGTTCTCAATGCGATTTTGAAGAAGTGATCGCCCGTAATCCTTAGAAAAGGGGCCAAAATAACTTAATCTTATCGAATTCAGGATCTCGAAGATGGATTTTTATTTCGGATCACTCGAAATACGATTGAATTGCTTGAATTTCAATAAATTAAGAGAAAAATCTAAGTTGACCAAGTCAAAATTGACTTAATTTGATCAAAAATTTCCTTAATTCCCCGGCAACGATGTCATTTAACGAGACGAGACCGCGAGGTCGTCAATTTCACATGGTCTCGTGTCAAAAATAATACCGAACTTACCAATTTTAGGAAATTAACTTGAATTGAGTGGCATAATGGTAAATACGGGTCGAATCCACACGAAAATAAGGAAATTCTTGATGTAATCTTCGACATTGATCAAATCGGACAAGAAATTGATGGTAGAAATTGGGGAAAATGGTATATAATGAAAGATAACTTCAAAACGAATCCACGGAATCAAAAATCATCGAAAATCATCTTGATTTCGTGGAGAAATCAAAGTTTGAAGTGGAGAGAAATTTTCGGATGCGAAAATCATGATTCCAACTAAAATTCGATGAAATTGAACTCTAAATCCTAATCTTAATTGAAATTAAACACTATAGGAAGATAGATTATGAAAAACCGCTTCAACTAACTCCAATTAGCGATCAAATCGTCGTGATTAAACCGCTTAATCACGAAAAACACCAAGAACGCGAGGATGAAGTTCAAGCGCCGATTTCTCCTAATCCAATCTACCAAATCTCGATTTCAAGGGCTTTGTAGGTGCGGAAATGAGTGTAGAACACGATGAGATCGAGAGAAACGAGAGGGGAGGTGTCTAAATAGATCAAATTGCTTGATTTCCAACTTGAATGCATACAATTGTCGAAGAACATCTCTATATAAAGGGTTTTTTATCGTAACCGTCCGATCAAAACGATCGACAGTTACGATGAAACGGTCCATGATGGACCGTTTTGAAAATATCGTGACCATCCGATCGTGATGAACGGTCCAGATGAGCTGCGTGGATTAGCGTTATGAAAACGCTTAAGATTGCATCCTTTGAATCTTGATCCAACGGTCCGGATGCTCCCCGCCAGATTTGATCTGGACTATTATAACGCCTTTAATAAAGGCACGTGCGTTGATCCAGATGCGGTGGACCATGGTCTACTCGATCAACGCTCAATCTTTCACTGCACTCCCGATCTGACTCCGTGCATAAGTCCACGTCACCTGCATCTTAAAAATTGTGTGGGACTTAGTCCCACACGGGAAAAATTAAGGGAGATTGTTTGGTTTATAACCTACGACAAATCTAAGGGTTTAATACTAACGGTTCGTTTTCGTGCGTCGTTAAAACACAAAAACGTTGGTCAAACAAAATTTATAAAAACCGAACTCAGATAGATAAGATATAAAATCAAGTAATGTGTAAGTATTGAGTCGATCCACAAAGAGCAGGGTTGACTTTAATTGTAGAGTTGACTTGGTCAAACTTAGGTTTAAAAGGGGTTTTAAAGAAGTAAAAATAAGAATTAATGAGTGGAAATGATATAAATAGACTAAATAAGAACTTTTAAGAATTTAATTCTCGGGTTTGACAGAGAAAAGTCAAAAGTAAAAGTCAAAGCATTGACTTCGACCAACAGTAGGTGTTCCGTAAAATCAGATAATCAAACAGAGTCAGAAGATGAACAAAATTATATATTTGGAAACTAATGAGAAAATGGAATTTATTGATATATAATTCGTGATTTTTGGATAAGAAATGGATTTACAATGAATTATTGAAAATCAAATATCAGAAAATCCCCCAAATGAACACCTCAGAGGAAATCTTCAAATTGACCAGTCAAATGAAATCCAAATCTTGCAATTTATATCTCAATAGAAAGCTAAGAACCAGAGGAATATAAAGAGACTAAAATGATCAAATTTGGATTTGTAAATTGAAAGTAATTGACCCCGAAAGTCAACATTTGACTTCTGATGAAAGATGAACAGTCCTCGGTCAAACGTCAAATTGGAGAGTCAAATGAACTCAGAATTCGATGAATTTACTATCCACGGAAAGCTGATGAAAATAGGAATCCAAAGAAACCAAAATCAAGTGATTTCAAATTATAATCAGAGAGATATACTATTTTCAAAATCAGCAATTTTTTGGACTGAAAATTGGAAAAAATGAAGAACACTATGAACTAATTTGCAAAATTTAAGATCTAAACCTAATAAAAACTCAAATTACCTCTTGATAATCAATCGAATCTCACTACTAACCCGATTTCTGCAAGAATGGGGCCTCAATTCTCATGGATTGAAGCGAATTTGCGCGGATTCTTCCTCGTGGACGTTCGGAATTCAAGGGGAACATTAAATGAAATCAAGAGATGAAATCGTGATTATCATACTTCAATGGATGCATCTCTACACACTTGGAAGTAGAGGATCATGAGAACTTAAAACCTTCCTCGAAATTCGCTTAATTTCTTCACGAATCGATCAAAAGTTGAAGAACAAAGGGAGAATACATGGGTTTTTAAAGGGAAAATTAGCCCGAAGATCGTGGGCAAGTGAAGCGGTTGTGGAAGCGATTTGCAGGGGTCGTGGGAGTGGTTCCTTGGGGTGGCGTCGTGGCTTCCAGATTGGCCATGAATTGAGCCACAATCTTGCTTCAAAAGGGCCACGATCGTGAGTTAATCTTGATATTGATCCTCCAGTGAATGCCGTTACTGATCGTGGAGGTAATTCCACGCCGAAAGATCCACGATCGCGGCTCGATCGCGCCGCCATCGTGGTTCGATCGGACTGCGATCGTGGAGTTCTTCCGTGAGTCGTCCTAGCCGTTCGATGGAGCTCGCGACTTGATGGAGATCGGACGTTCAAGAGAAGTCCACGCATCGCTAAGGTGAGATGCAGGTCGGAGTGCGTCTTGACCGTCTGATGAAGATCGGACCGTCTCCACGAATCGCCAGGTAAGCCATCGATCGCGGTCATCAGCCTTGATGAAGATCAGATGGTCCATACGTCGCCACGATGAGGAAGAGATCGGCTTCATTGTGGCCGTTTGATCTTGATCGCACGATATTCCCGTTGATGACGATAAGCGCTTCTCGTGATGCCACGTGGCGCTCTGTGAGCGCTCCGATCGCAGCCACTTAAAGTGGCTTTAATGCACGTGCCTGATTTAATGATCAAGTGGACTCGAGTCCATGCGATCGACGCCTTGCGATCATTGCTGACCAAATCCGACACCTGCCGTGTGTCCACGTCACCTGCAAAAGTTAAGAAACGTGTGGGACGTAGTCCTACACGGAAGAAAATATACTAATATGTAAGCTTAAATAGTGGGGCGCGATAACGCATTTGCGTTACCGCCCCCACTTCCTAACCAGGGTCCACTATACCCGTGGGCCCTCCATCTGCCAGCCCCCCGTCTGCCACGTGGCGCCCCTCACGGGCGTCCGCGTGAACTGCGTGGACACCTATGCCCCGCGCGGGCCACCCGTGGCTCTGCCATGTGGCCTCAGTGCCGCGTCGCATCCGTGCGGTGGTCCCGCGTGCCACGTCAGCCCGTCATGCACGCCACATCAGCTCCGCGGCACGTCATCACCTGTAGGTTAGCGAACCCTTTTTTCGCGATTTTAATAAAGAAATTACTTAAAAAATGCATTTAAAATGAAAAATAAAAATCAGAAAAGGGCCTAAACTTCAGAAATTCATAACTTTAAATGTAGAACTTCTTTTTAATCCAAATTTTCTCCATTGGATCACAAATTTCTTCCTTTTTAATATCATGTCATTTAAAATATATTTTGAAAGAAGAAATCAAGATGAATTAGAATTTACTTAAATCATTTCTCACTAAACATTCTAAATCATAAATTCATCTTGAAATTATCCTTCCAAACATTTACTAAAGTCAAAAATCATTCAATACAAGAGATTAACTTCTATTAATTTAAACTTAAGAAAAGATTAATCATCTATTAAGCATGAAATTATCCCTAATTTATGCATAAATATCAATTTTAGTGAAATGACATGCCAATGGAGAAAATTCCTAAAAAGTATGATAACATGCGTCATATTCACATAAAATAAGCATGAATATGAGTTAATTAGGATAACAATTCAAGTTATAAATGCATGTTATCAAATACCCTTCCGATATACGGAAGGCTGAATATCCATTATATAAACTATATAAATTATAAATATTTGTATACGCCGCGTAGGCGCCGCGTGGGCCCGCGTGGCGCTGCCACGTGACGCTGCCATGTGACCCTGAGTGCCACGTAGCATCCACGTGGGACCTGCGCAGAATTAATCCGCTCTTTGCCATTTTTTAATTCATTTTTATTATTAAAAATCGAAATACATTCAGAAAAATTCAAAAAAAAATCCCTAAAAATAGAAAATTCATAACTTTTAATATATAACTCCGAATTAATCCAAATTTCTTTCATTTGATCTGAAATTTAATTATCTATCATTCTAAAAAGTCAAAATTAATAAATAATGAGAGTTTTATATATTATTTCAAAAATACATTTATTTATTTAAAGATTTTAGCTTAAAAAGTAAATAAATGTTTATGAAAACCTTTTCTCTCATTTTAACTTTTAAAAACCTTTATAATCTCAACTAAAGATGGGTTATCAATTATTTATCTTTTAAATCATCATATTTAACCCTAATTTAAAGTATTTTTGAGATTATAGTTACTTTTTGTAGAATGATAGAAAAATACACATAAGTATGATAACATGCATGTAAATGAAACTATTTATACCTTAATATGCATCAAAAATCATGTTTTATCATGTTAATATAGCATATTATCAGTAAGGGTAATATTTATGTTACTCTGAAGACTGGTGAATCATTGATAATTCCAAATGTTCTTTACTTACCTGACTTAAAGACTAACGTCCTAAGCCTTGGAAAATTGGATGATTAAGGTTG
>CM044111.1:8353579-8509225 GCA_024174645.1 Lemna minuta
ATTCTCCCACGAAGAAATACCTATGAGAAATAATATTTTCCTTGTCAAATTTATACTATCTATTCAGTAGATTACTCAACATTTTCTTAGATCATGTAACTTAAATTTTTTGTTTATTTAAAAAGAAGTTCAGCCTAATCATATCCAATAGATTTTATTATTTCAAGAATTTTATCTTCTAGAAATTGATAGTTGTCTTCTAGCAATTGACTATTGACTTTAAGTGGATCTACTACTTGGCCTTCAATGGGCCTATTACATGGGCTTTATAGACCTTATAATTGGCCTTCAGTCAGCCTTCTAGATTTTCGTTAGAGGAACCTTTATTGGTCTTTTAATGAGGTTATTGCTTAACCTTTAACAGGCATGCTTTCATGTTTTTAACTGACATGTTAATTTGCCTTTAATGGGCCTTCCTCTTGGACTTGAATGTGCCTTCCTATTGCATTTTCATTAGCATGTTAATTTGCCTTTAATGGGCCTTCATCTTGGACTTGAATGTGCCTTCCTATTGCATTTTCATTAGCATGTTAATTTGCCTTTAATGGGCCTTCCTCTTGGACTTGAATGTGCCTTCCTATTGCATTTTCATAAGCATGTTAATTTGCCTTTAATGGGCCTTCCTCCTGGACTTTAATTTGCCTTCTTTCGCATTTTAATACACAAACCACTCTCGGAAAAGATTATGGAGGCAACCAAAGTGATCCTCCAAGGACTGGTCACCTTATTTTAAATCTAACATGTACTAAACTTTTCCATCATGCAAATGACTTTGGTCTTGTTTGTGTACATAGTCTCCAGGGTACACCATAGTTTTCATTTAGGCTTAAAAAGGGCAAGAGGTTGAGCATCTCAGGAGTAATGATTTGGTACATGTATGCTCAAATATCCAAGGCAAGTTGAATCCATGTTTTGCAAGTCGAGGCAATTAAGGAAGGCAAAGTCTTCATCAAACGATAAATAAGATTATGGGTAGTGAGAAAGTTCTTAAAACCCAAAGCCAATTTAGCATAATTTTGATTATCAAAGATATACATAAGTCGAGTAAGTTAGGCCATGGTGGATTGAGGACCAAGTGGTGGTTGACGAAGCGAGACTGCAAGGTCGTTGAATACACATGGACTCGCATCAAAACAATTCCAAACTCACTAATTTTAAGAAATAATCACAAATAAGATAGTACAGAGATAAATAAGGGTCGAGTCCACGGAGAATTAAGGTATTTTTTAAGAACTCTTTGAAATTCGATTGAATCAGACAATAAATTGAGATTAGAAATTAAAGATTTTGATATTTTTAGAAAGATAACTCGAAATCGAATCCACCAAATCAAAAATCACAAAATTCGGATCAAGATTTGTGACAACATGCATTTATAACCTGAATTCTTATCCTAATTAACTCATATTCATGCTTATTTTATGTGAATATGATGCATGTTATCATACTTTTTAGGAATTTTCTCCATTGGCATGTCATTTCACTAAAGTTGACATTTATGCATAAATTAGGGATAATTTCATGTTAATCGATGATTAATCTTTTGTTTAGATTAATAGAAGTTAATCTCAGTGATTAAATGAGTTTTGACTTTAATAAATGTTTGGAAGGATGATTTTAGGATGAATTTATGATTTAGAATGTTTAATTAGAACTCATTTAATGAAATTTTAATTCATCCTTATTTCCTTCTTGAAAACATATTTTAAATGACATGATATTAAAAAGAAAAGAATTTGTGATCCAATGGAGAAAATTTGAATTAAAAAGGAGTTATATATTTTAAATTATGAATTTTTAAGCCTTTTTCCGATTTTTATTTGATTTTTAATTGAATTTTTAAGTATTTTATTAGTGAAAATCGCGAAAAAGGGGGGAGAAATTACCTGCGGCTGACGTGGCGAGCGGGCCTGTGCGGAGCTGACGTGGCGAGCGGGCCTGGGCGACGGGCTGACGTGGCGCGCGGGTCCACCGCGCTGCTACGACGTGGCGCCGAGGCCACGTGGCAGACGCGTGTGGCCCACGCGGGCGCAGGGCGCTGACGCGTGGCGGAGGCCACACGGACGGCTCCACGTGGGCGCCCGTGTGGGGCGCCACGTGGCAGAAGGGTTCGCATGTGGAGGGCCCACAGGTATAGTCGGCCCCTGGTTAGTATTTAGGGGCGGTAACGCATCAGGGCGTTTCACGCCCCTAATTTATAGGGGCGAAATCCTTTTTTATCTTCCGTGTGGGACTATGTTCCCACACGTTTCTGTTTTGCAGGTGACGTGGACACGCGGCGAGCGTCCGATCTTCTCACGGACGGCTACGATCGCATGGACCCAAGTCCACGCGATCATCAGTTCAACACGTGCGCAAAGAATCACTTAAGTGACTGCGATCGGAGCGCTTACCTGACGCCACGTGGCGACGCGAAGAGCGTCGGATTGTCATCAAAGGGAGATCGCGCGATCGCGATCTGACGGCCTCCGTTGAAACCGCGGGGAACGCTCATATGCGTCGGATCTTCATCAAGTAACGATCAAAATCGGACGGCTCTGAGGATGCGTGGAAGAACTCCGCGATCGCGGCGCGATCGAGCCGCGATCGCACGCCTTATGCAGTGGAATCGCCTCTACTTGATCCAACGAGGATCGGCGAAGACCTAAGACCACGATCGAAGCCCGATCGTGACCCGATCGTGGCTCGATCGTGGTCCAATCGTGGAGCTAAAATCGTAGAAATTGGAGGCCTTTCGACCGTGAAATCCGGTCAAAATTGACGCGGATTTGAAGCCACGAAGCCATGCAAAGGAAACCGCTTCCATGAAGCTTGAAAACCGCCCCCACGACCGCCTCTACAGCCCACGATTCCGGGCCAATTTCTCCTTTAAAAACTCATGTACTCCTTCTCTTGTTCTTCAACTTTTGATCGACTCGTGAAGAAATTAAGCGAGTTTCGAGGAAGATCTCTAGTTCATCGTGTTCCCCCCGCGTTTATACTCGATTGCGAAGCAATTGGAGCGGGATTGATCAAGAATTTCTCCTTGATTTCATCGAATTTTCCCCTTGAATTCCGAACGTCCACGAGGAAGAATCCGAGCAAATTCGCTTCAATCCACGAGAATTTGAGCCCCATCCTTGCGGCAATCGGGTTAGTAGTGAGATTCGATCGATTATCAGGAGGTAATTTGAGTTTTTATTAGATTTAGAAGTATAATTTTGCAAATTAGTTCATAGTGTTCTTCATTTTCCCCAAATTTCAGTCCGAAAAGTTGCTGATTTTGAAAATAGTATATCTCTCTGATTATAATTCCAAATCACTTGATTTTGGTTTCATTGGATTCCTCTTTTCATCAGCTTTCCGTGGATAGCAATTTCATCAAATTCCGAGTTCATTTGACCCTTCAATTTAACGTTTGACCACGGACTGTTCATCTTTCATCAGAAGTCAAACGTTGACTTTCGGGGTCAATTACTTTTTATTGACAAATCAGAATTTGATAATTTCGGTCTTGTTAGATTCCTCTGGTTCTTAGATTTCTATTGACATATAAATTTCAAGATTTGGATTTCATTTGGGCATTCAATTTGAAGATTTCCTCTGAGGTGTTCATTTCGGGGATTTTCTGATCATTGATTTTCAATAATTCATAATAAATCCATTTCTTATCCAAAAATTACGAAATCTATATCGATAAATTCCATTTTCTCTCTAGTTTCCAAATATCTAATTTTCGTAATATTCTGACTGTGTTTGATTCTCTGATTTTGCAGAACACCTACTGTTGGTCAAAGTCAACGCTTTGACTTTGACTTTATCTTTTCTCTGTCAAAACCGAGATTTCAATTCTTAAAACTTCTTATTTACCTTATTTATATCATTTCCATATCTTACATCTTATTTTCTCTTATTTAAAAATCCTTTTAAACCTAAGTTTGACCAAGTCAACTCTGCGATTAAAGTCAACCCTGCTCTCTGTGGATCGACCCGAATTATGTGTTTTCCTCCTAATATCTTGTCATGTATCATTATATTTCAATTTTGAATCGTAGATTAATCAAATTTTAAATAATTTCTCTATTTTCTCTCTCTTCACGATTAGTTTTGCTCCCTAATTTTTCCTCCTTGATTTTTCTATAAATGTTGATCTAGATCAAGTGATTCTTGATTTTGTGGATTTGTATTGGAGTTCTCTTTATAAAATTACTAAAAGCTCCCTAATGTGTCATCTCAATTACTCATCCAATTTGATCAAATTTAAAGAACACCTCAAAAATACCTTAATTCTTCATGGATTTGACCCTTATTCACCATTATACTCTTTAATTATTTATTATAATCTTAAATTGGTGAGTTTGGAAAAAAATTTGGCTCATCTTTATGTGTTTTCAACAACCCAAAAAATACATATCGTCACTCCCTTTTAAGGAGGTAGTCCCCACCACCACTTCCTAGGGGATTCGATTGACCACTCTCTTTAAAGTGGTAACCTTACCTCTTCCCTAAGAAGGTGGGCTTACCAGTCTCTCCTCCTATAAATATGGATATTTCCTACAAAATAGGAAAGACCTAAATTGATTAATAATAAATAAAAGAGAAGAAATTTGACCTCTTTGACCTTTGAAGAGTGCTTTTGATCACCTTTGACTTGTCAAGAATCACTTTGACTATCGTTGATTTTCAAGAGAAATGGAGTGACTAGTCTCCTAAAAAGGTGAAGTGAGTTTGATTGACCTCGTGAAAAGGTGAAATGGCTTGACCAACATCCTAAAAATGTGGAAAGGCTTGACTATCCTCCTAAAAAGGTAGAGAAGGGTTGACCAACCTCCTAAATAGGTGGAGTACCCCTTTTTTTATTCTACTTCTAGATAATTTGCATCCATGCGCCGATTAAAATTCTCCAAAGTCCTTGCATCGACGTAACTAAAAAAATGGGAGAATGTATCCATTTAACTTCCAAGAAGTCAAATGGGGTTAGTCTTATAATTTAATCAAAATGTAAGAAATGATGCAGGATAAGACTTAGTCATATGTTCATAACATTCAGCTACATAGAAATTGATACTCTCATTTTTATAGTCTTCATCAACACCTAAACAAGATAAATAATGCATGAATGTGACTTATATTTTTGAGTTATCAACCACTAAGGAGGAAGCCAAGCAAATGAGATGCAATGGCGAGACTGGGAAAAAGCGACGGAGAGGAAAAGAAGAGAGAGTCCTCATGGAAGATGATATTGGCAAAAGTCACATAAAGATGGGTGAGGAACTCGATTATGCTTTTTTATCGTTGTTGTGTATCGATTTCATGTAATAAAATTTATATTTCTTTACTTATTATAGTGTAAGTGACGAGACTAATTCGTATGGTTGTTGAATACGCACGATATATTGTCAAAAAAAAGTCCTAAACTTACCAATTTATGATTAATTAATTAAATTAAAGGGTATAATGATAAATAAGGGTCGAATCCACGAAGAATTAGGGAATTTTGAGAGATATCTTTGAAATTCGATCAAATCGGATGACGAATTGAGATTAGAGATTGGGAAATTTCTGATATTAAGAAAGATAACTCAATTGCAAATCCACGGAATCAAAAATCAAGTGATTTGGATGAGAATTCGTTGAGTAATCGAAGTTTGAAAATGGGAGAAAATTCGTATCGCGAAATTGATTTAAAACCGAAATTTAACTAAAATTAAACTTAATCTACGATTCAAAATGTAAATTTAACACTAAATGATGAAAGATTAAGATGAAAACACGCAATCTAACCCAAACATGCAATTAAGTCCTGAGCGTTCGATCAACGATAAAGGCTTGAGATTTGTCCACATCTTTAAGAGAAGAAGCGCGTCGTTTCATCGCATGCGTTGGATCTTCATCGGGCGGTTTGGATTGAATTAGAGGTCCATCGGTCGCGATGAATCTCAACTGTTATAACTCGTGAGATGGACGATCGAGATGATTTCACTTATGTTTAATTGAAGCACATGCGCGATTGGAGATCGGGTGGACCTCGCGTCCACCGCATCGACGCGCGATACATCACGTGATTTAATCCGACGATTAATATCACCTGAAAAAGAGAAATTAGTCCCACACGGAAGAAATTAAGGAGATTTATCGGGTTTATAAGGTGAGGTGGATTATAGCGGTTAGCAAGTTCCTCTATGGAACGCTTATAAGTACTATAACCTATGAAATAAATATATAAGATATATATGTCACCTCTGTGCCACGTAGGCACTCGTGCGGGTTTGCGTTGCTCTGCCACGTGGCCTTCAGTGTCACATCGCATCCAAGTGGGTCCGCGCGATAAATGCACCTTTTTTGCGCATTTTTTAATGTTTTAAATCAATTAAAAATCGAAAATAAACTTAATTAAATTCAGAAAAATTCCAGAAAATTCTTAAAAATTGTAAAATTCGTAACTTTCAAAATGCAACTCCAAATTAATTCAAATTTAATTTTTTGGATCAGTAATTGAATAATCTATCATTAGAAAAAGTCAAATTATTAAAATAATAAGAGAATAAATATTAATTAAATTAATACATTCATGTATCTTACAAAATAAATTTATAAAAATATATAAATTTTAATAAAGATATTTTCTCTTATATTTTCATCATTAAAACATGATCATGATCGTAAATATAATTAGGATTAACCATCGTAATGTTTTAGTTATGTATAATAGTACATAAATTGATGTATTTTTAGATCATAACATGAAATGATACAAAATGATAGAAATATGCTTAAAATATGATAATATGCATATATTTGGAATGACTAATGCCTTTATTTGCATTAATAATCATGTAAATTTGTGTATAAATAGCATGTAATCAGTAAGTCAGGGTCGAATCCACAGGGAGCTGAGGTAATGAGATTTGACGTTCAAATGAAAAGTGAGAGAGCGTGTAAGAAGTGAGAGCATGCAAAGAAGTATGAGGGTAAATAAGGCATGCATAGATGAATATGAGTGATAAATTTTAGTTTTGTTTTAATTAAGAGATAAATATGAATTCAAATGAAACATCAATATAAAAAGAAATGAAATGGGGATGAGAATATGGCAAGGTAAGAAGAGATAGGGAGAGAGAGTTGGGAGCACGGATAGTGTCAAAGCCACTATATTAAAATAAAATAAGAGAGAAAAGTAAAAGTAAAATACAACTTTAATGTTTATGGAGATGAACACAAGCAAGAACTTAATCCTGATTGTCGCACAAACCTTGTCGCGATGCCCATCCTAGGCGAGGTGATGCTCGATTCGCTCTGATCGCAATGCTATCTTGATTTCTTCTCCACTACAAGATTGAGCATCAAGAAATGCTCTCCTTGGGCCTTAAACTCCTCTCCTCTTCTTTCTGGTAGCCTAATCCTAAGAGAGAGCCAAAAAACAAGAGAGGAGAGAGAAAATATAGCCTTCTATAGAGAGGCTCTTATAGGGTTCTAGGTGACCTAGGGCGTAGATCTTTCACTCTTATGATCAAGGGTGGAGATGCACCACCTCAAGATGTCTGAGGGTGTAGTTACCTCCTTTAGGAGATAATATTACTCCTAAATGAGGTGGCCTAACCTCCTAAAAAAGAAGTAATAACCCTCCTTTCTAAAGAGATGGGCCCTACTGACGTAGTGTTTTCGTGCGTGGTTAAAACACAAAAACATTGGTCAAAAAAAATTTATAAACCCGAACTCACAAAGATAAGATATAAAATCAATTAATGTGTAAGTATCGGGTCGATCGAAAGAGAGCAGGGTTCACTTTAATTGCAGAGTTGACTTGGTCAAACTTAGGTTTAAAAGGAGTTTTAAATAAGTAAAAATAAGAAGTAATAAGTGGAAATGCTATAAATAAGCTAAATAACAAGCTTTATGAATTTAATTCTCGGTTTTGATACAGAAAAACCAAAAGTCAAAGTCAAAGCATTGACTTTGACTAACAGTAGGTGTTCTGTAAAATCAGAGAATCAAATAGAGTCACAAGATTACAAAAGTTATATATTTGTAAACTAGAGAGAAAATGAAATTTATTGATATATAATTATTGATTTTTGGATAAGCAATAGATTTACTATGAATTATTGAAAATGAAATATCAGAAAACCCCCAGAATGAACACATCAGAGAAAATCTTCAAATTGATCGGTCAAATAAAATCCAAATCTTGCAATTTATATGTCAATGGAAAGCTAAGAAATACAGAAATCTAACAAGACCAAAATTATCAAATTCTTATTTGTAAATTAAAATTAATTGACCCCTAAAGTCAACATTTGACTTCTGATGAAAGATGAACAATCCTCGGTCAAACGTCAAATTGAAGGGTCAAATGAACTAAGAATTCGATGAATTTGCTATCCACAGAAAGCTAAGGAAAAGAGGAATCTACTGAAACCACAATCAAGTGATTTGGAATTAGATCAAGAGAGATATCCTATTTTCAAAATCAGCAATTTTTCGGACTCGAATTTGGGGAAAATGCAGAACACTAAGAACTAATTTGCAAAATTAAACTTCTAAATCTAATAAAAACTCAAATTACCTCTTGATAATCGATTGAATCTCACTACTAACCCGATTGCCGCAAGAATGGGGCTTTAATTCTCGTGGATTGAAGCGAATTTGCTCTGATTCTTCCTCGTGGACGTTCAGAATTCAAGGGGAAAATTCGATGAAATCAAGGAGAAATTCGTGATCAATCCCGCTCCAATTGCCTCGCAATCGAGTCTAAACGCGGGGGGATTATGATGAACTAGAGATCTTCCTCAAAATTTGCTTAATTCCTTCACGAATCGATCAAAAGTTAAGTTTACAAATGGAGATAACATCTATTTATATAGAAGTTTGTGCAAAATTGGTGGATCGTGGCCCACAACGCGGATTTCACTCTGTGTGATTTCAGCCGTCGGATCGCGCAAAATTGATGGCTCGTGACGCGGATTTCACTCCGTGTAATTT
The DNA here is from genome assembly GCA_024174645.1 of Lemna minuta. NCBI lineage: Eukaryota > Viridiplantae > Streptophyta > Magnoliopsida > Alismatales > Araceae > Lemna > Lemna minuta. The sequence continues at coordinate 8,362,541 of CM044111.1, forward strand.
CAGCCGTCAGATTGCGCGTAATTAGTGGGATCGTGGCCCATGACGCGGATTCCACTCCGTGTGATTTCAACCGTCCAATTGCGCGATTTAATCCCGACCGTCCGATTGCGCGATTTAATCCCGACCGTCCGTCCGATATCACTGTTCACGCCACATAGGCACCACATAGGCATCCATGTGGGCTTGCGTGGCCCCGCCATGTGTCCGCATCACGCCACTTCACCTCCGTGGGTCCCGCCATGTGTCCGCATTGCGCCACATAGGCCCCGCCATGTGTCCGCATTGCGCCACGTCACCTCCGTGGGTCCCGCACAATTAAATAAATTCTGAAAAATCAAAATAAAATCTAGAAAATACTATAAAATTAAGAAATTCATAAATTCATTTGTATAACTCCTTTTTAACTCAAATTTTCTCCATTGTATCACAAATTTCTTCATCTTTAATATTATGCCATCTAGAAATAGAAATTAAAAGAATCATATAAGATGAATTTCAAATAAACATAGATAATTTCTTAAGACGTCTATTTTATATCATCCAACATTCTCTTCTTGAAATTAAATCTTCTAATCATCTACTAAAGTCAAAGTAAATTAAGGAAAATACTTAATTCTTATTACTTTAACCTTGCAAAAAGATTAATCATCAAGAAAGCACATAATTAACCCTAATTTATGCATAAATCTGAACTTTAGTAGAATGGCATACCAGTGGAGAAAATTCATAAAATTAAGATAACATGCATCATAATTACATAAAATAAGCATGAATATGAGTGAAATAAGATAAGAATTTAAGTTATAAATGCATTTTATCATCTACCTCCTAAAAGAGGTAACTCCTAACTCCTCCTTAAGTAAGGAGGACGTCCACCTTAAGAGACTGACCTCCAATGCATTTTAAATACAAAATAATTTAATTTAAAAATATTTTAATATAAGTTAGTCAACTTTCCCAAAAATAGATAAAGTTGACCAACTTTGACTTACCTTAGTAAAGTGATTGCCTCCAAAATGATAGGATGATCTTCATTATTATTTAAAAAAGAAGAAATTGATCACCTATGACCTTTCTTCACACCTTTGACCACCTTGACCCTTAATTACACTCTTTGACTTTTGGGATTTAGAGTTGACCCAGCCCTTAAAATGATGAAGAAGTCATTTTCTCCTCTCTTCCATTTCAATTTGCCTCCATGTATTTCCATATGCTTTCCTATGTCCTTGCATCTACAAAACTCTTAAAAATGTGAGAATTTGTTCACTTGACTTCAAAGGAGTCAAATAGGGTTAGTCTCAAGATATAGAAACCAAAGAAACGATGTATGACAAGGCAAATTCATCTTTATGCATAATCGGCACTAATTAAATGCAAAATGAGTACATGAGTGGAATAACATGATAAATGTGAAAATATCACAAAAGATGATGATGTCTATTATATTAAAAATAATTATACATTAAAATTCATGATGAAAAAGAATGATGAAAATGAAAATGAATTACACGTTATTAATGAAAATGAAAACATAATGATGAAAATGAATGCATCAATTACACGTTATTAACGGGTGTCAAGAAAGTGCACCTGGTACCCCTTCTGTGTCCAAGAGTAGCCACCAAATATATCTTTAAGAGCATGAAGGGCGAGTTTGGAGAGAAAAGGAGAAAGATCTTGGACAAAGGCAATACATCCAAAGACCCGAAGAGGAAGCGAGAAGAGAGGGGAGGTGGGTAAGAGATGGTGAAAGGGATTAGTGCCACCAAGGGGAGCAAAGGGGAGCCAATTCTCAAAGATAGGTGGCAGTCATGAGAGCGTTAGACCAAAGGTAGGATCAAACATGCATTCCAATTAGTAGTGTGCGAGTGATTAACGAAACGATTTAGTGCGGTCGTTGAAATACACGATCATTGGTCAAACAAAATGTATAATTCTAAACTCACGATGATTTAAAAATATGAAATCAAGTACAGTGATGAGATCGGGTCGAACCACAGAGAATACAGTTGACTTTTATAGAAAGACGACTTGTTCAAACTTAAGTCTAATTAGGGTTTTTAATAAATGAATATGATATGTTATTCATATAAATACTATGAATATATGAGAGAAGATATTTTAAAAGTTTTTAAAACATATTTTAAGAAGAAAAGTCAAAAGTCAAGATCAAAGCATTTACTTTGACGACACTCTTACTTTCTATAAAATCAGAGAGCAAAAAGGTGAGAAAATATTACGACAATTATACTTCTAGAAACTAGAGAGAAAATGCAGAATTTTGATATAAAATTCATGACTTTTAGAAAAGAATTGGATTTATTATGATTTTTCTAAGATCACTAAACAGAAAATTTCCAACATTAATATCTCGGCCAAAATTGTTAAATTGACTTAACAAATGATATCCAAATTGAGAAAATCACATATGAATAGAAAGCTTGAGATCAAAGGATTCCAAAGAAACCAAAATTATCAAATTTCACCTTGTATATTAGGAGTAATTGCCCTCGAAAGTCAACGCCCATATTGAGATTGAAAATGAATAGCAGTTGGTCAAATGACAAATTGAGGGGCCAGATCTTGATGAAATTTAACGAATTAGATATCCACAGAAATTTCAGTAAACAAGGAATACAATGAAAAAAATGGAATGATTTGAACATAAGAACGAAGAGAAATTCTTATTTGAAAATTAGCAAAAATCCGCGATCAAATTTGGGTGAAAAGATGAATTTTCCAATTCCTAAATTCTAATTACCTATCTGAATCTAATCTAAACTACCTAAATTTTAAGGATGACGAAAGAATCACACTACTAACACGCTTAACGGGAAGATTGAGCTTCAAATTGCTTTGATTGCTGCGTATTTCTCCGGGTTCTTCTTTGTCATGCTTTCGGCATTCAAGGGGCAATTTCCACACGTTTTCTTGCAATGATTCATAATTAACCTATCTCAATCTATGTGCAATTGAGTCTAGAACGCAGGAGAATCACAAATAACTTAAGATTTTCCTCCAAAAATTCTTAATTTCTTCACATTTCAATCAAAAGTTCTTTTTTAAGAAGAGAGAACATTGATGTATTGAGATTTCATCGCAAAAAATCCGCATTGTCCGATTCGTTGAAGAAACTTTGGATGGTCACGATGCGTCCAAGTCGTGCGCAATGAGTGGACACGTTCCCACCACTCGACCCACGTCCTCCTTGATTTCCACCATCTGTTCTTCATCGGAGCATCCTTACACGGCCACCTGTCGCTCCATGATTCGTAGAGTTGCTCTGTGATTTTCCGAGTGTGCGATTTCATTAATGAGATAGATGGTTGAGAAATAGTCACGTGCATATGATCAAGATTAGGTGGACTGAAATCCACTTGATCAACGCTTGTCATTTCATGCCGCTTGAAAAAAGAAAGGGAAAACATATTCCCACACGTAGAAAATAAAGCGGAATTCACAGGTATAATGATAACATGCTAAATAAACATTATAAAAAATGATTATTGATGCATATTAAGGCATAAATAATTTCATTTCCATGCATGTTATCATTTATGTGTATTTTTTTATCATTCCATGAAAAAGTCATTATAATCTCATAAATACTTTAAATTAGGGTTAAATATGATGATTTAAAGATAAATAATTTAATAACCTATCTTTACTTGAGATTATAGAGGTTATTAAAGTTAAAATAATGATAGAAATCATTTATAGACATTTGTTTACATTTTCTTAAGTTAAAAAACTTTAAAGAATAAATGTATTTTTGAAATAGAAATTAAAACTCTCATTATTTATTAATTTTGACTCTTTAGAATGATAGATAATTAAATTTCGGATCAAATAAAAGAAATTTATATTAATTTAGAGTTACATTTTGAAAGTTATGAATTTTTTAATTTTTAGGGATTTTTTCAGATTTTCTGAATTTATTTTTGATTTTTAATGATTAAAAACTAATTAAAATGGCAAAAAAGGGGGTTTATTTTTGCGTGGGACCCACGTGGATGCGACGTGGCATTGGGGCCACGTGACAGAGCCACACGGACCCACGCGAGCTCCTACGTGGCGCGATGTGACACACACACACAAATATATATATATATATATATATATATATATATATATCTTATTACTTACGGTTATAATACATATAAGCATTCTGTAGTTGGAATTTAAGCTAACCCTTATAATTGTCGCGTCTTATATAGCCAACTCTTCCCTTTGATTTCTCCTGTGTGGGACTAAGTTCCACACGGTATTTTAGGTGTAGGTGATGTGGCCGAAGGAGGAGCGCTGGATCAAATGGAGGACCGATCGAAGCACATGGATCGTTGACGAGTCATTTTCGTGCGTCGTTAAAACACAAAGACGATGGTCAAACAAAATTTATAAAACCGAACTCACAAAGACAAGATATAATAATCAAGTATTGGGTAAGTATCGGGTCGATCCACAGAGAGTAGGGTTGACATTAATCGCAGAGTTGACTTCGTCAAACTTAGGTTTAAAAGGAGTTTTAAATAAGAGAAAATAAAATGTAAAATATGGAAATGATATAAATAAGGTAAATAAGAAGTTTTAAGAATTGAAATCTCGGATTTGAAAGAGAAAAGTCAAAAGTCAAAGTCAAAGCGTTGACTTTGACCACCAGTAGGTGTTCTGCAAAATCAGAGAATCAAGCAGAGTCAGAAAATTACGAAAATTAGATATTTGGCAACTATAGAGCAAATGGCATTTATTGATATATAATTCGTAATTTTTGGATAAGAAATGGATTTATTATGAATTATTGAAAATCAACTATCAAAAAATCCCCGAAATTAACACCTCAGAGGAAATCTTCAAATTGAATGACCAAATGAAATCCAAATCTTGCAATTTATATGTCAATGGAAATCTAAGAACTAGAGGAATCCAACAAGACCAAAATTATCAAATTCTGATTTTTCAATAAAAACTAATTGACCCCGAAAGTCAACGTTTGACTTCTGATGAAAGATGAACAGTCATTGGTCAAACGTCAAATTGAAGGGTCAAATGAACTCGGAATTTGATGAATTGGCTATCCACGGAAAGCTGATGAAAGGAGAAATCCAATGAAACCAAAATCAAGTGATTTGGAATTATAATCAGAGAGATATCCTATTTTCAAAATCAGTAAAATTTCACTCCGAAATTTGGGGAAAATGAAGAACACTATGAACTAATTTTCAAAATTATACTAAATCTAAGAAAAACTCAAAATACCTCTTGATAATCGATCGAATCTCACTACTAACCCGATTTCCACGAGAATTAAGCTCAAATTTGCGCGAATTGGAGTGAATTTGCTCGGATCCTTTCTCACGGATTTTCAGAATTCAAGGGGAAAATTCGATGAAATCAAGGAGGAATTCGTGATCAATCCCGCTTCAATCCTTTCGAATTGAGTCTAAACGCAGGGGGATCACGATGAACTAAATATCTTCCTCGAAATTCGCTTAATTCCTTCATGAATCGATCAAAAGTTGAAGAACAAAGAAGGGAAATACATGCTTTTAAAGAGGGAAATTGGCCCAAAGATCATGGGCAATTGACGCGTTCGTGGGGGCGGTTTTCAAGCGTCGTGGAGGCGATTCCTTGAGCATGGGTCGTGGCTTCAATTCCGCGACGAATCGTCTTGAGTTTAGCTTCAATTTCGCTTCACGTTTGCCACGATTTTCGCCGCGATTTTCGCCACGATCGCGCCACGATCGGATCGCGATCGGGTGTCGATCGTGGTGTAAGTGCTTTGTTGATCACCGTCCGTTCGACCGGCAACGATTCCACTGCGAAATCTCCTCGATCGCGGCTCGATCGCGCCGCGATCGCGGTTCGATTGAGCCGCGATCGTGGAGTTCTTCCACACGCTGCCGACGCCGTCGGATTAAAATCTGACGCTCCACCAATCTTCACGAATAGGGGCAGATAGGGGTTCTCCTGGCCGTCTGATCGGAATCCTACGCTCCCGCGATCTTCACGAAGAGAGGCGGATCGCGCCTCACGTGGCCATCGGATCAATGTAGTCAGGTAGATTGGACGGCCTCGATCGCGCGATCAACTGGCCGTCCGATGGAGATCGTGTGGTTCTCGTCTCGACGAAGATCAGACGCTCTCGACGCGTCCACGTGGCGAAAGGTAAGCCCTGCGATAATTTCACTTATTATATCATGTCATTTAAAATATATTTAGAAAGAAGAAATCAGGATGACTTATAATTTACTTAAATCATTTCTCAATAAACATTCTAAATCATAAATTCATCCTAAAATCATTCTTCCAAACATTTACTAAAGTCAAAACTCATTCAATAACAGAGATTAACTTCTATTAATTTAAAACAAAAGATTAATCATCTATTAAGCATGAAATTATCCCTAATTAATGCATAAATATCAACTTTAGTGAAATAACATGCCAATGGAGAAAATTCCTAAAAAGTATGATAACATGCATCATATTCACATAAAATAAGCATGAATATGAGTTAATTAAGATAAGAATTCAAGTTATAAATGCATGTTATCAATCGTGTGGACTCATGGTCCACCGGATCATCATCAACGTATGTGGCTTTAATCAGGAGTTATAACAGCTCAGATCTCACGAGCAGGGGAGAATCCTGATCGTCGGATTGCGATCCAACGGGCGCAATCGGATGCGTTTTATAATGCTAATCTACATGGACTCATCAGAACGATCAATCAAGATCTGATGGCTGCGATATAATTGAAATGATCCACGATGGACCGTTTCATCGTAACCGTTGATTAAAACAATCGGACGCTTACCCCCAAAATCTGTATAAATAGAGATGTTCTTCCGATTTCTAAAGCATTCGAGAGCAAATCAATCCAATTGATCCATTTAGACACCAATACTCTCGAATCTCTCGATTTCATCCTCTTCTACATGCATTTCCGCATCCACAGAGGGTTTGAGATTGAGATTTGGCCGAGTAGAGAGGGAGAAATTGACGCTTGAACTCCACAATCGCGTTCTTCGGATTTACGATGATTTGAGTGATTAATCGTGTTAATCCAATTACAATCTTGGGTTAGTGGAAGCAGTTTTCACTAATCTTTCGTCCATTTATGTTTGATTTTAATTTAGATTAGGAATTGAAGTTTAATTTCGTTTAATTTTAGTTAAAATTGCGATTTTACAATTTCAGAAAATTCTCCCTACTTCGATCTTCAATTTCTTGGCGAAATCAAAGTCAAATTCGATGATTTTTGATTCCGTGGAAACGATTTGAAGTTCTCTTTCATAATTTACCATTTTCACCAATTTCTATCATCAATTCATTGTCCGATTTGATCAAATCCAAAGAGATCATCATATATTTCCTTATTTCCTTGTGGATTGGACCCTTATTTACTATTATACCCCTCAATTCGAGATATTTTCATCAAATTGGTAAGTTTGGACTTTGCTTTGACATGAGACTGTGTGAAAATAACGACCTCGCGGTCTCCGCTCGTTATATAACAAGGGAGCCCTCTAAAGGCTTTTGCATCCCCCCAACGGGCCTAGTACGCCCCCCCCCCCCCATCTCTACCTAGGCCCACTATACCCGTGGGCCCAATCTGATAAGCCCAGCTAATGCTCCACGCCATGTAATCGTCCATGTGGGCCTGCATGGGTCTATGTCAGCTGCCGCGCTGCCACCACATGTCCACATCGTGCCACATCAGCTCTGCACGGGTCAGCACTTATAAGAACTCTTTTTGCCTCAAATTTTCTCCATTGGATCACAAATTAAGTCTTATTTAATCCTGAATATAAATTTTAAGAAGAAAATAGGATGAATTCAAAGTAATATTAAGTCAATCCCTTTGAAGTTCTATTTTGATTCATCTCATCATTCTCTTCTACTGATTTCTTCTTTTATTCATTCACAAAAGTCAAAATAAAATCAAGGAAAATGGTTAATTTCTAATTTTTTGACCTTGCAAAAGGTCAAACATCAATAAAACACATAATTAACCCTAAATAATGTAAAACTATGGACATTAGTAAAATTACATACCAATGGAGAAAATTCATAAAACTATGATAACGTGCATCATACTTATATAAGATAAGCATTGAATATTAGTTAAATATGATAAGAATTCAAGTGAAATATGCATCTTATCAGTGATATCTAAGAGCTGATGGTGTTTTCGCTTAGTGACACCATTTTGTTGCGAGGTGTGAGAACAAGTGGTCCGATGGATAATGTCATGATCAGCCTAGAAGATAAGGAGAGAGGACTGGACAAACTTGAGAGTGTTATTGTTGGGTTCTGAGGTCGATAACTTTCTGAAATTTTGATCAAAACATCAAATGCAGCGGAAAAATATTGAATCGGACATTCAAAATACCAAGCCACCAAGAACAGATGATCCTATCATCTAGTATGAATGAGAAAACATACTTACAGGTTTCCTTGAAGGAGTTCTTGAAGCTATTCAAGTGTCTAGCCTCTAGCGGTACCCAACGGTCTCTGGATGGTTGGATCTCCTCTTCAAAGCTCTTCACCAAGAGAGAAAGAGAAGAAAGGAGAGAATTCTCACAAGGCTTGCATGGGCACCTAGAGTTGTGGTCGTTCTCCCCCTATTTATAGACATTTGGAATGAGGTTTTTTCATAAAAACCCTCATAACTATGTCTATATCCATCAACATGCATAAACCTTATGTGTGTGACCCTCTAGGTCCATATATCTCACTAGTTAATAACTCTATAGACCAAATAACACTTTATTGGTCAACCTTAATTAATTATCCACATCCACATATAGATCAATTAATCAAGGATCGATTTAACCCAATTGATAGGTTGAGTTGCCAGCCCGTTGGGTGCCAAGCTACACCACGTACTCTAGGAGATATGGAGTATGTAAGAACTCGCTTATGGAACTTTCCCGCCATCAATTACTATGTATGTATAATTCTTCATACACATTAGACTCATGAATGACTTAGGGTATGGTCAACTGTCAAACCCTAATCAGTCACTCAAGTTAGTACTGATGCGTGTAGAAATCATTGAGAACTCCTTCTTCGATATTTCTACTACCTTGGCCAAGGATTTCATCGCATCTCATTCCTTTGAGTCAGTCTCCTCAAATACTGAGGGTGGATGATCCCATCTTGACCACACAATCATCTTCGTGGACTTCATGTCGTATCCAATATATGATGTTTTAGATATCCCTTGGCTAGGGATTCGTAAGTCATAATCAAAACACGATCATATCATTAGTGTCTCCACACCGATGGCTATAGGATCAGCCATACTCATCATATGAGATAGATTAGATAGTGCTATTCTTTCCAGATAATTCGATGTCCTTCTCGAATATCCCACGAATAGGAATGTTTAGAACATATGTTTAAAGACTAGTGATCACTCTATTATGATCTCATCATACTTCACTTAGTCATTGCACATGCTCATGGACTTCATTGCAAACATCACACAAGAATGACAATGAATAAATTTCATTTCAATGAACATCAACAAGATACATGAAAGTGTGATTGGCTTATAGGCCACGTAATATCCATCAGTTATTAGTGCAAAGAATATTTATCATAGTGAAAGATTAATTAATAGCCTACATCAGGAAGTGGGTGAGTGTAATGACAACTTCACAACGATCGTAGAGAAGGTACACCCAACTTATATTGGTGTAGTCATGAATAAACACCATATACTAGCGATGACTTGAAATGGAAGGGGTATCCCGATCAAACAGCTGACGAAGGGGGTGATGAAAGAGGGATGAATGATTCTATGATGAATTCACAAAGTGATAAAATTCTAAATCAATCCTAGAATATGCTAGGAGATCTAGGGTAGATACCACTATGGATCAAGATATAACTCAATATTATTTTGGATAGTAGTTATTACGAATTGGTATTACGAATAATTCTAAGTTGGACTTATTGATATAAGATTCAAACTCTTGATCACTTTAATAGTTTAGGGGAATGAGTACCTTGGATTAGACTTGAATCCAAAGCCCTTGAACTCAGCAAAAGATCTAGATTATCCTCGAATTGCTCCTTTACTTGAGATGTATGAAAGGGACAACATGGAGGGAGAATAGATGAGGAGGATAGAACTCAGATTTGAGAGAGGTAGGAGAGAGAAGGGAACACACAAAGAACACAGAAAAAAATCTCGAATTAAGGAAGCCAATTCCATTCAAACAACATCCGTAATTGTTTTACAATTGTCCCTTTTATAGGGTGAAGAGAAGAGAGATGTTTGAGTGAAGAGAAACATCGAAGATAGTACATGCAGTTATTTGGTAGTTACAACATCTTTTCGTGGATGCTTCATGGCTAATCAATGCTCTAATATTTGTAGAAGGATGAGAGATGGAATATTCTTTGATCTCATGAGAGTCTTTGGTGGTTGTGGTGGTTAGAAGAGTGATTACTTGATCTGTTGAAAGGCATAAGACCAAGTCTTCATATTCACCAAAATCATTCGAGAGCAAGTCAATCTAATTGATCTGTTTAGACACCAACTCTCTTGAATCTCTTGATCCTATCATCTTGTTGGAAGGATGTTTATACTTGCCACATTGAAGACATTGTGAAAAGGAGTTGCAGCCACACCCACAAAGAGTATGACTGCCATTAGATCAAGGAGGGAGACCATCAGTGTGAGCTCGAGGAACAAAGACCACCATAGCTAAGGAAGGAATCGTCTGGCCTAGAGCAAAAGAGAGAGGGGAGGAAGGCATACTAGTCGTGACCTAAAGAGCACTAGAGAAAATGGTAGTGAGGCTATGAGCACAATCACTAGAGAGAAGAGAGCCCCTAATCTAGGAGGCGATGGAAGGACAAAGCCCACTAAGATAGATGTCCCCATAGAGCTCCTTGCAATAATGCTTCAGCATCAGAAGGTTTGTGGTGGGTGGCTGATAAAGGTCCACCTTTTAAAGTAATGTCTACAAGAAGTCGAAGTGAGCCTATAGAGAGAGATAGCCTTGCTTGCACGTGAGAAGGGACACAAAGATCTCTACCAAATGATTAATGTTCATCTAGTCGGTTTATATTGTCTCAATGGTTTGCTAGAGGGAGCACATAGGGTTGATGAGCATGAGAGACTTAGAAATACTTTGCTTGATGTTATGAAGCATCCAAGTGATAATGACAAAGTCTAATTGGGACCAAGAGGCATAAGACGAGTCATAAAGCAGCGGAGGGTCATCCGTGAGATGATGAAGAAGGCTATAAGACTCAAGAAAAAGCTAAAAAAAATAGAAGCCCAGGTCACATAATTATCTTTGCTAAAATTGTAGGCAGCCCCAAAAAGTTGTGTCATGACCAAAAGAGGAGGCGTGGGAATTGGCAAAGTAGGAAACACTATAGGTAGGAGGATGAACAAAGTGTCGGCCTAAGGTGACGAGACTAGTGATAGTGAAGTCTCAACACCCAAAGCCGAAGAGTGTGGAGGGGGTGTAGAATCCCCAAAAAGTACCATAAATTCTTGATGGAGACCTAATAATATACCAGAGCGACAAATGTAGACATGAACAAATGTGACATCCTGAGCGAAGCGACTCATGTGGAGCATAGGACTCCATGCAGCGACATACATACCAGAGCATCAAAAAAAGTAGAGCGATAGAAGACACCCGCGAAGTCGACAACAGAAATGCTCGACAATAGTGAGGGCTGAAGACAATGATGCAGAGGAGAGTGCACTAGAGTTGGAGGAGACAGTGCTTTGAGAATGAAAATTACGGTGCTCGATGACGGTGGTCCTTGATCGGTATTATGTGGCCTGCAAGCCAATCACACTTTCATCTGTTGTTTATATTCGTCGAAATGAACTTTTATTAATTGTCATTCTTATGTGATGTTTGCAATGAAGTCTATGAACATATGCAATGATCAAGTGAATTATGATGAGATCATAATACAGTGATCGTTGGTCTTTAAACATGTGTTCTAAATATTCCTATTCGTGGGATATTCGAGAAGAACATCAAATTACCCGAAAAGAATAGCACTATGTGATCTGACTCATATGATGAGTATGGCTGATCCTATGGCCATCGGTGTTGAGACACCAAGGATAGATAGTGGGTGCTCTTTGGAGAAAGAGTTCACTAAATTGATCCATATGAATCCCTGAATGGTATTATGCCAAATTTTCAATCACGTTGATTCATGTCACGGTTGTGTACGAGGTCTTTTGACCTAAGACACCAATGACATCTTGTGGATGGATGATCGTGTTTTGACTATGACTTACGAATCCCTAGCCACGGGATCTCCAAAATGTCATAGATTGGTTACGACATGAAGTCTCAAAGGTGATTGAGTGGTTAAAATGGGATCATCCGCCCTCAGTATATGAGGAGATCGATTCAAGGAATGAGATGCAATTAAATCCTTGGCCAAGGTAGTGGAAATTTTACAGAAGTTGTTCTCAATAATTTTCTACTCACATCAGTACTAAATTGAATGACTGATTAGGGTTTGACAATTAACCATACCCTAAGTCATTCATGAGTCTTGTGTGGATGAAGGATTATACGTACACGGTAACCAAGGACGACAAGGTTCCATGAAAGAGTATTAATATACTTCATATCTCTTAGAGCATGTGGTGTAGCTTGGCACCCACTGGGCTGGTGACTCAACCTGTCGATTGGGTTAAATCGATCCTTAGTCAATTAATATATGTGTTGATATAGTTAATTAATAAGGATAATCAATAAGTGTTATTGGGTTAATAGAATCATTAACTAGTGAGATATATCGACCTAGAGGGTCACACACATAAGGTCAATGGACGTTGGTGGATATAGACATAATAATAAGGGATATAAATATCCTAAAGTCTATAAATATCCCTTATTATTATGTCTATATCCACCGGCGTCTATTGACCTTTTGTGTGTGACCCTCTAGGTCCATATATCTCACTAGTTAATGACTCTATCAACCCAATAACACTTATTGGTCATCCTTATTAGTTAACTATATCAACACATATAATGATCGCTAGAGGTCGGACGCTTGAACGGCTGAAGAACTTTTTAAATGATCCATGTAAGGAACCCAATATGGGCAAGGAACCCAATAGAGTATTGGACATTCAAAAATAAAATGTAATAAAAAAAAATTGTGTTAGTGAGAGATGGAGCCAATACATGCACAAAGGTCATGGTGTTTTAACAAAGCCAAGAAGCTTATATGTAGAACAACAAGCTAACCTAGTTGACATGCACTTCACTCAAATTAAGAAATTAAAGTCCACAAGGAGGCATCAATAATTTGGAGAGGCCAATTAGTTTTTGGGATTTCAAGTCGAAAAGCTTTCCAAAACTTTAATGAAAGCATCAAACGCAGCAGAAACTATTAAACCTAACATTCGACATGTAAAAGCAACCAAGGGAGATGATCCTATCACCTAGTATAGATTAAAACCATGCTTATAGAATTCATTTGAAAGAGATCTTCAAGCCATTCAAGTGTCTAGATTCCAATGGTATCCATATAGTCTCAAGTCAATCAGATCTCCTGTTGAACACTTGTCACCACAAAAAGAAGAGAAGAGAGAGGAGAGTTTTCTATGAGGTTTGCATGGGTACTGATAACATACAACTTAAACTTGAGATTACATGATTATTTGTTCATTTTTAGGCATAATTCAAATCACTCCTATGCATGATATCAAACTTTGAGAGCATATATATCATTATATTCAATTTACATCAAAAATCTCAAAATACATTATTCTAAGGGTTAATCATGCATAAATCGGGAGTTCAATTTTATACAGATTCTCCCCTTTTAGATTTGAGACTTATTTTGAATTGTAAGGTAAGAATATTTTAATCCACTCTAAGCTTATTTAGTTTTATTTTTCTTGAGTGCTTGTGTGTATTTTTGAGTTACAAATGGTTTCTCTTATTATTTCTTAATTAAAATCATACAATGATAGACTATTTAATTTTTTATCAAATTAAAATTGGATTAAAAATGAGTTATATTTTCAAATTTATGAATTTATTAAATTTTAGAGATTTTTTTAGAATTTCTTTGAATTTTTCTGACTTTTTAATTTTTTTTTGCTAAAAGTAATCAAAAATATTAAATTTAAGTACATGCTAATGAAGTGGCTCACATGGAAATGTGTAAGCACGCCACACGGCGCACAATATGATACACACGTGGTGTGCAATATGAGAATCATTTATCGTTAAGTGCCCTTAATGGGCCAATATTAGTTGATAAAATATTTAGCCCTATTTCTACTCGTCCATTTTATTAATTCTCCAATGTGGGATTATTTTTTTTATGTGAAGGTGATGTGGCGTGATGTGGAACACTTGATTTTCAGATTTAATCAAATCCATCAAGGATTACTTAAAGATGAAGGTATGTGGGGACTTCTCACTGGGCGTCGATTTATTTGTATTTGTATCGAGAAGTCTCAGCCATTCATCTGAAGGGTTATAACAATTGAGATTAATTATACCCAATGGACTCTTGTGGATACATGTTGTCATTTCAAGCATTTAAGGTAGATCAAATAGTGGATGTTACATGTCACTTGATACTAGGGTTTGCCCGTTTGGATACCGGTATCAAATACCGGTATCTATTACGGTAACGGTATCGAGTACCGTTAGGGTCCTAAACGGTTCCCGATACTGACTATTACGGTAACAGTATCGAGTACCGTTAGGGTCCTAAACAGTTCCCGGTACTGACAAAACGAATCGATGCAGACGTTAATTGCACACCAATTTGTGTCAACAATAAAGCCAAAATTTCAAATTTAATGATTTAATTACGAATTGAGGGGCAAAATGGTAAATAAGGGTCGAATCCACGGAGAAATAAGGGATTTCTTAGAGATCTTTTAGAATTTGATCAAATCGGACGACGAATTGGTGATAGAAATTAAGGAAAATAGTAGATTTAGAAAGATAACTCAAAGACGAATCCACGGAATAAAAAATCACTCGATTTAGATTAGTATTCGCAGACAAATTAAAGAGCGAAGTGGAGAGAAATTTCCGAACGCGATTAAGAAAAAAAGTGAAATTAAAGACTCAATTAAGCTAAATTATGATCCTAAATTACAAATTGATGATACATAACAAAAGATTAGAGGGAAAACACATAATCAAACCCAAGATAGCGATCGAAATGATCCAATTAATTGCCGGACTCAAGGCTTTTCATTCGTGATTTCGAAAACGATCGTCGGTGTTCAAGAAACATTCTCCTTAATCGATCGACAAAATCTCACTTTTAATCACTCCATGGATGCGGAAATGAGTCTAGAAGAGATTAGAAGTGAGAGATTCAAGGATAGATGTGTATAGATAGATCAACTGAGCGAAATCATCCAAGAAAACATCAAAATGTCGAAGAACATCTCAATTTATAGTGATTTTGGGCGTAACCGTTCGATTGGGCAGTTCCCCTTCGATCAACTGCTATGGTTGATCGCATTAATGCAAATCGTTAGCATTAAGTCCCGTCCGTTGGATCACAAATGGAGCGCTCAGATGAAGCCATGTCACCACGCGTTATAAAGCGCATCGAAACGCATCTGTCGGATCTCGATCGGACGCCTCAGATGCATTTTATGGTCGGTTTACTCTGACCGTTATAACTCTCGCGATCAACAGTCGAGATTGAAGCGATCCGGTGTACCTCGATTTTGCCACGTGTTCCCATCCGGTAAGTGAAGATCGACGGATGTCATTGCACGAGCGATCGGACGTCCCACACGATGCCATGTCGCCTCCTCATCACGATTGTTGATCGCGATCAATCAGACGACTCTGATTGCGCCACACCACCTGCAGGCTTTAAATTTTCTGAAAAATCGATATTAAATTAGAAAAATGGATTTTTAATTCCGAAAAATCCATAGAAATTCATTTAAAATTCAGAAAAATTCAAAAATATTCTGGAAAAATCCCTAAAAATTAGAAAATTCATAACTTTCAAATATAACTCTAAATTAATCCAAATTTATTTCATTAGATCTGAAATTTAATTATCTATCATTCTAAAAAGTCAAAATTAATAAATAGCAAGAGATTTAATTTCTATTTCAAAAATACATTCATTTCTTTTAACATTTTTACTTAGAAAATTACATGAATGTTTATAAAAATAATTTCTCTCATTATTTAACATTAAAAACTACTTATAATCTCAAGTAAAGATGGGTTATCAAATAATTTATCTTTAATTCATCATAATTAACCCTAAATTAGTGCATTTTGATATTATAACTTAAAATTGCATGAAATGATAGAAATGCACTCAAAGTATGATAACATGCATAAAAATGGAATGCTTTATGCCTTAATTTGAATTAATAATCATGTATAATCATGTTAATATTGTATGTTATTAGGTACCTACAGTACCTGATACCGACATCCATGTGTCGAATATCGGTTTCGAGGTGCCGATATTGGGTTCCGATATCGATACCCGATACCAACATC
The DNA here is from genome assembly GCA_024174645.1 of Lemna minuta. Taxonomy (NCBI): domain Eukaryota; kingdom Viridiplantae; phylum Streptophyta; class Magnoliopsida; order Alismatales; family Araceae; genus Lemna; species Lemna minuta. The sequence continues at coordinate 8,379,071 of CM044111.1, forward strand.
CGCTATCGGTAGAGGATTAGATAACGATATCGGATATCAATATCCAATATCGGAAGAAATTCCTTCCTCGTGTCAGGACTCACTGACTCAAGAGAAGGAACCATTCGAGACAAAGGTCGAGCTGTTGAAGAGCTCAATTAATATTATCGTTGATGTCGGGTGATAACATGCTATTTTTACATCAATTACATGATTATTAATGCAATTAAAGGCATTAATTATCCCAAATATAAGCATGTTATCATATTTTAAGCATATTTCTATCATTTTGTATTAGTTCATGTTATGATCTAAAAATAAACTAATTTATGGACTATTATAAATAAGTAAACATTATAATTTTTAATCCTAATTATAAGTGAGATCATAAACATGTTCTAATGATGAAAATGTAAGAGAAAAGAGAGTTATTAACATTTATGTATTTTTATAAAGTTATTTTATCAGACACATAAATGTATTAAATTAATTATAATTTATTCTCTTACTATTTTAATAATATGACTTTTTATAATGATAGATTATTCATTTTTTGATCCAACAAAATAAATTTGAATTAATTTGGAGTTGTATTTTGAAAGTTATGATTTTTACAATTTTAATAGAATTTTCTGGAATTTTTCCTGAATTTATTTCGAATTTTTATCATTTAAAACAATTAAATAAAGCGCAAAAAGGGGGTATTTTACGCGCGGGCCCACGTGGATGCGACGTGGCATGCTGGGCCACGTGGCTCTACCACATGGATGCGCGCGTGTGCTGCGTGGCGCCAGAGGTGACATGTAGATGCCTATTTATATTTACCATATAGTATTTTATAATATGTATATAGGTCTTCCGATTATCGGAAGACAGTTTATTAACCACATAAATCGCTCTACTTTTAAACGCGTCATTCTTCATGTTTTTATAGGTGTGGGACTATTATTCGTCGTTTGTTTGGTATGCAGGACGCGTGGCACATCGTGGAGCGTCGGATCGTCAATGAGATGATCGGTGCGTGTCGATGCAGTGGACACGAGGTCCACCCGATCGGAGATAGCGCACGTGCTTCAAATAACTCTTAAGTGAGTTAATCGGGACCGTCGATCGCTCGAGTTATAACGGCTCAGATTACTTCTGATCGGTGGACTCTCAAAATGATCGCGATCGTTGGATTCAAATCCAACGGACGAATCCAATGAAGCGCCTCTTCATCAAACGCGATGTCGACGCATCCCGAGCATTCATCAGACGATCACCAATTCAAGGTGATGATTTGATCAAACGGCGTGTCATCTGAGCCGTTGATCGCGATGCGCCCTTTCATCCAACGGTTGCGCCCAATTTTCACTCTTTTAAATTCAGTTATTCATGACGAAGAACGGGCCCTTGATTTTTCATGAAATTCTCTTTGTTTAGTCAATCATTTTGCGTGTCGTTTAATTCTGAGTGTTCTTGACTCATTTCCGTGTCCAAGGACCACTTGAAATCAAAGTTTGATCGAAGGAGAAGGAAGAAATCACATCTTGAACTTCAATTTTTGTCTTCGTCAATTCGGAATGAAAAGCCTTGCATCCGGCAATTAATTTGATCATTTCAAAGGCTAATTTGGGTTAGGTTGCGTGATTTCATCTTAATCTTTCATCATTTAGTGTTAATTTTACATTTCGAATAGTAGATTAAGTTTAATTTTGTTTTAATTTCTGTTTTTGATCATTTTCGCGATACGAATTTTCTCCTAACTTCAAACTTCGATTACTCAGTGAATTCTCATCCAAATCACCTGATTTTTTATTCCGTGGATTTTCAATTGAGTTATCTTTCTTAATATACTAAAACACCCAATTTCTAATCTCAATTCGTCATCTGATTTGACCGAGTTTCAAAGATATATCTCAAATTTCCCTAATTCTTCGTGGATTTGACCCTTAATTACCATTATACTAATTAATTAAATTGATTAATCATAAATTGGTAAGTTTAGGACTTTGTTTTGACACTAAATTGTGTGTAATCAACGACCATACAATTTTGTCTCGCCACCGGGCTAGGGATGGCCATGTTCAGCTTAGGTGAGCTTCTCTGTCACAATTCTCTATCCCTCGCAGCGATGGATGGTTGGATGCTATTGTGATGGACTGACGGTAGAGGGAAAAAAACCTAATTAATCGATGCATTAACCAGGGCTCTTCATGGCGCTTCAACCAAGGATCATCGCGTGCGGACCCAAGATGGCAGTTATTCGCATAGCCCTCTGTTTCATTAGAGGGCCCATGATTGTCACTGCTGCCTCTTTCGTTGTAGAATTGAAAGGCGCGCGATTGCACACGACAATTGTTTAGGTATAAATCTATCCATTATCATCGGGCAGAGTTTCTAGAATAATTAAAAGATAGATCTAGGATAGATGCAAATTTCTAGATGGTCTTCTTCTCCTTCGAGATATTGAGCCGCTAGCAACGTTAGATTATTCTACGTAGTAGACCTCTAGAGTATAAATTTTTACGATATGCGTTAGTTATTCTTAAGAACTGAACAGATGATGAAACTTTATCTTATGGTCGTTGAAAACACACGATGTCGTGCCAAAACAAAGTCCAAACTTACAAATTTAAAGATTAATTCACGAATCTAAGGGTAAAATGGTAAATAAGGGTCGAATCCACGGAGAATTAGGGAAATTTGAGAGATATCTTTGAAATTCGATTAAATCAGACAATGAATTGAGATTAGAAATTAGGCGATTTATGATATTAAGAAAGATAACTCAATTTCAAATCCACGAAATCAAAAATCGAGTTATTTGGATAAGAATTCGTAGAGTAATCGAAGTTTGAAAATGGGAGAAAATTCGTATCGCGGAAATGATTTAAAACCGAAATTAAAACTAAATTAAACTTAATCTACATGATGAAAGATTAAGATGAAAATGTAGAATTAACACTAAATGATGAAAGATTAAGATGAAAACACGCAATCTAACCGAAAGTAGCCTTCGAAATGATCCAATTAATCGCTGGATGCATGGCTTTTCATTCCACGTTTTCGAAGACAAAGTTGAAGTTCAAGATGTGATTTCTCCTTGATCTTTCGATCAAATTTTGATTTCAAGAACTCCTCGAACGCGGAAATGTGTCTAGAAGAGGAAGAAATTGAATGACACTTGATTAATCTCGAAAATCCAAGGGTAAGATTCGTTTCGCGAAGAATAGTTCAATTTAAAGAAATAAGAGGCGTAACCGTCCGATCAACGGTCGCATCGTGATCGACGGTTACGATGCAGCGTCGTTTGATCGAAGCAGTGCGATTAAGTCGCATTCGTTCGATCGTTGATGGATGGTTGAGATGAGTCCATACTGCAACAAAGAAGAGGCATGTCGATTCAATATGTTCGTTGGATCTTCGTCCAACGATTGCGATCGATCGGAGGTTCATCGGATGCGTCGAATCTCAACCGTTATAACTTGTGAGATGAACGGTCCTGATGATTCACTTAACTCCCAATTAAGCCACGTGCGCTGATGGTGATCTAGTGGACCCCGCGTCCATCGCATCAACAAGCAATCATCCACGCGATTTTAATCCAACGCTTTACATCACCTGAAATAAGAGAATTAGTCCCACACTGAGAAAATAAAGGTGAGATATCGGGTATATAATGTGCGACGAATATGAGGGTTAGCTTAAATCCAAACTATCGGATGCTTATATGTACTATAACCCTATATTACGAGTAAGTATAAATATGCACACGTCACATCCGCGCCACGCAGGCATTCACATGGGTCCGCGTGGCTCTGCCACATGGCCTTGCATGCCACGTCGCATCAACGTGGGTCCCGCGCAAAAATTAAACCCTTTTTGCCCTTTTTTAATTTTTTTTAATGCTTTTAAAATCGAAAATAAATTTAAATAAATTCATAAAAATTCCAAAAAATTCCTAAAAATTGTAAAAATCATAACTTTCAAAATACAACTCCAAATTAGTTCAAATTTGTTTTGTTGGATGAGAAATTGAATAATCTATCATTATAAAAAAGTTTAATTATTAAAATAAAAAGATAATGACTTTTAATTAAATAAATACATTCATGTATTTTCAAAAATAACTTTATAAAAATACATAAATGTTAATAAAGATCTTTTCTCTTATATTTTCATCATTAAAACATAATTATGATCTCAAATATCATTAGGATTAAAATCATAATGTTTAATTATACATAATTATCCATAAATTGATGTATTTTTAGATCATATCATGAAATTATACAAAATGATAGAAATATACTTAAAATATGATAACATGCATATATTTAGAGTAATTAATGCTTTCATTTGCATTAATAATCATGTAAATTCATTTATAAATAGCATGTTATCAATAGACTTTGAAATGGGTTCGGTGGTATCTCTATCAGGCAGCCCTTCCTCAAGGCATCGTTCCCTTTGTCTTTGCCAGAGTATATGGGCTTCATCCTAAGATTCTCAGCACTGGGTTCGGTGGTATGCATGTTATCATTTTCTACATCTCTACGGGTTGAATATTTCTCTAGCTTGCTTGCTCCACAGGGTTATCTTCGACATGCTTGTCTCCTTGCCCGTGACCCTTCTCTACTACATTTTTCTCAATGTGTGAGCACTTAGGAGAATACGACATTTGGGGGGAAGGAGAAGCCGCAAAGTCGACGATATCTGATGTGAGCTCGTGATATTTATTCTGTAGACTTGCGCAGAACATACGCTATTATCCTTCTTAAATGGAAAGATTGTTGCCAAAGAACACATGTATAGTCTAAATTTGACTGTAGGAGCTACTGAAGCAAGAGTAGCCTGCTCATTGAGCAAAGTAGGGTCGTAGAGCTTTCTTTAGTTCATGCTATTTCTTTCGACTTTTGAAAGTTTGCGAAATCTCTTGGATAGTAGCCGTCTGTGCACGCATCTCTATAGCTTTCCTAACAAATATGTATTGATGAACGGGCAGCTCTCCTTATTTTTAAGCCTCTGAGCTCGAGAATCGCTTGCTTTCCTCCTTCCAGTGAAAAGGCAGTTTTCCTCCTTCCAATGACCTTATGACTAGGTGTAATAATATCAATGAGCAAATGATTATTCTAGAGGTTAGCCTCCAGCGAGAAATGCAATATGAAATGACAACATGAGATTCGATAACATGCTAATTCGATATGATAATACATGATTATTGATGCATATTAAGGCATAAATGATTTCATTCCTATGCATGTTATCATATTTACGAGTATTTATCTATCATTCTATGAAAAAGTCATTATAATCTCAAAATACTTTAATTAAGTTTACTTATCATGAGTTAAAGACAAATAAATTTATAACCCATCTTTTACTTGAGATTATAAGTGTTATTAAAGTTAAATAATAAGTATTTTTTTTAAAAACATTCATTTAATTTTCTAAAGTTGAAATCTTAAAGAAATGAATGTGTTTTTGAAACAGAAATTAAAACTCTTTTTATTTATTAAACTTGATTTTTTTTTAAAATGATAGATAATTAAATTTCTAATCAAATGAAAGAAATTTCGATTAATTTTGAGTTATATTTTGAAATTTATGAATTTTCTAATTTTTAGGAATTTTTCTAGAGTTTTTCTGAATTTTTAATGAACTTCTAAGAATTTTCCGGAATTAAAAATCAATTTTTCAAAATATTTAAAGCGCAGAGGTGACATGCTGCGATCAGAGCCGTCCGATTGATCACAATCAACGATTGCGATGAGGAGGCGGCTTGTGAGACGTCCGATCACTCGTGCGAATCATGGCCCTTGATTTTTGCTTGAAATCAATGGACCCATGGCTTAATCGAGGTTCACTGGATCGATTTAATCTCAATAGTTAATCGCAAGAGTTACAACGGTCGAGATTAAATAGCGACGAAACGCATTGAAGGCGTCAGATCGCGATCCAACGGCGAAAATTTCAAGGCGTTTTATAATGCGCGTCGACGTGGCTTCATCTCGAGCGTCCATCGGCGATCCAACGGATGGGACTTAACGATAACGGTTCATGGTGGACCGTTTCATAAGAGCCGTTGATCAACTTAATCGGAGAATTACGCCAAAAATCCCTATAAATTGAGATGTTCTTCTGATTTGTAAAGTATTCGAGAGCAATTCAATCCAATTGAGTTGTTTAGACACCAAAACTCTTGAATCTCTTGATTTGAATCGCTTCTAGACTCAATTCCGCGTCCACAGAGTGCTTAAGATCAAGATTTGGGCGAAAGACGAGAAAGAAATCGACACTTGAACTCCATGAATCATGATTTTTGGATTTTTGATGAAAAGCCTTGATTCCAATGATTAATTGGGTTAATCCAATCGCAATTATGGGTTAGTGGAAGTGGTTTTGCCTAATCTAAAGTCTATTTGTGTTTAATTTCCGTTTAGAATCGTTAATTTAAGTAATTTTTTGTTTATTTTTGTTAATTTCGTGATTTAACGTTTCAGAAATTTCATCCCACTTTGATCTTCAATTTCTCCGCAAAATCAAAGTCAAATTCGATGATTTTTGATTCCGTGGAATCTTCTTGAAGTTCTTTTTCATAAAATAATTTTCCCAATTTCTATCATTGATTCATCGTCTGATTTGATCAAATTCAAAAAGATCATCAGAAATTTCTCTAATTTCCTTTGGATTCGACCCATATTTACCATTATACCCCCAATTTGAGATATTTTTCATTAAATTGGTAAGTTTAGAATTATTTTTGACACAAGAGTGTGTGCAATTGACGACCTCGTGGTCTTGATTCGTCAGGATTTCAAAAGGTTGAGCTTCTTTTTATCCCCATGTTCTTTGACTCAATTCTTTTTTGCAGCTGGCAAAGCCGGAGGTGATGTTGTATATAATTATGAATGGTGCACCTTCAAATACAGAGCCATTAATTGTGTCTATTGAGGAAGACTGCGATGAATGGAGAGGTGGAGAATATAGAGGGAGATTTTTAGGAGTGAGAGTCTGAGAGATAATCGTAACTCAGAAAAGAGAGCATGTGCGGCACCACGAGAACGATTCGCAGAGATATCCGAGCGATTGGTAAAAAGAACGTTGTGTCCCTGTGAAGGCAATGAAACTTTGATTAGTTTGCTGCACCCTCGATCTTCATGGTTCTTTCCCCTTCTCTTCCCTCTGACTGTTCCCCTTTGCCCCTCAGTAGAGATTACCAACACCATCATCCAGTACCGTCATCCGGTACCGAAACGGTACTGTTAACATCCAGTACCACATCGGAACTCCATAGTAATCTGATAACCATCATCCAAGACTGGATGGCGGTATCGGGTACTGGGTATCAATCAATGGATGACGGTATCGGGAGATACCGGTACTAGATGACGCACCGGATGATGGTAGTCAAACCCTACTTGATACATCACGGCACAATGAAATCTCGACACTTGGATGAAGATATGATGGCCACGACTTAATGATACCAATTCGCCTTCCATTGATTCATCTCAACTGTGGATCAAAGATGAATAGATGATCAAACGGGCATGCCCAATTTTATTCTATTCATACTCTCTCTCTCTCTTCGACAATGTATATATTCTTGGATGTTTTGATTCATAGAACCATTTGAATAGCTCAATCCTTGAATCCCTTACTTTGATCAAGTTATAGACTCATTTTTGTGTCCAATGAAGGCTTGAAGTCAAGATTTCATTGAAGGAATAGGGAAAATTCACTGCCTAAACTCTGCACATTGTTTTTCAAAAATACAGAATGAGAAGCCTTGGTTCCATGATTAATTAGGACATTCCAAGTGTGATTTTGGGCTAGATTATGTGTTTTTTCCTAATATTTTTATCATTTAGCATTAGATTTTAATTTTGAAGCTTAAATTAAGTTAATTTGATTTAATTTTGTCATTTTGTCTCTCTTCACAACTGATTTTCTACTCCTTATTTTGCTCTTTGATTTCTCTATGCATACAAGTCCAAATTGAGTGATTTTTTATTCCTAGATAGATCTTTGAGTCCTCTTTCCAAATATATTTTTTTATCTAGTTTCTCACCTCAATTGATCATCCAATTTGATCAATTTTGAAAACATCTCGAGAACTTATCCTATTTCTCCATGTAATCGACCCTTACTCAACTCTATTTTAATTAATTCCTAATTAATCATTTAATGAAGTGAGTTTGGATTTTATTTCAATGTGTGGACATGTGTTTTTGACAACTGCACGAACAAGCTTTGTCAAGTACATTTGTTATGGTTGTTCTCCCCCTATTTATAGACCTTAGGAATATAAATTTTCACAAAAACCTTTAATATTATGTCTATATCCACTAACTTCCTTTGACCTTATGTGTGTGACCTTCTATGTCCATATATCTCTCCAATTACTAGTTTCTTAAACCCAATAACATTTATTGGTCCTTCATATTAATTAACTATATCAACATATAGGTTGAGTTGCCTACATCACGTGCTCTAGTAGATATAAAATATATTAGAACTCCCTCATGAGACCTTGTCATCATCAATTATCATTTACGTATAATCCTTCATATGCGTGAGACTCGTGAATGTCTTAGGGGTATGTTTAATTTTTAAACTCAAATCAATCACTCAATTTAGTACTGATGTGAGTAGGAAATCATCGATAAGAACTTCTCTAATATATCCATTGACTTGGCCAAGGATTTAACTGCATCTCATTCCTAGAGTCAATATCGAGAGTAGACGTTCTCATCTTGACCTCTCAATCACCTTCAAGGACTTCATATTGTATCCGATCTATGATATTTTGGAGATCTTGTGACTAGTGATTTGTAAGTCATATTCAAAACATGATTGTCCATCCAAAAAGTGTCTTCGGTGTGTCAAGTCGAAGGATCATGTACACAATCGTAAAATGAATCAACATGATTGATAATTGGGTATAATACCATTCAATGATTTATATGGATCAATTCAGCGCGCTCTTTCTCTAAAGAGCACCTGCTATTTAGCTTTGGTGTCTTTACACAAATGGCCACAAGATCATTTAGACTCATCATATAAGTTGGATCAAAAAATTTTATTCTTTCTGGATAATTTGATGTTCTTCTCTAATATCCCAAGAATAGAAATATTTAGAACATATATTTAAAGATCAGTGATCATTATGTTATGATCTCATCGTAATTCACTTGGTCATTGCATATGCTCATAAATTTATTCCAAACATCACAAAAAGAATGATATTGAATAAAATTTCATCTCAATAAATATAATCAAAAGATGAAAGTGTAATTGCCTTGTAGGCCACATAATATCCATCATTGGTCATATCAAGGATTCTAGTATTAAATGGAATCTATTTTGAGAATACAAGCATGCAACGCATAAGGGCACATGGTCTTGGATAATCTTGTAGATATCATTTCTCTTCCTTCTATTTAGATATTTGAAGTCATTATAAAAAATGAAAAAGCAACAAATAAGCAAGGGGCATGAATAATGGAAATAGTAGGAAAAGGTTTATCAAGAAAATGGCATTTATAGAAAACATTGTTGAAGTGTAGTATGTAATTGGCTCTGCCTTGTTCAATGGCAGAACAAGTGAAACCATATGGAATGAAAACCTATTTAAATGAGCTTTCACAAACCCTACTAGAAAATCTAAGACAAGTTTATGTACAGAAAGTAAGACAAGCAAAACATGAGTATAAAGAACTTTCACAAAACCCTACAAGAAAATCTGAGGTAGTGGCTCTCAATGCTCTCTCACCTATCAGAAAGAAGACGGACTCTATTTATAGACCGATGAGGAAAGCCTAAGAGGCCTTAGAGGGCCCCCTTAATAGGTTTTTTGAAGTCTCTCTCTTATTATCTTCTCCAAATGGGTGTGCTGCAAAAATGGCAAGTTACTTCTCCAGATGAAAAATATCTTCTTTTATTTTATTTTATGGTCACACATCCTCTTGGTCTTTTTCCACCAATGCTTCATTAAGGGAACTACTTAGTTCCTTCCCACTCAAAAAAATTCATGGCACTACTTAGATCACTATAGAATTACCGTATCAACCTCTTCCAATTCTTGCGTCACATATAATGCACTAGCTCCCATAAAAAAGACCATGACTTGTCTTATTTATACTTGCATATGAAGCCAGCACATTTTTTTTGTCTTTACCTCCCACCCCACATGTTATCTCCTTTTGCCTTGAAACATCTCATGAGAACTCCTTGATGGGTTCATGATTGTTTCTACTAAGAAATATCATGTTGCTTTCACCCATCTAGCACATTACCCCATGCTTTGTCTTCCCTAGTATTTGTGTCACTTTGATTTCATCTACCACAGTAGTTACTTCAAGAAAGTAGAGGCCAACATCCACATTTCCCTTAGTTATGACCACATCACCTTAAGATACTTTTATGAACCCATTTCTACACATTACGTCAACCTTTTGTTTAAAACAGCATAAAGACATCAACTTCTTTTTCAATTCCAAAACATGATGCACCTTAAGGGGTGTTATGAAATTTGAAGTGTTTTTTCATCTCCTAAATTCACACTACCCTCAGTACAAGCATGTAATTGAAATTTTGTTTTTGCTGTGGGCGCATATTTTGCACCCGCTCATCCCTTGTACGAACACTTATTGAAGAAATCAACAAAAATTCTCCATGGATGAAATTGTTTGAATCCTTTTCAGATGAGGAATCATCTAAATCCTTCCTTTCCTTTCTTCTAAGCTTTGGAAAATGTTTCTCAAGAAGACCCTTTTAGTTGAATTGAAGTATTTTATCTTATTTCCTAACTTGGGCCTCCCTACTCTGCTTTTCTCACATCATGGTGTTGCCATGATCTCTCATGATATTCTTGTTTGCATCGCTTCAATTCTTTTAAACTTGAGGAATTATGAACATGTTACGCATAAATGTCATCTTGACCATACGTGATGAAGAGAGGACAGCCAGGTGGTTGCATTAATTGAGAAGAATTATTACGATCCATGTATTGAAGAAGATGAGAAGAAAAGGAGAACATGAGAGAGTTATGGGAGTAGTGAGAGAGAGAGAGAGAGAGAGAGAAAAGAAAGATTTGAACAAGGCTCAAATGGGCCTATTCAGTTATTGGGACTAGAGAATAGTCTAAAACATGAAGATAGTACAAAATATGACAGATAGAGACCCTGTTCCTCTTCATGAACCAAAATTCCTAAGATCTATGTTGATCTTAGATAATACCCTTCCATGATATTCTACAAGCATCTCGACCTACATGGCAATTGAGTTATCCTCATCTTCGTATTCTTATTTGAGGTGGTTTTCATCAAATACCTATCTTGAGCTTAAGCAACAATTTTGAAATCATATGTTAATCTTGGAACTCCAAAAATTTTGACACCAAATATTGAACTCCCCAATCCTCCCAACAAACACTTGGATTTCAACCATTATCGTTGACATTTATGCCTAGTATGCCATTATCTACAAGCATGAATCTAAACCAAACCTAGGCTAGTGTACCACTTTTTCGTGTAGAATCCCCGACTATAACTGAAAAGAGTGAACCCCAAGCTTGTAGATTCAGAAATAGATAAGAGGTAGAGAGATAGGTCACATAAATGTGGCAAAAGTGATTATCGGAACATGATAACATGAAGAAAAATAAAATGAAGTACTCTCACAAACCCGGAGGAACTAATGCTTTAATAGTGATGCTCAAAGCTTGAGTGGATGCATACATGAGAATTGCACCAAGCAAGGTGCAATGCTGTGGCACATGAACACAGAAACCTGTGCATATTGTGGTAAGAGCAAAGAGGTGGACATGGCAATTGGCAACCACAATTTCAAGAAATGGAACCTTGATGGAACAATGCTCTTTGAAAAATTTCATAGCCTTGATTATGAAAACATGACGATGTCACTGGTCTTTGTGTGCTTTTTTCATGCAACAATCTTTTTGTAGATTTATGAAATTCTACATGAGTTGTTTGACATGATAAGTTTCAATATTATATTGAAACTCAATATAATCCATTTCAAGAACCCATTTCTGCCTCACATTATCATAATGGTTTCAAACATCAGAATCCCCAATAGCACTCTCTATGGACTCAATGCAAGCACTAACAGGCTTGCCAGAGGACATGGCATCGGCAAGAACTGACCTGACAGACTCATGCCGTCGGAGAATCAGCACCGTGTTCAACACAGCCCATCTAACCTGTGAGTCCGCCTTCTTTTGGGTAAAGCCCAGGCCCGTCAGCAACCCATCCAACTGCCCAATGCAGCCCAATGAGAAGTGGATCCAGTCAGAGGCTGCCAATTCCTTATTGAATCTCTAGAATTGAATATCAGCGAGTGGAACTGACCTTGCTGATATCAGCAAGTCCACCCTCTGCTCGTCCAAAGAGGAGGTACTCAGTTGCCACGCCTGCCAGAGCTATGCATGAGAACTTGTTCAGTGTCTGCAAGACATCCCCAATCAATCAATCACTTCATGGAAAACATGTAGACCATCAGTCCCAATAACTGCGACCCAATCCACATTTACATATATTTATATATTTGTAGTATAAGCTGAGATGCATTAAATAAAGATTAATTGGATACACATGGGCAGGATAGAGAACATAACTTACTGATGCAGTCAGTTTTCCCGAATTGACCTGCATTGCATCCAGTAGAACAAATAATTAGGAATAGGCCCAAAACATGCTCTCCAAGTGGTCATCAGAAACTCATCAAATAGAGAGTGGGCAGGAGAGAGAGAGGGAGAGAGAGAACAAAACACACCTCATCAAGAAACTCATAATCGACAAACGTAGTGCCAGCCTGGACATTGAGGGACCCTTCCTTAACAAAAGCATCCCAACTTGAAATTGTGTAACTCCTTGGTAGAATCCCCATCAAATAAGCAATGAGGAAATGACCCGCTTCATGCTATGGACAAACACCCAACCGAATCAAAGTTCCCCATACTGGCAAAATGCTATGTAATTCTGATGACTAGAACAGAAGTTCTTAAATAATTTGAACCGACCCTTGTGTTATCAGAAGTACCTGAATGACCCTGTTGTGATATTTACGACTGAAATTATGGCCGATTGTATCAAGAATCAAGTTTTTTACACCGCCATTTAAAGCAATCTAAAATCCAAAGAAATTGAGATTAAATACGGTAAGCACAGTTTATTGAAAAAACATAACCATGAAAGGTAATGATGATTTTCCGGTCACATGAGGCAACATTTCCCTTTCAACATAGACAGTGGCCTAGCTGAAGATTTCACTCTGATCCTGTAGTTATGAGAGAGAAAGCGCAAGAAGATGGACACCATGTTTTCTCGATCATCATATTTCAAAGCCTTGAACTGACCGTGATTTCATGAATTATAGAATGAAGGTTGATTATGCTTTTATAAGCTTGAACAAGCAGGATATAGAAAGCTTATAAAAAACAGTACGAAGAAACTCATACCAAGTCCCAAGACCACAAGAAGAGCAATCCCACGGATGTAAATAACAACTGGAGCTGGCTCAGATCGAACGCAGACCAAGCCGATATCCCTCCCAAAATTGCAAGAATCTGAAGATTTCTCTCAATCCCACCAAGTGTGATATCCGCAGGAGAGAGGAAGGATGATGTATCGATCCCGTTCAGTTTCAGTTCATCCAGCGAATATAGTCTCTGGGGTAGCTGATTAACAAATCCCGAGAAATAAAAATTTAACCCTAGATAATCAGGAAATCGGTCTCATTCAAAACCTGGCGAGCAGCGCCGAAGCAGCGGAGACCGCCACTTTTTCCCTGCAAATCCTTCACGAAAGCGAGCGCTCCTCTGTCGTTGCCGCTCCGCAATTCTTCGTCGACTTTTTCGAGAAGCTGTTGTCGAAGATGGCCTAATTCCGATGCACACGCGATTTTGAGCGTCCTCGAGCTCGATATGCGGAGGGAATGGCAGTTACTGTGACAGATCATCATTTCGGCAGTCAAAGGGGTGCCTGAATAGAGTGCATTCGATGAATGAACCTTCAAAGGGAAGCTCGCCCGAGCGCAGCGATGCATTTAATCTGAACCGCACACGTAGAAGCGCAGGAAATTGACGTGGCGGATGGCAGGCTAATGGATAAGCCGGATGAGGCCATTTCTGTCGGAGGAAAGGCCGGAGGTGGAGGAAAATCATCCTGAAAACGATAGCTGATCTGCAAATATGATCAAATCCTGGTCTCCGGTGAAGCAGGAAGAAGGACGAAACGAGAATATTTTCATCCAAACTAGGTCCACTTTTCAGATGCGTAATTGAAGTTCCTTAAAAAGGAAAATTTTAAAAATTCCGAACTGCATAATGGCGGACGTAGTCGCCGTAGACTTCAATTCCTTTCTAATCGAAGGAAATGGATGATAGTTGGAGCTTGAAGAACAAATGACTGTTATTTGGAATGGAATTTTAACCTGTTCGAGGTAAAAAATGATCCAGTCTTGCAAGAAGACGATCGGATAATCTGACGCCGCTGTCTAGCTGAACAAACCGAATAACTTCAGCTAGTGGAAAATCAAGCCCGGAAAGGGGAAAATCCATAATACAAATACTTCCAGTACAAAAAATGAATAGAATGATGATCCCAATTTTCCCCACCCCACGACCAACAACCAACAACTTGCTACCTTTTCCCGCCCTTTTTTCCTGTTTATCCAGTCATCCTCCGCGCTTGCTGCATTGGGCGATAGGGCGGATTTTCTCTCGACCAGCCTTGAGCGGGCAGGAAGTCTGCGCCGGCGGCAACATGCAATTGTACTGCAAGCACAGCGAGCTTCTTCGCGGCATCTCGGACGAAGGATTGATCTGGATTCCGGTAAGGTAATTGTGCTGCAGGTAGAGTATCTGGATCTCTCCCTCCAGCAATTTCGCCACGAGAGTCGTCGGCACCGCGCCGGACAAGAGATTATTGTTCAGGAACAGTCTCCGGACGGACGAGAATAACGGAGATATCTGCCCCGAGAGTCGGTTATAACTGACATCGACGGTGGGGATCGTGACTTCCGATGAGGGGCGCAGTTCGCCGGAGAACATGTTTCGCTGCAGGAAGAGGTTGCGGATTGGGAAAGAGAACACTACTGGGGGGATCGGACCGGCCAAGAGATTCATGCTTAGGTCAAGGTGATTGAGGCGAGAGAGTCGGCCGACAACGCGATCGATGGGTCCGGTCAGGCGATTCCAGGAGAGGGAAAGGTATTGAAGGGAATCTGGAAGAAAGTTGATTCCGCCGGAGAGCAAGTTGTTGCTGAGATCGAGTCTGACCAGATTAGGCGACGAAAAGGGAGGAATCGACCCGGTGAGGCGGTTATGGCCGATAATGACGTTGGAGAGACTGGAGCCTCCGCCAAGAAGAGGTGGAATGGGGCCGGAGAGTAGATTAAAGCTGAGGTCCAGAGTGCTGAGTTGATGTAGCGAGCTTAAGCTAAGGGGAATGGGACCGGAGAGAAAGTTGCGGCTGACGGCGAGGAACCGGAGACTGGTCAGCTTGCCGATGGTGTACGGGAGCGGGCCCATCACGCGACCGGGAACGACGGAGAGCTCGGCCAGGGCAGCGAGATCCCCGATGGACCGGTCAAGCCGACCCATTAAACCGGGAGAGCCGGCCCGCGGGTCGCCGAGCGAGAGCGCGACGACGCGGTTGCCGGTGCAGAATACGCCAGAGAAGGAGCAAGGGTCGCGGCTGAAGTCCCACGACTCGAAGAAATGCGAACCAGGCATATCGTCGAGCGCACTGCGGACGGACTGCAGAGCGAGAAAGTCGACGGGGTTTAGCAACCCCATCGCCGAATCCATCCTCGCCGCAGCGAAGAAGAAGATCGAGAAGAGGGCAATCATTTGCCGCGAACCCATTTCCCCGTCGCCGCTGGATCTCAGACTCCGAGGTTTTAAAGGAGTAGCTTTAATGGCGCGAAATAAAATGCGGCAGCTGTAACTGCTCAGGAGGGGAAGACTGCTACGGGAGAGACAAGCATGCCAGCTGCAGAAGCTTTCCTACTCAGTCCTTCAATTCCACCTCTTCTCCTTTCTTCTGATGCCTCTGGCGTAAAACACTTCCAAAGGGCGCCGTCATCATCCGCAGACTTGGCTTGGGGAGAAAGACACTGGCTTTAGCGCCCTAGAGGATCCTTCCTGCTCACCCTGCAGCCAAGAACTCGAGGTCGCCGGTACCATTAAAAGAGGTAAGGTTTGCTAACCTAATTACCTTGTTATCCTTGTCCGCGTGGCATGCTGTGGCCACGTGTAACATGATTTACCCCTTGAAATGGACGACTTCGGATGACACGTCGGCTATCACGAGGGGTTCTGAGCTTCTGGGGGGGCTCGTCTGTCACTGGTCAGTCAGTACATCTAAGCTTGCTTACCCACCATTAAAACATGATTACTGTACGCTAACCCTTATCCTCAACAGCTTCCACTCGAATGGGGCTGCCGTCATGGCTACGCTAATCTCGTCAGACAGTAATAATAAGCCATGCCTTGCGCCCCGACCGTCGATCACCATCAAGCGAGAGGGAGAGTGCTCTGACCAGGTATGATAACGACAAGTCAGAGAGTTCGCAGAAACTGTTTTATTTAGTGAAAAAAAGGTTGGCCGTCCTGGACAACCCCACCAGCCATTTGTCTCTTTTTACCACCACTGCGCGACGCGCATCCCCATATTCGTCCACAAACACAGGGAAGAAACAGAAAGCCCCCATTTAATACAGGGTTCTGCTTCAGGGATGGTGAAGCCTGTGATGCCTCTCCGATCATGGCCGTCGATCAGATGCTCCTCCGTGGCCGTGCCAAACCTCGACTGCCCTACCAAGGAGAAGATGGTACTAAAAAAATTGGTCCACTGTAAAAAGTTTTGCATGTATCAGGCGAAGGGAAGGAAATTCCCATCCATGATGAACATGGAAAAGTGCTTCAGCCATGTGTGTCAAGAAGGTATCAAATCCAATGTCAGGTCAAAGAAATCATTCAAACTAGAGAATTGGTTTTATATTCACATATATTTTTATCAGCATGTCATGGGATAAATACTTTAGTATTAAATCATTCAAATTTAATAGGTATTCATATAGGTTGAAAATCTTTAGGTTTCCTTTCATCAATAAATTATTTTGTTTATAAGATCGTTAATGAAAGAATCAAACTTGCAAAAGTCTCTTGATATGATTGATAGCTCCAATTATAAATTGGAAAATGAAGCATATCAAAATAGTTTTACTGAAATCAAACACTTGATTTGGGGAGGTTTTTAAAGTCGAGTATTAATGCATGATATTTATGCAATTATCAACATAGTTGATTCATATGGTTGTTGTATGGGTGATCCTTAACCCTAAGACATCAAACTTATCTTGCAAATGGTTGGATGTGTTTTGACTTCAATCTATGAGTCTCTAACCATGGGATACTGCGAGATGTTCAAGTGTGCTCTATAGTAAGAGGTGACATACAAAGTTCAGTAGCTAAGTTGAAAAAAGTGAAATATTAGAAAAATGAGTATTTTTAATGATTTTTTTAATGATTTAAAATGATCGATTAAAATAGTTTAAACTAGAATAATTGATTAGGGTTTGACACAAGACCATTCCCCTAAATTTTCATATATTGGGAGCGTAGTCTCATTGCCTTCTAGGACATGTAATGTAGTTTAACACCTAACTATGAGCAACTATGCAAATTAATTGGGTTAATTCAATTCTTGACTATTTAATTTATGTCGATTAGTGAACTAATTTACTAGACATGTGAATAAGAGTCACTACTTGGATGGGTAATTGGGCCTTGGAGGTCATGCTGATAATATTCTTAGATAACCTAGACTTGAAAAATGACCAAAAATACTCCTAGACTTTAAAACTTCCCTCAATCTAATCAATGGTTACTTTCTCTATTCATAACTTGGAGTACTATAAGATATTTAGTTTATCACTTTACCCTATTTTTTTCGACAAATGAAATAGCCGCACATAGGGCTAATCTTAGATTTGGATAAAAATGTTGGGGTTGAAAGTTTTTTTTAATGGATCATGCCAAGACAGATATTTGCATGCCATGAGCATAATCTCAGTAGTTAATCTTTTTAATCACTTATATTGCATGGTTTTGATGATTCACATAGCCTATTTTCTCATTTCTCTCTCCCTCTCTCTTTGTCTCTGGATGGGGCGACATAGCCCTTTACAGACCAACACACCCTAATGATATGAAACAACAATCATTGTAAACAAATTCTTCTTTGATAGTATGACAATTTTTTGTTGATTAGAGCAATCCTTGGCCCTTCTTAGTTCAATCTCAAGAAAAATAACTCTTTAAAAAATTGTGGATTAATTACCTCTTGACTTCTAAATCATCATTTTAATCTTTTATTTACTATAGCCTTGATCGGGGTGAAGTGTACCTATCTTTCAATGCCTTTTGGTTAGAAATTTAGATAAATAGTTAGCTCTTCAATCACATCTCTTTCCATGTACCTAGTTTTCTACATCTAATTTTTCTCTTTGATTTCTTTGCTGTTTCTCACCCAAATTGTGTGACCTGAAAATCGACATAAAGGTCATTTCATTGAATTTATTTATCTACAGTATGTTTATCTTCTAATCCTCATTCATAGTCTGAATAACAGGAATTATTTTTTTAAGGGCTCGTCATCTATGTCACCCATTCTCAATGGACTAAGAAATTTCGTTGCTGTTATCCATGATTTTTGTTTTAGGATTATTTAAGTGAAATTTAGGGTTTCTTTGGTGCGTAATTATGTATCTAAATTTTTTTTCATGAAAACACAATTCATGCTCATCAAAGAAAAATATTCACACCATTAACCCGCATGTCATCCAAGCTAAACATGGAATCTAGGATGTCCACAGAAGATGCATCATATCCTTAGATTAATGAGCTGATGAACTTTCTAAATGCCTACCGAGAGCAAAATTGAAATTGATCGTTAGTAAGCTAGAAATGATGGGCATTTATTCATCCCTTCAGGGGTAGTGTCAGAATGATGATTGTTTGGTAACTTGAATGAGGAACATATAGATTACGGATTTTATTTTAATGCTTTCGTGTGACTGATACACAACTTATCTACTAGGTCTCAAATTTTTAAGGGGTTTTATCACCAGCTACCCCAACCTTTCCCCCGACTCCAAGATCTACCCCAACCTTCTAAAACCATGAGATCTACCCCAACCTTTCAAAAACTTAGTGAGATCTACCCCCAGCTGCTGACATGGCAAAATCGGACTCCACCTGGCCGCCACGAATCAGCCGAGGGAAAAAAATTAAATCATGGGAGAAGAGAGAGCGGCGGAGGGGCTCAACTCTTCGCGGAGAACCTCCAGTTCCTTCTGGCGTGGGCAAATAGCCGGCGGCGGGTTCGGCGTCGCCCAGATAGCTGGAGGGAGGGAGGCGGGAGAGGGAGGGCGCGAGAGAGAGAGAGAGAGAGAGAGAGAGAGAGAGAGAGAGAGAGAGAGAGAGGGCAAGAGAGAGAGGGAGGGACGGCGGGGAGAGAGGGGCGGGAGAGAGGGAGGGAGGGAGGGAGGGAGGGAGGGCAGGGGGAGAGAGAGAGAGGAGGGAAGGGCGAGAGAGAGAGAGGAGGGGAGGGCGGGTGGGAGAGAGAGCGAGGGAGTGCGGGAGATAGGGAGGGCGGGAGAGAGAGAGCGAGGGAGGGCGGGAGAAAGAGAGGGAGGGAGAGGGGGAGAGAGGGAGGGAGGGGGAGAGAGGGAGGGAGGGAGAGAGAGAGATGAGAGGGAGGGAGGGAGGGAGGGAGAGAGAGAGAGGGAGGAAGAGAGGGAGGGAGAGAGAGAGAGGGAGGAAGAGAGGGAGGAAGAGAGTGAGAGATGGAAGAGAGGGAGAGAGAGGGAAGGCGGGAGAGAGAGAGAGAGAGAGAGAGAGAGAGAGAGAGAGTAGTCCGCGGCGGCGAGAGAGAGAGAGGGAGGGAGGCGGGAGTTAAGCGAGCGTCAACTTGACGAGTTAAGCGAGCGTCTGTCGGAGTTGCTAGCGAACAGAAAGGGAACCTGGTTGGAAAACCGAATCAAAGAGGCTTTCATGAGGAACTTCCTCATCATAAGAAAACTCAACAAGAATATTCTAGTGTATGGGAACAAGCCGGGCTACTTAAGTGATAGGTTTTTCCATCGTGATATAGAAATCCATTAGCGGGACGACCTTACGGGTCACTTGTTCCTTTCTCTTGGGACGCAAAGACGTTGAATGAAGATGTACATAGCTGTCATTCCTCGTAATGTGAAGTGTGTTTCCTTTTTAATTATCAATTCTTCCCGTTATAATAATTTTAAATTCAGGGGATCTCTCGGGATGTATTGCAGTCTTAGTCGGAATTCGTAGAGCCGGTGCTGCTGCTGCCTGCGCGTAAGTGCGGCTTAGCGGGAAATCCTTCTCTATACAATTTTCTCGTAGCTGAAGGAAATTAGTTGCAGCTGAAATGACACCTACTGAAAAAAACAAGACTTCACTACGTTCCTCAGATTATTCCTGATTTTTCCAATATCCATAATTTCCCTGCCTAATTAGGTACAATAATCGTCTTGTAAATGTGGTAAGTCACTCAGTACCTCCATTAATATCGAATTACCTGCAGACTACATTTAATGGTGAAATTCAGGCGCTCAAGATTCAATCGTTTACCGCAACGTATCCAAACATGAACTGAAATTACAACAAGGAGCGCTACATACAAGGAGAAGAATCCCCACCCAGGCACTATGCCCTTATTTACGGTCATGTGGGATAGTCTATTCTCCTATAGAGGGGAAGAGGACAAAAGATCAACCCTAAAGAAGAAAAGAAAGGCTGTGTGATAGCCATCCCCTCTACAGGGTCAACAAGCTCCTGATGATCTCTACTTGAGCTTCGGTCATTTCCTCGGCAGCCAGCAACTCCGACAGACGCTCGCTTAACTCGTCAACTTGCCTCTGGACAGATCCCCTCCTCTCTCTCTCCCGCCCTTCCCTCCTCTCTCTCTCCCCTGCCCTCTCCCTCCCTCCCTCCCTCCCTCTCTCCCGCCCTCTCTCCCGCCCTCCCTCCCTCCCTCTCTCTCTCTCTCTCTCTCTCTCTCCCTCTCTCTCTCTCTCTCTCTCTCTCTCTCTCTCTCTCTCTCTCTCTCTCTCTCTCTCTCTCTCTCTCTCTCTCTCTCTCTCTCTCTCTCTCTCTCTCTCTCTCTCTCTCTCTCTCTCTCTCTCTCTCTCTCTCTCTCTCTCTCTCTCTCTCTCTCTCTCTCTCTCTCTCTCTCTCTCTCTCTCTCTCTCTCTCTCTCTCTCTCTCTCTCTCTCTCTCTCTCTCTCTCTCTCTCTCTCTCTCTCTCTCTCTCGGCGCCCTCCCTCTCTCTCTCGCGCGCCCTCCCTCTCTCCCGCCTCCCTCCCTCCCGGCTATCCCAGGGCGGCGTCGAACTGCCGCGGCTATCTGCCCACGCCGGGATTCAGCCCGGAGGTTCTCCGCGAAGAGTTGAGCCCCTCCGCCGCTCTCTCTTCTCCCATGATTTAATTTTTCCCTCGGGTGACACGTGGCGGCCGAGGTGGAGTCGATTTTGCCATGTCAGCCAGTGGGGTAGATCTCACTAAGTTTTTGAAAGGTTGGGGTAGATCTCATGGTTTTAGAAAGGTTGGGGTAGATCTTGGAGTCGGGGGAAAGGTTGGGGTAGCTGGTGATAAAACCCCAATTTTTAATTAGTAGACTGCTATTAGCATCGCCTAGATGAATGTAGAAATGGCTAGATTGGGTTTTTAGGAGCCCTATGAGTTCACGCTGTAGTATTCTTCCACTTCTTGGTTCCCGTTTTCTTGAGGCGACAAAAGTCTGGTCTTCTACAAATTTTGGTGCGGATATCATAGAAAGCTTAGTGCCTCTTTCTATGGTTTGTCAATGAAGCAAATGAGGTATGTTAGTTTTTTTGCAAGCTTGATCGTTTCGAGTCATTCTCCTCGGATGGTTGATTGATTTTTTTGAGTTGATCTAAATATATCTCGGTTTGTCGGGATACCCGGATCGAGAGATTTGGAGGAATCATGTAAAGAGAGCTTTCCTTTCCTCTTCAAGAAATAACCTTCAAGGCCTACGACAAACATGGCAACCGAGGGAGCATGTGTTTCTTATTGATATGGCTATTCAACAAACCCCTTGATGAGATAAACTGTTGGCTGCTGATCACCTCCAAGAAGCACCCTCTCAAGATGATGAGCACACTCACAATTGCACTCAACCACTCAAAAGAAGAAGAAGAATGAGAGGAGAGAAATTCCACTAAAAAAAGCACTAAACCACTCACTAACACAATGGAGGAAGAAAGGAAGAACAGAGATACATTTAGGGATGCTAAGATCCCTATTTATAGGCTCGAAAGATGAGAAAAAAACCGAAAAAAATAAGCTCCTATTTTTCTGCCCCATTTTCTCTGCTGAGTGCACGACGTGGAGCATGAAAATCGCCCATTTTCTAGAAATGTGTGTGCAGGGATGCACACTTTTCATGCAGAGACCCAGCCTCCTATTTAATCGCCGCGCGGAGTGGGAATAAACTCATTTCCCACATTCTCCTCCTTGAGTTTCTTCATGTCCCATGCCTTCTTCACTCCAATTCTTGCACTTAGCTCCATAAACTTCACTCTCCCCAATGATTTTGTGCGAATGTCAGCCAATTGATCTTCAGTCTTCACATGCTCGATGACGACTCTCTCGTCTTCGACGCAATCTCGAATAAAATGATATCGTGTGTCGATGTGCTTGGTTCTATTGTGATGAGCTGAGGTCTTGCTTAACATAATGGCTGATTGATTATCAACCATAATCTTCACCGCTTCCATCTTTACTCCCATTAATTCCATCACTAACCTTGCAATCCACACGCCTTGACATACGGCTGATGTAATTGCTATATATTCAGCTTCACACGAAGATAAGGCTACCACCTTTTGCTTCAAGCTATTCCAAGTGATTGGTAGACCACCTAGAAAGAAAACTTGTCCCGAAGTGCTCTTTCTATCTTCCAAATCACCGACAAAGTCACTATCGCTATAGCCAATTACATTGAGATTCTTCACGCCTTTCACATACACAAGACCAAAATCAATGGTACCTTTGAGATACCTCAACACCCTCTTTGCTGCTATCCAATGGTCAGAGGTAGGATTCACCATATATCTACTTAATATGCTCACCGAGTAAGTCATGTCGGGTCGCGTATGAAGTAGATACCTTAGGCTTCCAATTAAGCTCCTATATAAAGTCGCATCCACGCTTCTTCCACCTCCTTCTTTCTTTAGCTTCAGCTGAGCTTTCATTGGAGTGTTGGTTGGATTGCATTCAACCATTTGAAAACTCTCCAAGATATGTGTTGCATATGGTCTTTGAGACAAGGTTATTTGGGACTTACCTTGATGCACTTCAATGCCCAAATAAGAACTTAGCAATCCCAAATCTGTCATCTCAAAAAATCTTCATCATATTTTTTTCTTGAACTCCTTCACTTTGGCTTCACTTGCCCCCGTGATGATCAAGTCATCTACATATACTCCAACAATCACTTTATCTTGATTTGAGTTCAAATAATACACACCTTGGTCATTTTTTTGCTTTTCATAAAGCCAATGCTCTTCAAAAGTATCATCAAGATTTGCATTCCATGCTCTTGGTGCTTGCTTGAGGCCGTAGAGTGCTTTATTTAATTTGAGGACCCACTCCTCCTTTCCTTCTTTCACATAGCCCTCCCAGGTTGACTCACATAGATCTCCTCCTTGATTTCACCATTCAAGAAGGCGGATTTCACATCTAGATGATGCAAACTCCAACACTCTTGGGCTGCCAATGCAATCAAGATACGGATTGATTCAAAACGAGCAACGAGAGCAAATACCTCATCATAATCAATCCCGTATCTTTTGGCGATACCCTTTCACCACTAATCTCGCTTTGTGCTTCACAATTTCACCAAGCGGATTCTTCTTTAGCTTGTATACCCATTTCACACCAATGGGCTTGCATGACTTAGGAGCCTTCACTAGCTTCCATGTATCATTCTTCTCAATGAAGGTGATCTCCTCCTCCATAGCTTTCCTCCATGCTTCATCTTCAGATGCCTTGGAATAAGTGGTGGGTTCTTCAAATGAGATGAGGCACTCCTCCTCAATCGGATCAGTAGCTTCATAGAGAGCTTGGATGGATCGAAATCTTGGCATCACTTCATTGCTCGTCGATGTCGACCCTTCACTTTGATCCGCTTCTTCATTTGACGGCATATCTCGAAGCACACCTTCAAGATTGTCTCCATCTTCCTCCATCCTCATACTTGGATTGTCAAATCCAAGATTTACACCTGAAACACATAACTCCATACCTTCACTCGGTTGTCGTTCCATGAAGTTCCACTTGCGCCCTTCTTCGAAGATGACATCTCGGCTCAAATGAACCTTGTGCGTGGTAGGATTAAAACACCGATAACCCTTGGTACCTCTCTCGTACCCCACAAACACCATCTCCTTACTCCTATCTTCAAGTTTCCCCAAAGCTCCAGGAGTCTTCACATGCACAATTGAGCCGAAGATCCTAAGATGACTCAGTTTAGGCTTCTTCCCGCTCCACATCTCATAGGGCGTCTTCCCTTGCAAGCTCTTCGTTGAGGACCTATTCAACACATACACAAAAGTATTGATAGCCTCACCCCATAATTCAAGAGGTAAACTCTTGTCTTTGAGCATGCTTCTTATAAGACCCACAACGATCCTATTCTTCCTCTCAACTACTCCATTTTGTTGGGGCGTATATGGAGTAGTGAGCTGCCTTCGAATGCCTTTCTCTTCACACCACTTTGAGAATTCTTCAGAAGTGAATTCTCCACCACGATCAGTCCTCAAGCACTTGATCAATGCTCCATTGGATTCACTCTCCGCTAGAGTCTTGAATTTTTGAAAGGCTCCAAACGCTTCCGACTTGTTCTTCAAAATCGCCACCCACATCAATCTAGAAAAAATCATCAACAATTAGCAAAAATACTTCCCTCCACTAATTGTTGATGGTGTGATTGAGTCCACAAATGTCGGCATAGACCAATTCCAAGAGATTTGAAGCTCTAAATTCAGTTGCTTTGGGAAATGGGGCTCTCGCATGCTTCCCGGCCACACAACAGCTGCACTTGTGCTCAAATTTTGAAGAACTAGGTAATCCAATAGCATGATTACCTTTCACCATACCATGGAGAGTGTGAGCACTTTGATGACACATCCTTCTATGCCATAGCCATGCCTCTTCATCATTTTTCTTCACAAAAAGACAATGCTCGACAATGTTGAGCTTCAAAAGGTACATATTCCCCCTCGTCTTGGGAGTCTTGGTGAGCAACCTTCCTTGGTCATCATAAAGGGTGAGAAAACCATCCCTCAAACGTATATCACAACCTTGTGAATCAAGTTTTCCCAAACTTAAGATGTTAGTCTTCAATTTAGGTATATAAAGAACATTCTCAAATATCATCCGTTCACCATTTGTACACTCCACATGTACTTCACCTTTGCCTTCATACCTAATTGAAGAACCATCACCGAATCTCACCACTCCTTGGTGAGACTCATCAAGGGACTGATAGAAGGTCTTCATACCAGTCATATGGCTGCTAGCTCCCGTATCTAGATACCACATATCATCTATTGGAGAGCTATTCATACCTTGAAGTAACATGTCCGCATGTTCATCGGCTAGCACCATTAGCAACGATGATTCTTCCTCTTCATCTTCTTGGGCTATATGCATCTTTTCTTTTCCCTTTGACTTCTCCTTCTTAGGAAGTTCACACTCATCTGCAAAATGCCCAAGCTTTTGACAATTGTAACATTTTACCTTGGATTTGTCAAATTGCTTCTTTTTCTTCTCTCCATTGGCATCATCACCACGATCTTTGCCTTTTCCTTTCTTTCCTCTTCCCCTTCCGCTTGAAGATGACCCCTTTTGATCCTTCTTAGACATATTAAATGCCCTAGATAGGAGTGCTTGCTCCTCATCTCTTGAGTTCCTCTCTTGGAGTCTCAACTCATGAACTTTGAGTTGCCCAAAAGCTTCCTCAAGTCTCATGGTCTTTAAATCACTTGTCTGCTCAAGTAGAAGAATTAGAGAATCAAAATCTTTAGGGACTGACTTGAGAAGCCTTGAAACAGCGCCATACTCATCAAGACCTTCCCCCAAGTCTCTCAAATTAGTAACAATTCGGGCAAAACGATTTGAGTAGTCATCAATCTTCTCATTCCTCTTCATGGAAATTGTTTCAAATTCCCTCTTCAATGCTTGCACCTTTGCTTGCACCACTTTGTCCATTCCCACATGGAATGTGCGGAGAACTTCCCAATTCTCCTTTGCACTCTTCTTGATGTCGATTTGGTTGCTTTGTGACTCGGAGATGGAATTAAGGATCATCGACAATGCAAGGCGATCCTTCTTCCGATTTACCTCACTTCCATCAATAACTCCCCACAAGTCATGAGCCTCCAAAGAAACTTCCATCCTCATAGCCCAAAGACGATAATTTGTGCTTGTTAACATCAAAATAGAAGTAGACATACCGATTTCACTCCTCGGTGGATGCAAGGTTGGTGTAGGTGCATGTGCATCATCGGACATGGTAGAAGTCCTTCCCCTCTTGGACATTATCACAAGCCTAGGATAAAAACGCTCTGATACCACTTGTTGGCTGCTGATCACCTCAAGAAGCACCCTCTCAAGATGATGAGCACACTCACAATTGCACTCAACCACTCAAAAGAAGAAGAAGAATGAGAGGAGAGAAATTCCACTAAAAAGCACTAAACCACTCACTAAAACAATGGAGGAAGAAAGGAAGAACAGAGATACATTTAGGGATGCTAAGATCCCTATTTACAGGCTAGAAAGATGAGAAAAACCGAAAAATAAGCTCCTATTTTTCTGCCCCATTTTTCTGCTGAGTGCACGACAGGATACACACTTTTCGAGACCCAGCCTCCCGATTTAATCGCCGCGCGGAGTGGGAATAAACTCATTTCCCACATAACCGAAAAACATGATGCAGGAAATATCGACTCAAATGCGTATTACAATCGAGGGTGACAGAATCTGATTTCAAGCCTCAGAATTATTATGAGCAGTACGAGAGAGGCAAAGAGTGACAGGGAGACTTGGTTTAAAGACATACGCGAAGACAGGTGGTAGCAAACGTGCAGTTTTCAGGTGAAGGTGATAACGATAGGGCTCCTGACTCTATGGTGGGCGGACACCCAGGTTAACTGCCCTTCCTCTACTTCACCGGGTGGTCGCCGTGGGTTCGTCGCAATGACGGTTATCCTGTAGTCCCGACTCTCCCTCAGCCTGCTGAAATAAAGCCTGCGAGGAAACACGCTAACGAACACGTCTCGCGGCTGATCCAAGGACAAGATATAGCGTTCTCCGGGGTGCCCCACGTTCATCACGGTCCGGAGGATGACCTTCTCTGTGAAATTTGCTTTGACGGAGATGGACGGATAATTTAGCTCTTCGCCGCTGATGCCACCGATAGCAGGGCAGTTGACCTCTTCCCTGACGATCTTGTTGACCTCTTCGCGGGAGTAGCCCAACCCGCAGACGTATTTGACGTAGTCGTTGTACTCGATATCGTAGACGAGGCCTGGATCTGCAGCCCTGGTGCCGTTGACTTGCCCGGCGCCGGTTGCGAAGAGTGGGGCGGGGTTGCCTGCGTGGTCCAGGATGGGCATCCCGGCGTTGTCCAGCCAGTCGCTGGTGGTCATTATCGCGGACTTGATCATGGCCGGAGACCAGGTGGGGTGCAAGCTCCGTAGCATCGCGGCGATACCCGAGAGGTGTGGGCAAGCCATGGAAGTGCCTGACAGGGCGGCGAAAAAATTCTTGGACCCAGTTATTGGAACAGCACCTAGTATGTTAACGCCGGGCCCAAGAATATCGGGCTTGAGAACCCCGTTGTTCAACCCCCTGCTGGGGCCCCGCGCGGAGAAGGAGGCCACCGTTGGATGCCGACGGACTCCGGTTATCGTCTCCATTGGCTCGAACGCTATCTTAGGATTTGGGTCGGACTGCGAATAGGCCATCAACCTCTGCGCCTCTGCGAAGTTTACACTTACCGAGGGGATGGTGCAGCGAGTGCTGAATAAAATTGTTGATCCAGGTATTCTTTCGTGCAAGAGAATTATAGCCTTCCCCCCGGCGGTCTCTACGTCGCAGTGATTTTCGTAGGGTGCTCTGGACTTTCTTGTATCGCCTTGTAGGCAAAGTACGACCTTCCCGGTTACGTTGACTCCGTCAAAATCTGCTTCTTTGCACTGACCTGCAAAGATGGCAGGAAGCGAATTCCCGACGGGGAAGAAGTCTGTCTCGCTGCTGCCGGTCTCCGCATCGATGACGTCACCGTTTCCCAGTCTAATTTCGACTCTGTTCGCCCGGTCGATGGTGCTCGCGCCGACTGTAAGCGTCCATGGGGGATTGTCCAGAACGGTCTCCGCCTCGGGCCCGTCGTTACCGGCGGCCACGCTGACGAACACCCCGTGCTTTACGACGGAGAGAGTAGCGATATCCATATAATTACCGATGGACCAAACCGAGCGGGGGCCAATGGAGATTGAGAGAACGTCGATGCCGTCATTGATTGCCGTGTCGACCGCCTTCAACCAGTCTGCGGAGGTGGAGATGGAGTAGAACGCGAGATGGGCGAGTGGAGCAGCGCCGGACCCGCAGCCGCAAGCGTGGCCATTGGAGTTGGCCCCGGCCACCGAGCTCCCAGCGGCTATACTGGCAACGTGGGTTCCATGTTCGTAGCCCCAGTCGGGGTTGTATGGAAAGGACTGATTGAAAATTTTGTTACCGATTATCTTTCTGTTGCAGGTCTCAGGCTGATAATCACATTCCCCATTCCAACTGGGCGGCGGGGGCGGCATATTTTTGTCCCAAAAAGACGCATGGTCGGAGTAAAATCCACGCTCTAGAACGCCAATAACCTTTCCTCTCCCTCGATGGGATTTCTCCCACAGCTGCCCGCCCCGCGTGAGCCCTAGGAACTTCTGCGAGTGGGTCGTCCTCATCGTCAGCTCGGCGTCGGGCTCCGCAGACAGAACCCCGTCGGTGGCTTCCAAGGCTTCAGCCTCCTCGGGAGTCAGTCGGGCGGCGAACCCACCGATGGCGTGTTCGTAGGAGTAGACCAGCCGGGGTTCACCCGAGTCGAGGGTGTGCGACGGTAGGAAGGACCTGTGCCAGTTTTCCCTCTCCCTGGCGCTGCGCAGCACCAAATTATTTGGCTTCTGCACGTGAACTATGTACGTCTGCACGCGCCGGCGGTCGTCATCTCGTCTTTCAACAACTGCCGGAAGGGAGAGGCGTGACTGGGCGAGGACGAGAGGTGCACTTAACGAAATAACGGCGAGAAGGAAGACTAGCAGCTCGCGTCTTTCCATTAATTCGGAAAGTATTTTATCTCGCTGCTTAATCTCCCAAGTAGGGCGACTTTTATAGAGGCAAAAATGGTAGCGTATACGAGAAACCAGAGATAGCGATCAATGAAAAAATAACTCCACTGTTCAGGAAAACGAGGAACCTGCTTTTAGTTGCCATTCATACTTTTTGTAGAAAAGATAATGTTCTTTAAAAATTAGTGCCACTTGATCAATTGAGTCCAAGAATCTTTGAGTTCAAAGATAGAATATTATCTTCAGATCTCAATCTAGATTCCTTGAGTTTGATTTCTTGATCTCATCTAGCATTATCTGTTTTTGTGAAATAGCAGAAGTAAGAAGTTAAAGAAAACGAACCTTTCAAAGGTCCTCTGATATTCGTGGCTAATTAATCACAGAGATTGGTTAAAATCCTTCTTTAAAAAGGGGATATCTAGAGTACGTGATCAGTTCTTGGGAATTCGATTTGGCGATCATAGATCACCTCTTTCTTGATCTGTCCTGGATCTGTTGAGGATCTTGAAACATTTTTATTCTCTTGAAAGTCTTCAGAAGAAGTCTTTTTTTGAAAATTTGGTGATGATTAGGTCGGAGAAAATTTGAATATCTGGTGTAAGGTTACAAGGACGAAATATCTTACACCTAAACTCCAGTTACCCTGCCAATACCAGTTCTAGAACAAACCAAAAAATCAGGTTCTTCTCTAGATATTGCCGCTGGAGACGGTAAATGGTCGAATCTATTGAGCAAGAGACTTCTGCCACGGACTTCTGATAGAGACTTGGTTACAGAGACTTCTGACGGAGACCAAGAGACTTCGGACGGAGACTCGTTTACCAGCCAGAGTGTACTTGAATGGACAACTCATAAAGAGAGGATTTTAAAACATCCAAGGTTGATGCATCATTTGTCTAAAGAGGGGCGTCCTGCTCTTAGGGTTTCACAGTTTCACTAGAGAGCTTCTTCAATGAGGGGCACCCCCTGGCAACCGCTTCCAGTCCGAGATCAGTGGCTCCACAGAAGATCAGCGTCAGCCCCCGCGCGCAGCCCATGACCCAGGGACCTCTTTTCGGTGAAATGAAGAAACTAGTAAAAGATGACTGTCAACGTTAGCTAGACAAAAGATAATCCCAATCAATCATCCGTCATGTTTGGAACATCATTTCTATTAAGTTTTTTCTGTTTTCTATTAATTCCTTGTGATTATAGATATCAGATCAATTTTCTCTTGATCTAGAACCCTGATAACATGCAATTTCATGCATTAATATCATGCATTTTATACATTTCTTTAAAATATAATCATAAATGCATGTTAGCATTATTTAAAGGACTCTGCTACGGGGGCAACCGGTTGCCCCGAAGGAATCTGGGGCAACCGGTATATAAGCCTTCCAAACGCGAATAAAAAAAGAAAAAAGGGAAATTTCCCCCTTGGCCTCCTTCCGGCTCCCGCATCCGCCCCCACCTCCTGGGAAGTAGAAGAAGTGGCCTCCGCCACCTCCTCCGCCTCAGCCTCTGCCTCTGCCACCTCCTCCGCTTCCGCCACCTCCCCATTCATCAATTATTGAGAAGTATAAGAGGCATATTATCTACTTTTATTTGATGACACTCGTCATTTACTCCTACATTGCTATCATCCACCATCAGTTCTTTTCCTTATTTCCCTTCTCTAGCCTTTCTTGTTTCCGCCATGTCTACATCATCGGTTGATCCAAAATCACTAAATCCCGCATTCACCGCAAAGACTCTTCCTTGCATTTCTCATTCTTATCATCATATTTGGTGCCCCCTTCTTCCCCACAAGATGATCTATACCTAAGAACCGGTCCCCTTAAAAGTTACATGCTCTTGCACTGTCCATCAAATTTCTTACTTTAGTCCCTATGACAATCTTCTACCGTGACTATCATGCATTTTCCTTTTGTCTTGCCTCCTGAGTAGATTGCTATTTGGTCCATGGAGGCTCCAAAATCAATTGCCCCCGTAGCAGAGTCCTTTCAATAAAACCTTAGTAAACAGTATTCGTACGTGTTTAGGACATGAACGAATACAAATGAAACACGCATATATTTGTTAAAATATCAGGATAAATCCCTCTGTATTCCGGAGACTAGGGGACGAACAGAGGAAGGCTTCCTCCAATGGTCAAAGGTTAACCAACTTTCTCTACAGGCTCTTCAATTGTCGTTAGGGTTTTTGAGAATTCCCTCTCGAGATCATTTGACAATTATCTATTCGCTTTAGAATAAGGAGGGCGCTGTTACAAAGGGATGGGAATGGTTTCAGCACAGCAGCTGGACGGAGATCGGAGCAAGGAGACGACAGACTGCAGGAGTTTCTTCATCGCAGAGAAGGGAAGAGAGGGGATCAGATAACGTATTCAGACCACTGGGAGATAAAGGAGGTATGATCCATGGATTCTCCTGGAAAATCATCGAGCTGCGATGGGCGAGCCTTTCCTGCAATGAGCCTCGCCGGGTTCCCGACCGCCGTCGTTCTTGGCGGCACATCAATCAGCACCAGAGACCCCGCCCCAATCTTCGCCCCCACGCCGATCCTGACATTTCCGAGAATCGTCGCACCGGCGCCAATCAGACCTCTGTCGCCGATCTTCGGGTGCCGGTCGCCGACGTCCTTCCCCGTCCTGCCGAGCGACACGTGGTGGAGGATCGAGACATTGTCGCCGATCACCGCGGTCTCGCCGATCACCACGCCGGTGGCGCGATCCAGGAGTATCCCCTTCCTGATCCTCGCCGCGGAATGGATGTCCACCGCGAAGACATCCGAAATTCGAGATTGAAGCGCAAGAGCAAGGGGGCGACGCGCCTGTGACCAAAGGATATGAGCCACGCGGTGTGCTTGAACAGAGAGGAATCCCTTGTAGTTGAGGAGGCAGTGCGAGAAGGAACCGCAGGCCGGGTCGCGGTGCCACGCGGCGAGAAGATGGGCAACGGCGGCGGCTCCGAGGTTAGGGCTCTTGGCGTACAAGCCCAGGAAGATATCGTAGAGGAGAGTAGAGAGGAGCGTGGAGGAGAGCTTGTTGGCTAGGTGGAAGGAGAGGGATCTGGGGAGAGATGGATGAGAGAGCACGGTCGCGTAGAGGTAGCTAGCGAGAGCGGGCTCGGATTCTGCATCGCGGCGAGCTTTGGCCTTGATCTGATTCCATACCCAGAGCTCATCTGCCTCCGACTCCGGCGGGGGGACTGTTGGCACTGTCTGTTTGTGGATGATACTGAGAGAGAGAGAGAGAGAGAGAGCCGGCGGTAGCGGCGGGAGGCGGCGGAAGAGAGAGAAGAGAGCCCGAAAGGCAGGCGATAGAAGAGAGAAAGAGAGCCTAAAGATCTCTCTCTCGATGGAAGAGAGAGACTGACAGAGATAGAGAGGGAGCCCGAAAAGCCCTTGGCGGGAAAAAGGAATCTGGAGAAAATTGGAATTTTCCCTCGTTTAATTGGGTTGCCCGGGATTCCTTTAGGGCAACCCGGTAGCGAAGTCCTTATTTAAAATGATTAAATTGATAAATTTTATGTTTTAAAAGATATTCTTAATTTTTATAAAATTAGTAGCATTTTATGAGTATTGTAATGACATCGATTCATCAAGAATATATTATTACTTTTCAACATTTTTCTAGATTTTTTAATAATCTTTTTGACAATTTTTAGAAATGAAAATCCTTAAAAATGAATTTCTTTTTAAAGAAAAGGAAAATATTAAAAGAAAAGGAAAATAGAAAAAAAGAAAAAGAGAAGAGAGACAATCATTCTCTCTCCCTCCCTCTTTCTCTTTTCTTTTCCTCTCTTTCTCTCTTCCCCTCTCTAACTCTCCCGCGCTGTCTTCTCTTCTCTTCTGCGCTCTTCTCTCTTCCGCGCGAGGAGGAAATTCCTACTCCTCTCTTCCGCGCTCTTCTCTCTCTCCCGCATCTCTCCTTCTCTCTCCCTCTCTCCTGCGTTTTCATCGTCTCCTTCTCTCCTCTTCCCCGCGCACGCGTGCGCGCGTAAGGGAGAGAGGGAGATTTCCTCTCTCTCCTCGCGTCTCCTCGCGACGGACATTGCTTCCGTCGCGAGGAGAACTCCCTCTTCCTCCATTTCTCCTCTTCCCTCTCCCTTCCTCTCTCTCCCGCACGTGCGCGTGCGTGCGTAAGAGGATGGGGAGATTTCTTCCGCTTTCATCTCTTCTTGCGACGGAAATAATTTCCGTCGCGAGAGGATCTCTCCCCTCTCCCACTCGGCCACTCCTCCACGATCTCTGCTCTTCTCTCCCATTGTTTCTTCTTTCTTTCTCATAATCTCTCTCTCTCTCTCTCGCCCGCGCGCCTCTCTCTCCCGCTGTCTTTCTCTCTCTCCTCGCGTCTCCTCGCGATGGAAATTGCTTCCGTGATCTCCTCTCTCCCCCGCACTCTCGCGCTCTCCTCTCCTTCCTTATCTCCTTCTCTCTCCCTTTCTCTCTCCTGCACGCACGCGTGTGCGTGCGTAAAGGGGAGGAGGAGAATATTTCTTCCTCCTCTTCCACTTCCCTCTTCTCCTCCTCCCTCCTTTCCTCTCTCTTTCTCTCCTCGCGTCTCCTCGCGACGACGGAAATTACTTCCGTCGCGAGGAGAACTCACTCTCCTCTCTTTCGTCTTCCCCCTCTCCTTCGCTTCTCTTCCTTCTCCCTCTTCTTTCCTCCTTCTCTTCCACCCTCACCGTCATCCTCGTCCTCTACTTCTTCCGCGCTTTCCACTTCTTCACCAGGAGATAAGAGAGAGAAGAGATACAAGAGAGTAGGGAGAAGAGAGAGGGTCATTTAATGTAATTTTATTGTGTTGTAGGGAAGTTTGACCGGATTAATTTTTACGGGAGCAGGTTGTGTTTTAGGGAGGGTAAACATCATATAGTGGCACCACCTTTAGGGTAATTATCAGATAGTGGCACCACCTTTTTTCACGCTCAAATAGTGGCACCACCTTTTTCGATGGCTCAAATAGTAGCACCACCTCAGCATTCCCGCTGAGGTGGCATTTAGTATTTTGCCCTCTTCCACCTGGCTGTCACGTGGTCCGGCTTATTCTCTCTCTCTCTCTTTATTCTCTTCCTCTCTCTTTATTCTCTATCGTTATTCTGTCTCTCGTCATTCTCTGATGCGGGGAAAAAGGGAGCCAGGGCCAAAAGAAAAACAGCGGCCGGTTACTCCCTTCCGCACCCATCCGTCGTTACCTGCGACTG
Organism: Lemna minuta; assembly: GCA_024174645.1. Taxonomy (NCBI): domain Eukaryota; kingdom Viridiplantae; phylum Streptophyta; class Magnoliopsida; order Alismatales; family Araceae; genus Lemna; species Lemna minuta. The sequence continues at coordinate 8,413,704 of CM044111.1, forward strand.
GGACGAGAATCTGCTGCTCCCGAATTCGTGGGAGAGAGTTGAGCGGGGAAGAGGAGCCCGAGAGGGGAGGAAAAGTGCGAGTTCTCCGGAGCGTATTCGGCGCCGTCTCGTTGATAATCGGCACCAGCATCGGCTCCGGGATGCTCGGCGCTCCCGCGAAGATGTCCCATACCGTACGTTGCCCTCCTCATCCATGTTCCTAAGTGATGAAAAACCTCTCTAGATTTTCCACAATATTAGTCAAGTCACCGATTAAGGAGTGTAGCAACAACGCCAAGATCTCCGGCGTCTTGATCATGATTCAGAAGCGAGCAATCTATGATTAATTTATCATTCAGGGCTTCGTTCCTAGCGCGGTGTTCATGGCGGGTTGCTGGGCTTTCCTGGTGCTGGAAGCCCTGCTGCTGGTCGAAGTGAACGTGTCGCTGATGAGGGAGCGGCGAAGGGACGAGGGGGAGAGCGGGTCGCTGGAGGTGATATCGTTTAGGATGATGGCCGAGGAGACGCTGGGCGAGTGGGGCGCACACGCGGCCACCGTCGCCTACGTCTTCCTCGCGTACACGTCCACCACGGCCTACGCGGCCAAAGCCGGCGATCTGCTCTCCAGCATGATCGGCCTCCCGACGTCAGTGTCGGGATCTCTCTTCACCCTTCTCCACGCCGCCCTCATCGTCGTCGGAGGTGCTTCCGCAACCGATCGGGTGAACCAGTGGCTGACCACGTACATGCTAGGTTTGGCCGCTTCCCTTCCATTAACTCATCGATCTAACTGATCATGGAGTCAAGCCTCCGTTCTCATCAGGCCTGCTCGTGGGAGTCGAGCTGATGTCTCTGGACGGCCGTGGGCGGGGCTGAGAGCGCCGCCGACCGGGGACGAGGGTCCCCTCCACGGTTCCCGTGATCATCTTCTCGCTTGTTTACCACGACATCGCGCCCGGTAAATGACTATTATCAGTCCAACGCAGGTATTTGTTCCCCTTTTCATTAGAACACACAACAGGCTCTGCTCGCTGCTCGCAGAGTGATCTGCTCGTGCACTGGGGAGACCTTCCTCGAATCAGGGCAGCGTTGGTGGTCGGCAGCATCATCCCGCTCATTTCGCTGCTCGCATGGGACGCGATTTTGCTGGGGTTCTCCCCGGATTCCTCCGGCGCTGCCGATCAGAGAATGACGAGAGACAGAATAACGATAGAGAATAAAGAGAGAGGAAGAGAATAAAGAGAGAGAGAGAGAATAAGCCGGACCACGTGGCAGCCAGGTGGAAGAGCACAAAATACTAAATGCCACCTCAGCGGGAATTCTGAGGTGGTGCCACTATTTGAGCCATCGAAAAAGGTGGTGCCACTATTTGAGCGTGAAAAAAGGTGGTGCCACTATCTGATAATTACCATAAAGGTGGTGCCACTATATGATGTTTACCCTTTTAGGGAGGAGAAAGAGACGATATAAACGGTCCAAATTTGTATAAATTAAAACCTCGATATCCGAGGATCCTGATGGAGTTAGGAGCTGAAATTTTGTGGGTATTGATAACATGCATTTATAACCTGAATTCTTACTCTAATTAACTCATATTCATGCTTATTTTATGTGAATATGATGCATGTTATCATACTTTTTAGGAATTTTCTCCATTGGCATGTCATTTCACTAAAGTTGATATTTATGCATAAATTAGGGATAATTTCATGTCAATCGATGATTAATCTTTGGTTTAAAGTAATAGAAGTTAATATCTGTTATAGATGCATGTTGACTTCAGTAAATGTTTAGAAGGATGATTTTAGGATGAATTTATGATTTGGAATGTTTAATGAAAAATGATTTGAGTAAATTAGAAGTCATCTTGATTTCTTCTCTCTAAATATATTTTTAAAATGACATGATATTAAAAAAAGAAAAAGAAATTGTGATCCAATGGAGAAAATTTGGATTAAAAAGGAGTTGTATTTTGAAAAATATGAATTTCTAAAGTTTTATCTGATTTTTCCTATTTTTATTTGATTTCTTTAATTGAATTATTTAAGTTTTTAGTTAGAAAATTCGCGAAAAAGGGAAAACGTACCTGCGGAGCTGACGTGGCGACCGGGCATAGGCGACGGGTTGACGTGGCGCGCGGGTCCACCGCGCCGTTACGACGTGGCGCTGAGGCCACGTGGCAGGGCGCGTGTGGCCCACGCGGGGCGCAGGTGGCAGGAGGCCACACGGACGGTCCACGGTGGGCGCCGTGTGGGGCGCCACGTGGCAGGAGAGGTTTGCATGTGGAGGGCCCATGGGTATAGTGGACCCTGGTTAGATTTTAGGGGCGGTAACGCACTATCCGATAACCGCCCCCTAATTTTAGGCCCGAATACATATTTCTTCTTCCGTGTGGGACTATATCCCACACGGGTCTTTCTTTTGCAGGCCACGTGGACGCACAAGGGGCATCGAATTCAGTTTGAACGGCGTCGATCGATGTGTCAGGGGAAAAAGGCGGCGACCAATAAAAAAAAAAGGAACCCTTTTTCGCCGCCTAATAAGACAAACCTTTCATGTTTTTTTAGGAATCGAGGCGACGTGGACGAATGAGAAAGAGGAGCGCCTAATAAGACAAAACCTCTCTCTTCCGCGTAACTAGAGGCACGCCAGTCGAGGAGGCGGCGGCCAATAGAAAAAAGATATCCTTTTTCGCCGCCTAATAAGACAAAGGCATTTAATATTTCCTTTTTTTTAGGAATAACGGTCGAGGTTACGTGGACCAATGAGAAGAAATAACGGCTTTTCTTCCGCCTAATAGGACAAAGCCGTGTCAGCGCCGCCTTCGATGCATTAAATGCGCCCATTAAATGCGGCATTTAATGCAAACCGTGTGCATTACCTCATTTACACGTGGACCTTCATTTACTTCAGGTGGCGGCGCGTCGCATCAACGCCATTGGATCGCCATCGGACGAACGAGATCTCATCGTGGGAAAGCACGCGGATGGAAGGCACGTGGACTCATCGTAGCTTTGATCTCAATCGGACGGTGGTGCTTCATCGCGATCGCAGCTTGATCGGGAGATCGAGACCATTCATTTACCTGAGCTTCATCGGACGGCTATGACGCATTGTGGAAGAACTTCGCGATCGAGCCGCGATCGCGGTGCGATCGAGCCGCGATCGCGGCGCAATCGCACGCCTTTGGACGCGGAATCACCTCTACATGAGCCGACGATGATCGGCGAAGACTTCAGACCATGATCGAAGCCCGATCGTGACCCGATCGTGGCTCGATCGTGGTCCACTCGTGGCGTTAAAATCGTGGAAAAAGGAGCCAAATTCACCACTGAATTTGGTCAAAAGCGCCACGAAATTGAAGCCATGACTCATGCTTAAGGAAGAGCCCCCACGACGCTTGAAAATCGGCCCCACGACCGCCTCTACAGCCCATGATTCCGGGCTAATTTCTCCTTTAAAAACTCATGTACTCCTTCTCTTGTTCTTTAACTTTTGATCGACTCGTGAAGAAATTAAGCGAGTTTCGAGGAAGGTCTTAAGTTCTCGTGATCCTCTGCTTCCAAGAGTGTAGAGACGCAGCCATTGAAGCATGATAATCACGATTTCATCTCTTGATTTCATCGAATTTTCCCCTTGAATTCCGAACGTCCACGAGGAAGAATACGATCAAATTCGCTTCAATCCACGAGAATTGAGGCCCCATTCTTGCGGCAATCGGGTTAGTAGTGAGGTTCGATCGATTATCAAGAGGTAATTTGTATTTTTATTAGGTTTAGATCTTTAATTTTGCAAATTAGATCATAGTGTTCTTCATTTTCCCCAATTTTAGGTCCGAAAAGTCGCTGATTTTGAAAATAGGATATCTCTTTGATTATAATTCTAAATCACTTGATTTTGGTTTCATTGGATTCCTCTTTTCATCAGCTTTCCGTGGATAGCAATTTCATCAAATTCCGAGTTCATTTGACCCTTCAATTTAACGTTTGACCACGGACTGTTCATCTTTCATCAGAAGTCAAACGTTGACTTTCGGGGTCAATTACTTTTTATTGACAAATCAGAATTTGATAATATCGGTCTTTTTGGATTCCTCTGGTTCTTAGCTTTCTATTTACATATAAATTGCAAGATTTGGATTTCATTTGGGCATTTAATTTGAAGATATCCTCTGAGGTGTTTATTTCGGGGATTTTCTGATCATTAATTTTCAATAATTCATAATAAATCCATTTCTTATCCAAAAATTACAAAACTTATATAAATAAATTCCATTTTCTCTCTAGTTTCCAAATATCTGATTTTCGTAATCTTCTGACTCGGTTTGATTCTCTGATTTTGCAGAACACCTACTGCTGGTCAAAGTCAATGCTTTGACTTTGACTTTTGACTTTTCTCTGTCAAATCCGAGATTTCAAATCTTAAAACTTCTTATTTACCTTATTTATATCATTTCCCTATCTTAAATATTATTTTCTATTATTTAAATCTCCTTTTAAACCTAAGTTTGACCAAGTTAACTCTGCGATTAAAGTCAACCCTGCTCTCTGTGGATCGACCCGATACTTACCCAGTACTTGATTATTCTATCTTGTCTTTGTGAGTTCGGTTTTATAAATTTTGTTTGACCATCGTATTTGTGTTTTAACGACGCACAAAAACGAGACGTCAGGTATGATTTTCATTTCGAGCTCCACGAATCTTCTGGGGCTGATTTAAGTTCTGAGATAAAAAAATTAGGGTGATGAATGTTTTGTTGTATGCTTCTAGCATTGGCTAGCCAAAAGGAAAGAAAGCAACGATTGATCATTCATCATGTATTGAACATCATTCTCAGTGAGTTTCTTCCCTCTTCTGTTCATTCCTCGTGTTAGATGCAAGACGCCAAGTCCGAGCGAAATATATAGCTCTCAAAGGTATGTTTTAATTAGGGGAGCATCACTGGATTGTATTTTCATCACAAATATTTAGATTAGGATCATTTCTATCCATTTCTTCCATTTTTTGCATCTGTTTATCAAAATTTTCTCTTTTATAAACCCTTAAAATTACTTTTCCAGCCTCGATCAAGGGTTTTCAATCTTAGAAAGGATTTTGGAAGCACTTGTTCAGTTCATTACACCTATGTGCTCATTTTCTTCCTTTCACCATTCATCTCCGCTTTCTAAATATAAAAAAACATAAAAAAATATTTCTTAATCTTAATCTTTTAACTTTCCTCCCTATGGATTCGACCTCTACTTGTCATTGTTCTAATTTAAAAAATCAGATTTTAAAGAGTTGAGTATAGATTTGTTTGATACGTAAAATTGCGCATTCAACGACCGTGTTTTTACGCGTATCAAACCCCAATTCTCTATTTTCAATCACTAAATCTTAGTTTTCATTTGGAAATCATGTTTCAATACTTACATGAAACTTGAATTCATATGATATATTAGTGTTAAGAGTGGCCTAGTGGACCAAATTGATTTATTGAAAGGGCTTTAGCTTTTAGAAAGTTCAAATTCAAAACGTAAATCATTGAGACTATTTTCATTTCATTTCTTATGCAGCTGACATGGCAGAAAGAGAGGCATTAGATAGAGTGATTTGATTTATGCCATTGATCTTCACTTAAGGTGCCTAGGGGTGTGGTTACATCCCATTCATTGGCTAATTGAAGAGAGTTTTCTCTCTCATGCAGTGTAATCACAACCCTTCGTTGGAATTTCAATAGCTACGATGGAAAGCGTTGGTATTTTTAGAGCATAGGATGTGGTATGGCAAGCTCCACATGCTCCAATCAAATTTGAATGGGTGCAACCGCGAGCAACAATTTCCCTCCATCAACATTGACTTGTGGCAAAAATTGGTGCACTCTACGCACTTGAGAACCAATCGAATATTTTGGAAACCTTTTGACATCTGATTTGCATCACTACCTCATCTAGGGGCCACATGGCACAATCTAGGTCATCCATCGGCCCAAAAACTTAGAATAAAATCGACGACTAAAATTGATTTTGATAAATTTTAAGCAATTTTCTCTTGCTTTTATGGGTTCATATTGTGCAATCTTAGCCCTTGCAACACTTTAATGCCTAGATCAGATGGCTAGGGCTTAAACTAGCCAATTTAAGCTTGTTTCAAGAGCTAAAATCTAAGAAAAGGAGTCTTCTTCCCTATTCTTATTTATGCTTCAACTCTTGAGGCCATTTCTTGCGCAAAAAATATTTCTTCACACTTTCTATGAAGATATTACCTTTTCTTTCATATATATGTGTGGGTTTATGTTGAGTAATCACTTATAGCCCATGAAATGCACGAGAACTTCATTGCTTGAACATTGATAGTCCTTGCAGAAGACTTATCTATTTCAGCCACTAATCCCCCAAAGTACTATCATGCTTGCATTGCCTCTAATTCAATAAGAGTTTCTTCATAAGCGTTAGCATCGAGATTTTGTTGCTTGCATACCCAAAAACATGGTCAAAGAATCATAAATTATAGCCTTTGATTATGTGAAATGGGATCATTTTTGCATTGCAGTTTTTGCATTGCAGCCGTCGGTTCTGGTAAGAGTTTTCTCCATGTATTAAGCTCTTTGTTAGGGTTAGATGAATATTAGGAGTAGATTTTCAACGTCTTGTCAATGATTTCACCCCAATTCTCTCTCTTTTACTAAAATATGTTGTTCCTTTTACATCTCCTTTGTTTCAAGTCTAATTAACAACCCATTTGATTTGTTAGCTTTTTTTATTTCTCCCTCTTGTAAGCCTTCTACAATCTGATTTTTTGTGTCTATTTTTATTCTTTGATTTGACTAATTTAATCAAGTTTTCATTTTGTAGATATCGATAGAGAAATAGGGCGACGAGAGGAGAGAGAAGAAGACGAGAGGATAGAGAGAATCACAAATCACTACAAATTAGGGGAGAGAGAGTATATAAGAGAGAGATAGAAAAGAGGAGAAGATGGGCTTTAGGCCCAGTAAGATAGAGGATGGACTCTATGGACTCTAACACTCCCCCTCAAGCTGGAGCATGGAGATCAAACACACCCGGCTTGCCTCCAATCCTCTCATAGGCCGTCCCAGCCAGCGTCTTCGTAAATATATCGGCGAGTTGGTGTGCGGAAGTGACATGAGGTGTACATATGGCACCGTCCACAATATACTGGCAAATAAAATGATAGTCGACCTCAATATGTTTTGTCCTCATGTGGAAGGTATTTTTTCTGGCGATGAAAGTGGTTAGCTCATTATCACAGTACATCTTCATAGGCAAGGGAGGAGGGAATCCGAGCTCGATTAGAAGTGACCTCAACCATAACATCTCCGTTGTGGTGTCTACCATGGCCCGGCATTTAGATTTAGCAGTAGAGCGAGAGACCACCGATTGTTTCTGTGATCTCCAAGTGACGAGATTGCCCCCGACATACGTTGCATAGCCATCATGCGACTTCCGATCCGCCTTATCTCATGCATAGCCTGCATCAAAGTATGCTTCAACCAACAAATGCCCCCATTTTCGATACAATAAACCTTTCCTAGGAGCTCGTTTGGTGTAGGCGAGGACACGATACACCCCATCCAGATGTACCATGCGAGGGGCTTGCATGAACTGGCTTAGTACGCTTACAACATACGCAATATCAGGTCGAGTCACTTTAAGGTAAATTAGCTTGCCCACCAAGTGACGATACAAGCCTGCATCCTCCAGTAATGTTGTCGACTTGTTCCACCAGTCAATATTTGTCTCCATAGGAGATAATGGGTTTGCAACCCAGCATGCCATGTTTCCTCCAAGAGATCTAGAGCATACTTTCGTTGACACATAACCATCTGATCTTGCTTGTAAGCAATTTCAAGGCCAAGAAAGTACCGTAGTGGAGAGAGGTCGTTTGTCACAAAGTGCTGACGTAGATAAACCTTGGTTGCAGCAACTTCGGCTTCATCATTACCGGTAAGGATGATATCATCAACATAGACTGCCAACACAACACACCCGTGAGGAGTACGTTTGTGCATCACAGTGGGATCACAGACGGTGGAGATGAAGCCATATGCAAATAGTAGCTTGGAGAGGTTATGAAACCAGGCCCGAGGGCTCTCCTTCAGGCCATAGATTGCCTTCTTTAGGAGACACACTTGGGAAGACTCCCCCTGAGCCACATACCCAAGAGGTTGCTCCATATAAACTTGCTCTGCAAGGTCACCATAAAGAAAGACATTAGAGACATCAAGTTGATGGAGAGGCCATGCCTGGTTTAGCACAACGGAAAAGAAAACACGGATGGAGCTGAGGTGAGCCACAGGAGAGAAATTCTTAGTGTAGTCGAGAACGTAGGCTTGAGAAAATCTCTAATCCACAAGACGCGCCTTGTGGCGAGCGATGGAGCCATCGGGATTGTATTTGAGGGAGTACACCCACTTGCACGAGACAACATTGACGTCTGACGGGCGAGGGACTAATGTCCAAGTCTCTCATTGAAGGAATGCGGCATATTCTGCATCCATAGCAGCCTTCCACTCCGGTACCTGCAAAGCTTCAAGATATGTCTTGGGAATAGACCCAGATAGGACGGAGAGGGCAAAGGCACAACAAGGTGACAAGAGATGGATGGAAGAGACATGGTTGCCAATCAGATGTTGTGTGCACTAGCAAGAGCCCTTGCGGATAGCGATCGGAAGATCAAGGTTGATGGGAGGTGGAGGCAGAGCCAAGATAGGAGATGCAAGTATGGGAGACTAATCAGTTGGTGATGGTTTAGGAAGAGCAGGAAGAGGGATGTCATATGGAGAGGACTCAGGCGGAGTGAGCGGAGAGACAGTCATAAAGGAAGAGGAGGAAGCTGGTTGAGATGACTCAAGTAGTGGTGGTGAGGGAAAAACAGTGGCCGATTCCGGAGTAGGGGAATCAGTGGATAAGCGAAGGGCAGGAACTAGAGGAGACGGTGAGAAGAAGGGAATATCCTCGTGAAAGGTGACATCAGCAGAGGTAACGTAGTGATGTGTAGCAAGAAAATAGATGTGGTATCCTTTCTAAATCTGAGAGTAACCCACAAAGACTCCTTTTAGGGCTCGAGGGGTAAGCTTCGACAAGCCCGGTGTGTGATCCTGGACAAAAGTCGTGCACCCGAACACTTGTGGAGGTAGAGAAAATAATTCGACATCAGAAACAAGTCTCTGAACCGGAATGGCACCGCCAAGAGCAGCTGAGGGTAGACGGTTCACGAGAAAGGTCATAGTGAGGACAACATCGAACCAGAGATACATAGGAACATTCATCCCAGCTAATAAAGTGTGCACCATATCCAATAGATGTCGATATTTCCGTTCACTGACGCCATTTTGTTGAGAGGTGTAAGGACACGTGGTTTGGTGGAGAATCCCTCTTCCGGTACAAAGGGTTGCGACACCACTTTGGATAAACTCTAGAGCATTTTCCATGCGGAGTACCTTCAGATGAGTATCATACTGTGTGGCAACCTCCGTAACAAATTGTTGGACGCATGGGAGAACTTCCTTGCAGCTATTGATGATATAAGTCTAGCTAACCCTAGTATAGTCATCCACAAAAACAATGTAATATCATCCTCCGAAAGGCGAGGCAGGCGAGGAATGCGATTCTAGGGAACGATGAATGCGATACCAGGGATTGCGATTCGAGGGAACGATGGGGAAGACTAGATTGAGTTCTTCCGATTCGTTCACGACAGAACCTTGTCAAATGAGAGAGATAAATTGATCGACTGCGAACGCAAACGTTGCTGATGAATGCGAATGCGGCGGAACGTTGCAGATGCGAACAACTACAAATGAGAGAGATTGGATCATCTTATGAGAGAGATAAATTGATCGCCGCCTGAAGCGCTGATACCATGTAGAGATCGATAGAGAAATAGGGTGATGAGAGGAGAGAGAGAATCGCAAATCACTACTACAAATTAGGGGAGAGAGAGTATATAAGAGAGAGATAGAAAAGAGGAGAAGATGGGCTTTAGGCCCAATAAGATAGAGGATGGACTCTATGGGCTCTAACACATTTCTCATAGTCATCACTTGATTCCCTCTAGACTTGAAAAGTATTTAACATTTTACTTGTTTTAATTTTCTTTAGAGTGAATTTTTATATATTTATGATGTATGAATTAATAATTTCATAAAGGACTGTGTTTACTACTCATAAATTACTAATAGGACTTATGTGGATGGGAGTTGTCCAATGTCACTTATCAACACTTTGCTGCAACCAATCATGAAAGGCATCTTTTTTCTTTTTTTTTTGCTTCCGTTTCAAAACTTAATTAAAGTATTCCGCAATTGATTGTCATTATACCCAAAAAAACAAGGAAAAAAGAAGATTAGAAATATGATGCCTACAAATAATTATATGTAGTCAATGTTTGGTGCATCAGTCAAATGGTTGTGATCATGCCATGAGGGGAATTTGTAAAAACCCTTTAAGTTAAGTAACAGGTTATTTTTCAATTTTAAAAATTTTAAAATTTTTTAATGAATTTTTATATTAAAAAATTCCCAAAAATAGTAAACAACTCAAAAAAATTACAATATTATTTGGAAACAAAATGAATCATTTAAACTATGATAACAAGTATTATTGATCCTTTTGCTATACATAAGAGCATAAAATATGTGATAGTAATATACTAATTTACCTTCTATCACTAATTATTTCACAAATAAAGAATTAGACCATAGAATAGAAATGTGCGTCATCTTGGAGGAAGAAATCCCAACAGATGATGTAATGGCTAAAACCATTAATGAAGGTGTTCAATCTAGAACTTAGACATCACAATGGATCAGATCAAAACTATTTGCAATTTGAAGATGAAAAAGACTACGATTAGTGTGATGATGTTGCATTAGTGAATGGAAGAATTTCAAAATGTGAATAGTCAAGAGCTACCTTTCAAAGTTCCTCAAAGCTTCAAAATTCCAAAAGCATAGAGAACTTATAGTGGAGGCCAAAATATAAGGCCATAACAATAATCATCGTAGACTGGCGCATAGAAACCTTTTCTAGTTACATGGTCTAAGCCAGTCCTTTTGTATGGTCACCAAGTGTCATGTACACAATGAAAAGGAAAGAAAATAGCATATCAAAAAAGCTCCCAAGTCATAGCAACAAGACAAGATATTGAATCATATATCAAGTACATTTAAAAATTTATAAAAGGAGAGGGTTGGGGGAATGAAAATGTGCTCATGACCCCAGTATTTCATGAGTGTCTATGAAAAGTGAATGAGGATGGATGTTTAGGGAATGACGATAATTGAGAAAACAAGGACATAATGCCTTACAAATGGATATATCATCAAGAGTCAATGATCAATTTTAGAGGTAAAAAATTAAAAGGTAACAAAGATGGCCAATTCTACCACCTCTGAGAGAAAAGAATGCTCTAGTATAATTCTAATAAAGAAACTCCATGAGCTTGTGAGAATCATGTGTGACTCCGTAGTTGCTAAAAAAATACTTTGCAAGGTGGTTTTTCTTGCAAAAATGACTTGAGGGAAAGAATACTTGGTGGTCTACACTTCCACTTTCTTGAGTTTTCCATCCATTCCCTCTAGTTGAAGTTCTCTAAAAGTATAGTTGACCATAGTTTAAAATTTTTTCAAGATAAAGCTATCAATACAATGTCTCTAATTTTCATGATTGTAAGGATTTTCTTTCTCCAAATTTGAATAACAAGAAATATTTTCACTAAGTCAAAGACAAATCTAATTAAAATATTGGACACGCCTTATTTAATCTTGATAATCATTTTCCACTCGTCTAGGATTCCTAGACCCCTAGCTTTTGATAAGATAACACGAATGCCATCTCTATTGAGGGAATATGCATTTATGATCAACAAAATAGTTTATTGAGCCCTCAAGTAATATCAATAAAGATCTACCCAGGCAAGCACATAAAACTTATCATACATAAATAACTCTATGAATCATGTGCAGTGTCTTCAAAGTCATTACAATCGAGTGAAATGAATGCTCAAGATACTCTCATAAAAAAAATTTTCTATTGTTTGGTGTAAAATTTGACACCATGATTAGAACCAATTGTATGCTCAAAAATAAAACTAGAGCCACATGATATTCTTGCTAGAATCTACATCAAAATGATGATGTGACATGAAATTCAGAATTTGGCATAGTAAAAAGTTTTTGAATGCCATTGATATGAGCCAATGAAAAAACTCAAAGCTCAATTTCAATTTTTTGAGGTGATGTGACATCAAAAGGTTGGGGAAGAATGATTTTAGCAATAGAAATGTTTTTGCCATTCAAGAGAGAGATTCCATTAAAAAAAATTAGAATTGCCTCAAGTATGGAAACACAATGATGAAAATAAAAGAGAAAATTTGGCATAAAAGAGTAAGCCCTAGGATAAGGCCACTGCTCATAAACCACATTTATGGATAGAATAAAAAACAATAGGTTGAACTCCTATAGGGAAAAGAGAGCTTCAAATATAAACTAATGAATTGACCAATCTGAGGAGGCCCAAGAAGAGTTACACAAACAATAAATAATTACTAAAATATAAGAAATAGACACAAAGCGACACATATTTATACGAAAAAGTGAGAATTATTTTGTACATGATCAAATAGGGAATAAGTGAATTATTAATGATTATCAAAGCCCAGCACCTTCGTAAATGACAACATAATGTTGTGCCTTATGATGGAGTCCAGAGCATGTTGAGGTAGGTTTCGAAATCATAGAGCTCCAAGGTCAATGCACCAACTAATTTATACCCTTGAGAAATAGTATTACTCATTTGGTTTTCAAAAAATTATCCTCATTGTAATTGCCTAAGTTATATAATAAAAAAATTTGTTTAATGGGTCAACGAAAAATCTGAATTAATCCTTTAATCCTCCATCCAATTTTGTCAACTTTGCATCAAATGCCATGTTCTCTTTGTTAATGAAAAACTAATAAAGTTCTACATTAGACTAGAAGGCTGAGAGGACTTGACTGACCACCCTCGAGCAATTAAGACCACAATAATGGGAAGGATTTAGCTTCCTAATGAACCAAAAGCCTTGAGTCGTTTGCTCATTAGGATGAAAATAGGTAAATCATATTGGTTGAATAGAATTTTTTGAGTTATCCTATCTCTAGTCTTATATAATTTTTTTGCAAAATTCAATTTTAGCATATTCAATGCCAAAGATGTGTTGTAGGAAGTTCCACTAGCTTAGTTGGCAAGGGATAAGGAGTTGTCTACAATCATCAAAAGATCTCAATTAGTAGTGAAGTCACATTGAAAAATTTCTTTTAGATGAAAATAGTAGTCGTAAGGAGGTAATGATTGATAACATGCTATTTATACTTGTAATTATATGATTAATAATGCAAATTAAGGCATAAAATATTTCATTTCTATACATTTTATCTTACTTTGAGTCCATATCTATCATTTTATGTAATTTAAAGTTATAATCTCAAAATATATTATTTTAGAGATAATCATGCATAATTATAGAATATTTTTAGTAGATTATTCTCATTTTTTTATTTGAGATTATAATTAATTTTTAATTTCAAATAATGAGAGAAAATATTTATAAGTACACTCATTTATTTTCCCAGTTTTATTTCTAAAGAAAATAAGTGTATTTTTGAGATAAAAATTTATTCTCTTGTTATTTATTAAATTTGAATTTTTATAATCATAGATTATTTAATTTATGATGAAATATATTTCAATTTAAAGGGAGTTCTATTTTGAAAGTTCTGAAATTTTTTAAGTTTTAGGGATTCTTTTGAATTTTTCTGAATTTTTTAGAATTTTTTGTGAAAATATTTTTAGGAAAATATTAAAAAAAATTGATTTTAAGTGCGCGTTGTTTGATTGATGATGTGGCATGTGTGCTTGCGTGTCGCCACCGGGTAGTGTATACGCATAACACGTGGTGCACATGTGGCCCACGCGTGGCATGTAATTAGCATGTCATTAATAGTTCACCCTTTAAAGGCATAAGCTAACAACTATGTTCGCATTTGTATTTCTTTTCAAAACTTTTGGCGATTTTTTATTTATGTGGAGCTATGTTCCTTTATGTTTTATCGCAAGTGACATGGCATGCTCACGAGCGTATGATCGATGCAAATAAAAGACATTAAATCTATCCCCTCACTTTAACTTAAGTGGTGGTACATGGTAGCATCTAAGTGGACGATGATTCGTTTTACCAAACGGATCAATCCTATCCATTCATATGAAGAGTTATAATGGTCAAGATTTGAAGAGCCATTTGAGATCTCAAGCGTCTATTCATGATCAGATGGACGAGATTTTGCAATGCTCTCTCTTCATGCAATCATGCGCCGCAATCTTGATGCTCTGATGAAGATCTGATGGTTGCGACTTAACCATAACGATGATCCTCTTTGGATTCCATCGCCAATGATCATACCCCAATTCAAAACATTATAAATTCTCTCTTCAACGAAAAATTTATTCTTTAATTTTTTTATTGATCAAACCTTTTGGGCAGCACAATCCTTGTGATGTAGGATGGGGTGCGTAAAACTTCGTACCTGATCAATGAAGCGCGACGTCCGATGGATGGGGCAATCGGCCCGATCCGATGGGGGTATATAGGGCCTAGACTCTAGGTTGACCTCCTAACCTAAGTTCAGGCAGGCGTGCCAAGAGGCGGTACCAACCCCGGACGACCCGGGGAAACACTCGATAACGGTAAGGGGAGACCCTAAGCGGCCGCTCGCGTCCAGTGTCAGATCTGAGGTAGCGTGAGGAATCACGACCGTATACTCCGTTCTAGCCTATCTACAAAGCCCTTCCAAAGCAAGCCGAGAAAGCCCTTCCAAAGGTAATTAAACTTATGTAAGGAGGGGGCAGAATTAACCTTCGGGGCAACGTTTCCCGACGGGTCGTGACGGAGCGGAGATTCGACGTAGAGAGAGGCACCCGGGAAGGGGAGAAGCTCAGGGGTAGAAGGTCGGGTCTCACCAGCGTTCGTCATAGTCACCCTCGGCACGCGCGAGAGGGAGGTGTAGAAACCAGCTCTTTGACGCGAGGTCACGGATGGGCGCGCGGGGGCCTAGGAAAATTTATAGACGTATCACGATGCGGACCCCCCTGACGCCGTGTACGTTGGGCGAGCTTCCGGAATCCTGGGGAGAATAATCACCTCCCGACTTCCGCCGGATTAGAGGGAGTGAGCGGGCCCGGTCCGAGCACGAGTGGGCGGAGGAAACCACCTGCAACACGCGATCGCAGGTGTGGAGACTGCGGGCGATGAGGTGGATGAGCCGCGAGCGGGGTGATAGACGAATCGCGAACACAGAGAAGGACGCGTCACAGGTGTGGAGGATGGCAAGTCTCAGGAAGGAGGTGGGTGAGTAGTGGGAGATGAGGTGGGCGTGTAGCGAGATTGGATGAGGGCGTATCGCGGAAGAGGGTAAGGGCGTATCGCGGGAGAGGAAGAGGACGGGTGCAGGAGGGGAGGAGGAGGGCAGTATCGGGAGAAGCTAGGCGTGTCGTGGGAGAGAGTAAGGGTGTGTAGCGGGTGAGGGGGGGAGGAAGGACGTGTGCAGGAGATGGGGAGGGCGGCGCAGGTGAGGAGGACGGTGCAAGTGAGGGGGCAGACGGGGGCAGGCGAGGAGGAGGGTGGCGCGTCAGCTACCTTCTTCGGGGTCGTTAGGCATCAACCGGTCGTCCACGACAGAGTGCACTCCACGCGTGACTGCGAGTGAGACGTCGGGGATCGAGGATGATATCGCGGCGCGGATCTTCGTGTCGGGCCGGACCGCGAGATAATACGCAGACGAGGTGGGGAGGGAGGAGAGAGAGATTGATTCTATCTATCGTGCAGGAGACGGGACGGGGAGGGGGAGTGTGAAGGGTGAAGGGTCCCACCGAGCATGGAGGAGCGTCGCAGGCTTCTTCTCTTCACGCAGCTGACGGAGTGGATGTTTGCGGCGCTCGTACGGGCGCCCGTCACCTCTGATACTTCCCCCTACTCAGGCCATTCAGCAGCTTCTCGTGCAAGCGGGCTTCGGATGGAGGATCCTCTCCTTCTCGTCATCCCACGGTATCCCTCTTCTTCCTCTCCTTCCCACTCTTCTAACAAGCCTAAGAGAGAGGAAAAAAACTACGGTGCTCGTATCAAGCTCACAAACGGCCAAAATGTTCACTAGGGTTGAGGGGAGGTTATACAAGTGGGCTAGGGGGGGTGGACCCACTTGAGGCCCTCTCCTTTTGGGTTTTAAGTGGGCCTCCCGAATAGAGACCCACATAAACCCAAGAAGGGAAAGAAGAAAAACACAAACACACACAAAGATTTAAGTGAGTCTGCTAACACACAAATGTAAGGCCCACTAATACAAGGAAAGAAAAGAATAGGAGGTCGATGTCGTCTCGATGGCTAGGCAGTGTACCGAAAGTCGGGCTCCTTCGTCTTCGTGTGTTGATAGGGCTGGACCCGAACTGACGATGTCTCCTGAGCTGATGGAGATGGGTCTCACTCGCCATCACCTTGAATCTCTTGATTTCTTCCTCTTCTAGACTCATTTCCCCATCCTAGGAGTGCTTGAAATCAAGGTTTTGTTGAAAGAATATGGAGAATTCACCGCTTGAACTCCAAATATCTATTTTCAAAAATGCAAAATGAAAATCTTTGATTTGGCGATCAATAAGATCATTCCGAGTGCAATTTTGAGTTAGACAACGTTTTTATCTCTAATATTTCATCATTTATCATTAGAGTTTAATTTCAAAGCTTTGATTAGAATAATTTGAAGAAATTTTATTGAATTCTCTCTCTTCGCGATCAATTTTTCTCTCTTGATTTTGCTCCTTGATTTCTTCATGAATCCTTATCCAAATTGAATGATTTTTTTATTTCGTGGGTTTGTCTTGGATCTTTTTTTGAAAATTTTTAATTTCCTTAATTTATCACATCAATTTGTTATTTGATTTGATCGAATTTCAAGAACATCTTAAAAATACCCTAATTCTCCTTAGATTCGGCCCTTATTCACCATTATACTAATCAATTCATAATTTAACCTTAAAATTAGTGAGTTTGGTATTTATTTTAACACAAATTCATATGTTTTCAATGATCGCATGAATTCATCTCGCCAATTAACTAGTTGAGATAAAAGACCCTGATTGGAGTTTGTGCAAACCACGAGAGAGAATGTCTCATGGTTTGTCATTGTCAAAAGCCTAAGTGAATCCTCTAGCCATGAATCTTGCCTTGTGATTTTCCATGCTACTATCAAGGTTATACTTCAAAGTGAAGACCCACTTTCATGTTACAATATTAGTATCTCTGAGACGAGACACTAGGTTCCATTTGCATGAAACCCTAATACTCAAGATCCATAGTTGCCTTTCACTTGAGTACTTAAAAAGCTTCATGATACGAATTGGTTAAAGACTCAAAAGACAGAAAAAGGTATAATAGGTAGCAGGAAGGCAATCAAAAGATATGGACTTGGCAATGGGATGTTGGGTACATAAGAATTTGCCTTTTATCAAGGCAATAATAAGGTGGGTATCTCGGTTATGGAGGTGTTGTCTTAGTGTGTAGTTGTGGATAAGGGTGAACTATTGGAGCACAACTGTTAGTTTGGGGCATGGATGTCAGTGAGTCAAATACTATCTCTACTAATACAAGTGGAGTGGAACACTCCTTGCACATGAGAAGGAAGGGGAACGGTGGAAGGTGTATTGGTGGCTACACCAATTTTAGAGGGAAAACTCAATGGGAGAGAGGATGATGCTTGATAGGAGTAAGGATCATCCTCCTAAAAGATGACATTATTAGATATAATTGATCAATGCATATAGGAAAGTAAACATGATATCCCTTCTTACTTAAACACTTGTGGAGAAAGCTTAGAGAGACATGACATATGGTCCTTAACAAAAGTCATACACCCAACGACATGTGGTGATAAGGCATAGGGTAGGATTTGGAAAGAGTTAAAGAGGAACCACCGCACCCCAAGGAAAGGAGGGAAGATGATTTAGAAGATAAGTGGTTAGCATGATGGTATCAAACCAGAAATAGAAAGGAAATTGCATCTCATTGATAGTGTACGAATGATCTCAAGAAGGATGCACTATTTTATTTTATTTTTAACGTGATTTTTTCATGAATAATGTGCATCTGGTTTGATGGGTGATACCTTGATTGGAACAAAAAGTAGAAGTAGTTGATGTTGAGCCCAAAGTCATCGCATGTTTAACCTTGAAAAATTTTCTATTTCTAATCTAGAAAACCAAGACCAAGCAAAGATATTTAAGGTGTATAGCTTCCTAGGTCAATTTTCAAGAATTTTAGGATGAAAAAATGTCAATTCTAGTGGCAGGAGAAGGAATTGTCCAAAATTATTTTAATTAGAAGGGGCAGTTTTAAAGTTTTAGAGATTTATCATTAATAGAAGAATTGGGGGAGGATAATATGGGAGAAAGAGATGATAAAAGGGGGAGCGAAAGGGAAACTAGAAGAAGAGCGAGAAAAGCATAGCATAAGGGAGAAACAGAAAGAGCATGAGTTTGGAGAAAAACATAGAGAAAGACATAGAGAGATATAGAGAAGAGACCTTCAAGAAGAGAGAGAAGTGGGACAGTAAGAGGGACAACCAGAGAACAAGAGAGAGATAGAAAGTGTTGAAGACAAAGAAGAGGAGAGTTTAAGATAGAAAGAGTAACCATCATGGTGTGTGGAAGAGAGAGGGTGAGAGAGATTTCGACGGAGGAAAGATAGAGCATCAAGGAGACAAGCGAGAGAGAGAGAGAGAGAGAGAGAGAGAAAATAATGCGATAGAGGGAGAAATGAGAGTGTGAGCGAGTGAATGAGAAAGAGAGAGTGAGAGTAAGTGGTAGAGAACCTTTGAGAGAGAAAGATTGGAAGAGAGAAAGAAAGATGGAGAGAGCAAGAGGGAGCAGAAAATAGAGAATATTAGAGCGAAAAAGGAAGAAAAAGAGAGGGGGTGGAGTAACTTACAGAGGAAAATTGAAAATGCGAGAGAGTTTTAAGGGAAAGGAGAAATTGTGAGAGAGACGAACAAGAGAGAGAGAGAGAGATAGCTTATATTGACGATGAAGTAGAATAAAATAGAGCGATTTCAAGCAAGAAAGAACGGGGTGTGTAACCTTTGTGCCTGATCAATGGAGCTGAGGCTGACTGATAACATGCAATCTTAACATGATAAAACATTATTACTAATGCAAAATAAGGCATAAAACATTCCATTTATATGCATGTTATCATACTTTGAGTGCATTTCTATCATTCCATGCAATTTTATGTTATAATCTCAAAATGCGTTAATTTAGGGTTAATTATGATGAATTAAAGATTAAAGATTTTATAACCTATCTTTACTTGAGATTATAAGTGGTTTTTAAAGTTAAATAATGAGAGAAAATCATTTATTATGAACATTCATTTAGTTTTTTAAAGTTAAAATCTTAAAGAAATGAATGTATTTTTGAAATAAGAATTAAATCTCTTGTTATTTAAATAATTTGACTTTTTAGAATGGTAGATAATTAAATTTCAGATCAAATAAAAGAAATTTGGATTAATTTGGAGTTGTATTTCGAAATTTATGAATTTTCCTATTTTTAGGGATTTTTCCAGAATTTTACGAATTTTATTTTCGATTTAAAACCATTTTAAAATAAATAAAAAATTAAAAAAAGGGGTTTAGATTTCACGTGGGTCCCATGTGGATGCGACGTGGCACTTTGGGCCAAGTGGCAGCGCCACGCGGGCCCATGCGGCGCCTCACGGCGTATACATTTATTTATAATTTATATACTTTATATAATGGGTATTCAACCTTCCGTATATCAGAAGGGTTTTCAAACCTTCTAAGCCGTCGGGTCTTATAAACCCGACGATCTACTCTATTCTTTTCTGTGTGGGACTAATCCACACGATGTGTTAAAAATGCAGGTAACGTGGCTTGATGAGGAGCGCCGGATCAAATCGATGATCGATCGACGCACGCCGATCGAATGGACGTGCAGACCACCGATCATCTGATCGCGCACGTGGCTTTCATGCGGACTTATGACGGCCACAATTTAACGCGCCGAAACGCATCGCGACCGTCGGATCGCAATCCAACAGGCGCCGTTTAATGCATTTTATAATGCACATCGCGAGGATCAATCCGGAGCGTCCATCCGTGATCTAACGGCCATGAAATTTTGGTAACAGTTCAATTTGATGCGTTTAATCTCGACCCTTGATGAGGATTAAACGCATCAATCGGACGGTTACGCCCAATTTGGCCTATAAAACAAAGTGTTCTTCAATTTTTGTAAGCATTCTTGAGGGATTTCGCTTAATCAACCCATCTAAACCCTTCATCTCTTTAATCTCTCACTTGTAATCGCTTATAGACTCGATTTCGCATCCACGGAGTGTTTAAAAGGGAGAATTTGTCGATCGATCATGGAGAATTTGTCTCTTGAACACCGATGTTCACGTTTGAATTCGCGAAATGAATAGCCATCGATCCGGAAATCAATTGGATCGATTCAATCGTTATCTCGGGTTAGAAAACAAGTTTTCCCTCTAATCTATCGTCATGTATCACCAATTTCTAGTTTAGGATCTTAATTTAGTTCAATTTCGTTTTCCATTTCAATTTGTGTTCTTCGCGATTCCAGAAATTTACTCTCACTTCACTCTTTGATTTCTCCGTGATTACTAATCCAAATGGAGTGATTTTTGATTCCGTGGATAGATCTTTGAGTTATCTTTCTAAATCTATCATTTTCCCTAATTTCTCACCTCAATTCATCGTCCAACTTGATCAATCTCTAAAAGATCTCTCGAAAATACCTTAATTCCTTGTGGATTTGACCCTTATTTACCATTATACCCCTCAATTTGTTATTAAATTCCCAAAATTGGTAAATTAGGTATTATTTTTTAAACGAGACCGTGTGAAATCGACGACCTCGCGGTCTCGTCTCGTCACTGACCGTGGGATAGGACAATCAAGTCTAGCCAATGAGTAGGCTAGTCCTAGACTCTAAGCACGATATCTAACTGATAACATGATATTTATGCATGAAATTACATGATTATTAATGCAATTAAAGGCATTAATTATTCCAAATATATGCATGTTATCATACTTTTAGTATATTTCTATCATTTTATATTAATTCATGTTATGATCTTAAAATACACCAATTTATGGATTATTATACATAATTAAACATTATAATCTTTAATCCTAATTAGAATTGAGATCATAATCATGTTTTTAGGATGAAAATATAAGAGAAAAGATCTTTATTAACATTTATGTATTTTTATAAAGTTATTTTATAAGATACACAAATGTATTAAATTAATTAAAATTCATTCTCTTATTATTTTAATAATTTGACTTTACATAATGATAGATTATTAAATTTTTGATCCAAAAAAATAAATTTAACTTAATTTGGAGTTGTATTTTGAAAGTTATGATTTTTACAATTTTATAGAATTTTTTGGAATTTTTCTGAATTTATTTAGATTTATTTTTTATTTTTAAATATTTAAATCAATTAAAATAAATGCAAAAAGTGGGTATTTTTCGCATGAGTACACTTGGATGCGACGTGGCACGCAAGGCCACGTGGCAGCGCCATGCGGACCCGCGCGAGTGCCTGCGTGGCACTGAGGTGACGTGTATACATATATATATTTATTATACATAGGTTATAGTAACTATAAGTCGTCCATAGAGGACATCGCTAACCCTCTAATTCACCTCAGTTTATATACCCGACAATTTCTCTTAAACTTCTCTGTGTGGGACTATTGATTCTCTTTTAAATTGTTTTCAGGCGATGTGGCAGCATCCAACACGTCGGATCAGAATCAGGAGAAATAGAGTGCATCGATGCGGTGGACGCGAGGCTCACCAATAAACGGTCAAACACATGCGTTAAATGGACTTTAAGTGAAATCATCTGAACCGTTCATCGCGAGTTATAACGATTAAGATCTATCGCGATCGGTGGATCCTTCAAAACATCGCGATCATTGGATGAAGATCAGATGGATGATCGAAAGAGACACATTCCTTCTTCACGCGATGAGGAGCCATCTCAACCCTTCATCCGCAATCGAACGGTCATCAATCGAAGGCAACGATTCATGAAATGACGTCTCATCACGACCGTTGATTTCGATGAGTCTCTTCATCGGACGGTCACGCCTCTTTTTACCTCTTTAAATACAGTTCTTCGCGACGGAAAGAATTTCCTGTGGAATTTTGAGAAATTCGAACTGTTTAGACACCCATTTCATGTGTCGTTTGATTCCTAGTGTTCTTAATGCATTTCTGCATCCACTGTATGCTTGAAATCAAAGTTTGATCGAGAGAGGCAGAAGAAATCACATCTTGAACTTCAATTTTCATCTTCGAAAACTCAGAATGAAAAGCCATGAATCCGGCGATTAATTAAATCATTTCAAAGGATAATTTGGGTTAGATTGTGTGTTTTCATCTTAATCTTTCATCATTTAGTGTTAATTTTACATTTTAAATCGTAGATTAAGTTGAATTTTAGTTTAATTTCAATTTTTAATCAAACTCGCGTTACAAATTTTCTCCTAAATTCAAACTTCGATTACTCTGTGAATTCTCATCGAAATCTCCTGATTTTTGATTTCGTGGATTTGCAATTGAGTTATCTTTCTTAATGCAATAAATTTCCCAATTTCTAACCTCAATTCGCCGTCCAATTTGACCGGATTTCAAAGATATATATCAAATTTCCCTAATTCTCCATGGATTCGACCCTTAATTACCATTATACTATCTAATTAAATTGATTAATCATAATTTGGTAAGTTGAGGACTTTGTTTTGACACTAAATCGTGTGCATTCAACGACCATATGAATTAGTCTCGTCACTAACCTAAATCCAAGCAAGCGTGCCAATCATCGAAGTCAACTCGGGGTGACCCGGGAAAACTCACGATGATGGGTAGGGTGAGATCCTCTCAGTCCACGTCCGGAGGCATGGAATGGCTTGTCGTGGCGTAGCTGAAGGCTACAACTCACGTTCAATGTCGAACCTGACATACACATGAGAGTTCTCGAACCTATATCCGTTCTACCCTGCCTACGTCGTCCGACAGCGGTGGAGACGAGTAAAGGACATGCTTTGGAAAGTAATTAAACTTGAAAGTGAGGGGTCGAAGCTAACCTACAAGACGGGGTGCCCGCAAATGTCGGCGTGTTGTGGACACGTCGATAGGGCAGGTGCTCGTGCAGGATGGGTAGTGCGGACATGACATGGCGAGGGTGGGTAGTGTGGCAATGGACAGTGGGTCGAGGCACAAAATCTCCCTGGTGAGAAGATCAGGCAGGGATGAGTCTACACCACCCGAGAACGAAGGCGACTTTGGAAGGTTGCTCTTCTCTCGGGAGCAATCTTCTGCTCTTTACGCAAGGTTGCTTGTCGGTCGCGACGTTTTCACGCAAGATTGTTTCGAGAGGGTTGTGACATCTTCCCGCAGATCGTCACACACATCCATGGAATTTCTTTTCTCCTTCTCCCGACTTCGATCAACCGGTGACGAGGGGCTCGTGATGAAAGATTTCTCAAGGAGAGGGGACGATGAACCGCCTGAGTGCTCAAGAGGAGATCTTCTCTCCTCTTTGTGGCGTCGTAGAAGTTCCCAGTCGCAGTCGTCGAGGGAAGGGATGAAACCAGAGAAACCCTCTCGTAACCAAGGTAAGAGGGAGATAGGCTTCAAGCGGAAGGTCAGCGTGGACGAATGCTTGTCCGATCACGATACGAGTGAAGGTCAGAGACGACGGGCACTCGACGGAGCCTCGCGGTTGGCACGCAGCGCGGTCAGGAGGCGTTGGGAGGAGAGAAAAAGCCCTTGGGCACGCGCTGAAGAATGGCGTAAGCCTCGGTGCCCCAGGAGGGGACGTACAGTTGAGCTCATCCCCGTCAAGAGAGCCCATGCGCAGGCGGAGTGTGTTGGATAATGTGGATTGGCGACGCTCAACTTACCACACTTAGTTACTCGAGTTCGTGAGAATAGAGATGGAGATGCAGAGAGATTGAGAGATAATAATCAAAGTGGGAAACTGTTCGTGAAAATGACTTCTGCGTCTACCCATTTGTTGAACAGGTTGGGTGAATTTATAGATCACCCAACCAATCACAGGAGAAGAGAGAGAGAGAGAGTGATTTCCAACGACCGCTGCAGGCCACTCCCGTCGCTCCTGACATGGCACTCTCCTAGCCATCTTAACTCGTATCAATGAACAGTCATGATTAGGAGGAGAAATGAACCTTAACTACCTGTGAATAGAAAAACAGAAAAATGCCATGGACGGAAGACCGTCGAAAAACCAAAACCGAATGTTGAGCTGGAGCATATATCATCAATCTCCTTCATGCTCTAGCTCCTCCATATGAGTGTTACGGATGCCAATCAGACATCGCATTTCCTGAAATTTTAATCTCCCAAGAGCTTTAGTGAATATATTTGCCAATTGATCTTCAGTTCGGATAAACCCAGTTTTTATCTTCATATCTTCAACACACTGTCTAATGAAGTGATGCCGAGTATCAATGTGCTTAGTTCGACTGTGGTGAACAGGATTCTTACTCAATGTAATTGCCGATTTATTGTCCACCATCACCTTAGCTTTCAGTTGTTCGTTATTGATAAATTCTCCAATCAAACGGCTCATCCAAATGGTTTGACAGGAAGCAGTAGTTGCAGCGATATATTCAACTTTACAAGAAGACAAGGCAATGATACTCTACTTCTGTGATGACCAGCTGACTAGCATTCCTCCAAAAAAGATGATATGACCAGAAGTGCTCTTTCGATCATTGTAATCACTTGAAAAATTGTTGTCATTGTATCCAATCACTTCGGCATTGGATTCTCCCCACTTATAGAGTAGTCCATACTCCTTTGTCCCCTTTACATACCTTAACACTCGTTTCACCCCATTGTAATGCTCTTGACTCGGATTTTCCATATATCGCTTAGAATTCCCACCAGAAAATAGAAGATCCGGCCTTGTGTGAGTCAAGTACCTAATACCTCCAATCATACTTCGATACTCTGTAGAATTCACCCTTGATCCTCCTTCTTCATTGGTGAATTTGACTCTCGCTTCGAGGGGAGTTGCTACAACATTGCACTCTCCCAGATTTGCATGTTCTAAGAGCTTCTGTGCATAGGATGTTTGAGACAGAAAGATGTACTTCTTACCTTGTTTGACTTCTATTCCGAGATAAGAGCTTAGGAAGCCTAAATCACTCATATCAAACTCATGTGTCATCTCAGCCTTGAACTTCTCTATCCATGCAGGGCTTGATCCTATGATAATCAAATCGTCAACATATATACCAACAATGATAGTGTTAGTATCCGACTATTTCAGGTAGAGTGACTGTTCATAATTGCTTTTAATAAAACCAAGAGAGATTAAACATAAGTGGAGCTTGAAATACCAAGCTCTCGGGGCCTACCTTAATCCATATAAAGCCTTTTTAAGTTGAAGCACATGCCCTTCCTTTCCTTTGACCAAAAACCTTCTGGTTTGCTTCACATGGATCACTTCATTAATCTCCCCATTGAGAAATGCCGACTTGACATCTAGATGGTGAATCTGCCATTCCTTCAATGCTGCCAAAGCAATTAATATCTGGATTGTTTCAAATCGGACAACAGGGGCATAGACTTCTTCATAATCTATCCCTTTTCTCTGTGAATAACCCTTCACTAGTAATAGGGCCTTGTCCTTGATGACTTCTCCTTGTGGATTCTTTTTCAGTTTGAAGATCCATTTCAGTCCAATTGGTCTACAATTGGGCGGGGGAATTTCCAATTCCCATGTATTGTTCTTATCAATGGCCAACATTTCTTCTCTCATGGCTCGTCTCCATACCTCTTCATGGGCAGTTTCTATATAGGAGAGAAGTTCTTCACCGAAGAGTAGATGGGCTTCCTCGTCTTGGGTGATAGGGGAGGTCTCACAGTACAAGTCAGTCAATGACCTGTATCTTGGAGAGTGCATATTTTCTGAGACATTAGATGAGGATGTTACCTTGGTTGAGGCCTCCTCTTCTTCATTCGACGGTTCAATTTGGCCTTTGAGTGCCTGATCAAAGAGAAAATTAGGCAAGAAAGTGAGTGGAATTGAGTTTTCACCTTGCGTTGACCAAGTCCACTTCTCATCCTCTTCAAAAATTGCATCTCGATTGATGATAACTTTGGAGTTGACTGGGTCAAAACACTTATAGGCCTTCGTTCCAAGCTCATAGCCTATGAAAATCAAGGGTTGACTCATGTCTTCTAACTTACTCAAGTGTCCTTTTGTCACTTTCACATGAACAATTGACCCGAAGATCCTCATGTGGTCCACGGAGGGCTTTCTCCCCATCCACATCTCGTGAGGTGTTTGACCCTACAAGGTTTTAGAGGAAGAACGGTTAAGCATATAAACCAATGTATTTACAGCCTCTCCCCATAGTTCTCTAGGGAGATCCCTGGCCTTCAACATGGCTCGGACCATGGACACTACTCTCATGTTCTTCCTTTCCACCACTCCATTCTGTTGAGGTGAGCAGGGGGCAGTCAATTGCCTCTTGATTCCGTGCTCCAAGAAATATTTTGAGAATTCATCCGATGTGAATTCTCCTCTATCTGATCTGAGGGTCTTAATCTTCACTCCCTCCTGTGTCTCTGCCAAATTCTTGAAGTGCTTGAAGGCTTCAAAGGCATCAGACTTACAGTGTAGCATAGACACCCACGTGAGTCGAGAAAAATCATTTATGATCAGGAGAAAATACCGGCTTCCTCCTAAAGTTGTTGGTGTGATAGGCCCACATATGTCTATGTGGATGAGCTCCAGTGGCTCAGTTGCCTGGAAGGATGACTTCTTCGGGAATGAAGTCCTGTGGTGCTTTCCTACAACACAACTTCGACATAGCTTTCTTGGTATCACGAACAGTGGAAGTCCTTCAACTGATTTCTTCCTTGACATCTCTTGAAGCGTGTGAAAATTGAGATGTCCAAACCAGGAGTGCTTCATTCTCATGAAGTCATTCATTGGCAGTGTCTTCAGTCATGATCAGACATTGATCAACGATACTAAACTTCAGTAGATAGAGTCGCCTACTTGATCTATGAACTTCTGCAAATAATTGACCATTAGGTTTGAAGATGGTAAGCTTACCTTCACCCATAGTCATCCGGTAGCCTTCCTCATCCAATCGACCAAGGCTCAGGATATTTGCTTCCAGCTTAGAAACAAATAGGACATTGCAGAGTCGCAGGGTGCTATCGTCCTTTTGATTAACTTCAATCACTCCTTTCCCTTTGATTTGGATCCTTGAATTATCCCCGAACTTCATAAATCTGGTGGTAGTTTCATCCAAGTCATTGAAGAATTCTTGGCAGCCCGTCATGTGATTGTTTGCTCCGGTGTCCAAGTACTAGAGAGCAAGATCCGAGGATGCTCCCTCGGATCCATGGAGAATTAAGTCACTTACCTCTTCCACTACCGCCATGAGAAGAGAAGATGATGTGGTCACCGTAGTGGACAAGCTCACCGATGCCGCCGCCACTGCCGAAGTGGTTTCTGCCACGTAGGCCCAGTCTTCTCGCGGTTTCTTCGCACTTCTGCATTCATATGTGAAGTGTCCAAACTTTTGACAGTTGTAACATTGGATCATGGATTTATCAAAGGGTTTCTTCTCCTTATCTTCTTCCCCGGTTTGATTTCGTCCTCGACCTCGGCCTCTACCTCTTCCTCTACCTCAACTGCGATGTCGACCTCTGCCTCGCGATGAGTGACGTGTCGTTTTCGTGCGTCGTTAAAACACAAAGACGATGGTCAAACCAAATTTCTAAAACCGAACTCACAAAGACAAGATAGAATAATCAAGTACTGGGTAAGTATCAGATCCATCCACACAGAGCAGGGTTGACTTTAATCGCACAGTTGACTTAGTCAAACTTAGGTTAAAAAGGAGTTTTAAATAAGAGAAAATAAGATTTAAGATATGGAAATGATATAAATAAAGTAAATAAGAAGTTTTAAGAATTGAAATCTCGGATTTGACAGAGAAAAGTCAAAAGTCAAAGTCAAAGCGTTGACTTTGACCAGCAGTAGATGTTCTGTAAAATCAGAGCATCAAACAGAGTCAGAAGATTACGAAAATTATAGATTTGGAAACTAGAAAGAAAATGAAATTTATTGATATATATTTCGTAATTTTTGGATAAGAAATGGATTTATTATGAATTATTGAAAATCAATGATCAGAAAATCCCCGAAATGAACACCTCAGAGGAAATCTTCAAATTGAATGCCCAAATGAAATCCAAATCTTGCAATTTATATGTAAATAGAAATCTAAGAACCAGAGGAATCAATCAAGACCGAAATTATCAAATTCTGATTTTTCAATAAAAGTAATTAACCCCGAAAGTCAACGTTTGACTTCTAATGAAAGATGAACAGTCCGTGGTCAAACGTTAAATTGAAGGGCCAAATGAACTCCGAATTTGATGAAATTGCTATCCACGGAAAGCTGATGAAAAGAGGAATCCAATGAAACCAAAATCAAGTGATTTGGAATTATAATCAGAGAGATATCCTATTCTCAAAATCAGAAACTTTTTGGACTGAAATTTGGGGAAAATGAAGAACACTATGAACTAATTTGCAAAATTAAACTTCTAAATCTAATAAAAACTCAAATTACCTCTTGATAATCGATCGAATCTCACTACTAACCCGATTGCCACGAGAATTAAGCTCCAATTTGCGCGAATTGGAGTGAATTTGCTTGGATCCTTTCTCACGGACTTTCGGAATTCAAGGGGAAAATTCGATGAAATCAAGGAGGAATTCGCGATCAATCCCGCTCCAATCCCTTCGGAATCGAGTCTAAACGCGGGGGAATCACGATGAACTTAAGATCTTCCTCGAAATTCGCTTAATTCCTTCACGAATCGATCAAAAGTTGAAGAACAAAGAGAGGGAAATACATGCTTTTAAAGAGGGAATTAGGCCCGAAATCGTGGGTGATGGAGCGGGTCGTGGACGCGATTTTCAAGCGTCGTGGAAGCGGTTCTTTGGGTGCGGCGTCGTGGCTTCAATTCCACGCAAAAATCCGCGCGAATTGGGCTTCAAATCAGCCTCCAAAAAGGCCACGATTGACCACGATTTCCGCCACAATCGGGCTTTGATCGGCGTCAATCGTGCCGCCGATACTCGGTAAGAACCGCTCAACATTCGTGGAATCGATTCCACGATTAATAGAGTGTGATTGCGGCTCGATCGCGCCGCGATCGTGGGGTTCTTCCACGATGCGTCGTAGCCGTCAGATTAAGATCCAATCGATTGTGATCCGCACAATCGCCGTGCTCCACGCGGTTCGCTGCCGTCCGCATGATGGAGATCGGACGCACCAGATGGCTCCACGCGTCACCCAGATCGCGAAAGATTGCTACCGTCCGATGACGATCGGGTGATCGCGATTGTTCGCCCGATCGCGAAAATTTGAGGCCATCTGATCGCGATCCAAGCTCCCTCGCTCTGCCACGTGTCATTCATCAAGCGGGTCACTTAAAAATGCATATAGCCACGTGCCTGATTGATGATCGCGTGGACCCTGGTCCACGCGATCTCCGCCGCTATGATCCGATCGGACGCCCGCCAAGCCGCCACGTCACCTGCTCACGGGTCGTTTTCGTGCGTCGTTAAACACAAAGACGATGGTCAAACAAAATTTATAAATCCGAACTCACAAAGACAAGATAGAAAAATCAAGTACTGGGTAAGTATCGGGTCGATCCATAGAGAGCAGGGTTGACTTTAATCGTAGAGTTGACTTGGTCAAACTTAGGTTTAAAAGGAGTTTTAAATAACAGAATATAAGATTTAAGATATGGAAATGATATAAATAAGGTAAATAAGAAGTTTTAAGATTTGAAATCTCGGATTTGACAGAGAAAAGTCAAAAGTCAAAGTCAAAGCATTGACTTTGACAACCAGTAGGTGTCTGCAAAATCAGAGCATCAAACAGAGTCAGAAGATTACGAAAATTATAGATTTGGAAACTAGAGAGAAAATGGAATTTATTGATATATATTTCGTAATTTTTGGATAAGAAATGGATTTATTATGAATTATTGAAAATCAATGATCAGAAAATCCCCGAAATGAACACCTCAGAGGAAATCTTCAAATTGAATGCCCAAATGAAATCCAAATCTTGCAATTTATATGTAAATAGAAATCTAAGAACCAGAGGAATCCAACAAGACCGAAATTATCAAATTCTGATTTTTCAATAAAAAGTAATTGACCCCGAAAGTCAACGTTTGACTTCTGATGAAAGATGAACAGTCCGTGGTCAAACGTTAAATTGAAGGGTCAAATGAACTCAGAATTTGATGAAATTGCTACCCACGGAAAGCTGATGAAAAGAGGAATCCAATGAAACCAAAATCAAGTGATTTGGAATTATAATCAGAGAGATATCCTATTTTCAAAATCAGAAACTTTTTGGAGTGAAATTTGGGGAAAATGAAGAACACTATGAACTAATTTGCAAAATTAAACTTCTAAATCTAATAAAAACTCAAATTACCTCTTGATAATCGATCTAATCTCACTACTAACCCGATTGCCACGAGAATTAAGCTCTAATTTGCGCGAATTAGAGTGAATTTGCTCGGATCCTTTCTCGCGGACTTTCGGAATTCAAGGGGAAAATTCGATGAAATCAAGGAGGAATTCGCGATCAATCCCGCTCCAATCCCTTCGGAATCAAGTCTAAACGCGGGGGAATCACGATGAACTTAAGATCTTCCTCGAAATTTGCTTAATTCATTCACGAATCAGTCAAAAGTTAAAGAACAAAGAAAGAGTACTTGAGTTTTTAAAGAGAAAATTAAGCCCGAAAACGTGGGCAATAGAGGCGGTCGTGGGCGTCGTTGGAAGGCGTCGTGGGAACGAGTGTCTGGGTGCGGCGTCGTGGCTTCAATTCCACGAAAAATCCGCGCGAACTGGGCTTCAAATCAGCCTCCAAGAAGGCCACGATTTCCGCCACGATTGATCACGATCGCGCCACAATCGGGCTTTGATCGACCTCGATCGTGCTCCATACACTCCAGGAAATGCCGTAAGATCGCGACGAAACGAATCCGCGACGAATGCTGTAGGATCGCGGTTCGATCGCGCCGCGATCGCGGCTCGATCGCACCGCGATCGTAGGGTTCTTCCTCGATTTATCTGTGCCGTCCGATGGAGCTCTGATAGTGATAAAACATCCGACGCTCCAGAGAGTTCCACGCGGCTTCACCGGAGGCCGTTGGATCGTGATCACGCGATCTTCATCTGGTGAATATTGGACGCTCACGACGTGTCCACGTGGCGAAAGGTGAGACCTGCGATCATTTCACTTAAAATTTAATTTAGGCACGTGTTTGATCTGGTGATCGCGTGGACTCCGGTCCACACGATCGACTTCCCTCGATCAGACCCAGCTGGATCCGACGCCCGCCAAGCCGCCACGTGTCCTGCAGAGGTAAGACCGTGTGGGAACATAGTCCCACACGGAAGAAATAAAATATTTTCGCCCTATAAATTAGAGGGCGATGAAACGCCCATTGCGTTACGCCCTAAATACTAACCAGGGCCCACTATACCCGTGGGCCCTCCACATGCGAACCCTCTGCCACATGGCGCCCCACACAGGCGCCCACGTGGACCGTCCGTGTGGCCTCCTGCCACGCGTCAGCGCCACCTGCGCCCTGCGTGGGCCACACGCGCCCTGCCACGTGGCCTCAACGCCACGTCGTAACGGCGCGATGGACCCGCGCGCCACGTCAGCCCGTCGCCTGGGCCCGGTCGCCACGTCAGCTCCGCCTGGGCCCGCTCGCCACGTCAGCCGCAGGTAATTTCTCCCCCTTTTTCGCGATTTTCACTAATAAAATACTTAAAAATTCAATTAAAAATCAAATAAAAATCGGAAAAAGGCTTAAAACTTCTAAAATTCATAATTTAAAATATACAACTCCTTTTTAATTCAAATTTTCTCCATTGGATCACAAATTCTTTTCTTTTTAATATCATGTCATTTAAAATATGTTTTCAAGAAGGAAATAAGGATGAATTAAAATTTCATTAAATAAGTTCTAATTAAACATTCTAAATCATAAATTCATCCTAAAATCATCCTTCCAAACATTTATTAAAGTCAAAACTCATTTAATCACTGAGATTAACTTCTATTAATCTAAACAAAAGATTAATCATCGATTAACACGAAATTATCCCTAATTTATGCATAAATGTCAACTTTAGTGAAATGACATGCCAATGGAGAAAATTCCTAAAAAGTATGATAACATGCATCATATTCACATAAAATAAGCATGAATATGAGTTAATTAGGATAAGAATTCAGGTTATAAATGCATGTTATCACCTGCAAAAAATAAAATCATGTGGGAACATAGTCCCACACGGATTAAATGGAGGGAGAGGACGCGGTTAAATAGGGGAGTGACTTCCCTATTAGCTATCTTCATGTCTCCTCTATGTCCATTACACGTGGCGCCCTACACGGGCGCCCACGTGGCTTGCCTGCCACTTGGCGCGCCCTGTGCGCCTCCTGCGTGGGCCACACGCGTCCTGCCACGTGGCCTCAGCGCCACGTCGTAATAGCGCGGTGGACCCGCGCGCCACGTGGGTCCGCTCGCCACGTCAGCCCCGCCTAGGCCTGCTCGCCACGTCAGCTCCGCGGTAAGCCTACCCCCTTTTTCGATTTTTTTAATAGAAAAATTCAATTTAAAAATCAAATAAAATTCGGAAAAGAGGCTTAAAACTTCAGAAATTCATAATTTAAAATATACAACTCCTTTTTAATTGAAATTTTCTCCATTGGATCATAAATTCTTTCTTTTTTAATATTATGCCATTTAAAATATATTTAGAAAGAAGAAATCAAGATGAATTAATATTTACTTAAATCATTTTTCATTAAACACTTTAAATCATAAATTCATCTTGAAATTATCTTTCTAAACATTTACTAAAGTAAAAAAATCATTTAATAATAGAGATTAACTTCTATTAGTTTAAAAAAAAGATTAATAATCTATTTAACATGAAATTATCTCTAATTTATGCATAAATATCAACTTTAGTGAAATGGCATGCCAATGGAGAAAATTCCTAAAAAGTATGATAACATGCATCATATTCACATAAAATAAGCATGAATATGAGTTAATTAGGGTAAGAATTCAGGTTATAAATGCATGTTATCAATGAGGACTCCTCTTCAATAGATATCTTAGCCTTACCCATTGCCTTTTCCAATAGAACCTGCTCCTCTTCACGAGATTCTCGTTCTTTGAGCCGCAACTCGTGAATGGTGAGTGATCCGATTACCTCGTCGAGACTCACCTTGTCGAGCTCGTCATATTGCTCCGATGAGAGGGTGAGTGCATCGAATTTGGCCAGCGTTGCTCTCAAGAATCTTTGCACAACCTCTTTCTCTTCCATCGCTTCTCCTAGATTCCGCAAGTCAGAGACGATGTGCGTGAATTTCATCGCGAAATCCAAGGCCGAATCCAACTTACCCATGGTGAGCATCTCTAAATCACGTCGAAGTCCTTGAATGTGGGACTGAATTACTCTGCCCACGGCGAGGTTTCGTTGATGCAAGATCTCCCAATTCTCCTTTGCGGTCTTCTTCGCGTCAAGGATCTTGAGTAAGTCTTCTTGAACTCCGCTAATGATCGCCTAAAGTGCCTGACAGTCCTTCTTCTTCGTTGGATTCTCACCAACGATCATCTGCCATACATCATGAGAATCGAGATATACCTCCATGGTCATGGACCATATGCCATAATTCATTTTTGATAGCTTGAGAGATGGCATCAAAGATCCCATTTCTCTATCGGCGGATTTCTTTGCCATTGTTGTTATTTGGAAGATAGATCACTCTGATACCACTTGTTGGATAATGTGGATTGGCGACGCTCGACTTACTGCACTCAATCACTCGAGTTTGTGAGAGAAGAGATGGATATGTAGAGAGATTGAGAAATAATAATCAAAGTGGGAAAATTGAGTTCGTGAAAATGACTTCTGCATTTGTACATTCGTCGAACGGGTTGGGTGAATTTATAGATCACCCAACCAATCACAAGAGGAGAGAGAGAGAGTGAATTCCAAGGACCATTGTAGGCCGCTCCCGTCGCTCCTGATGTGGCACTCTCGTAGCCGTCTTAACTCGTATCAACGAACAGTCACAATTAGGATGAGAAATGAACCTTAACTACCTACGAATAGAAAAACAGAAAAACTCCACGGACGGAAGATTTTTGAAAAACTGAAACCGAATGCTGAGCTGGAGCATATATCATCACAGTGGTCAGCGATTGGGGGCGAACACTCGATCAGAGGGTTGGCCGCGGTTTCTTCCTTCCCACTCTCCTTCTCTTTGCTTCCTCCGTCTCCTTCCTTCGTCCGTCCTCTCTCCTCTAGATCATGCGAATTCTTTTCCACTCTTCGTGATTTCGTCACGATGGGTCTTCACGCTGGATCGAAAACTTCCCTTCCGAATTATGGATGTTGAGTCGCATTGCGTTTGCGGCGACACCACGCGTGGAGGATGTTGGCATCTCAGCTTCAACTGGGTGGCACGATTGACTCGCAACATGCGTAATCGCAAGCGAGGCATCATGGTGTCATTGACGATATCACGAATCGCGGTGGACTTCGTAACGGGGTGGACCATCTTCTTCCCTCACGTCTTCTTCCCATTCTCCCTCTTCAGTTCCAGCGGCTTCTTCCTGCGGCTTCTCCCACCGTCACGAATGTCACGGGTTATAGCAGGAATCGGTGGCGATGCTCGTAGGTCGACGGGCATCATATCGTAACGGGCGGAGTGGGAAGGGAAGAGGAAGGTAGAGAGGACGGAGGGAGGTAGATAGTAGGAGAGAATAGTGGAGAGGAAACTACCGTGTGGCGTTGGGCATCTGACACGTCGTTTTCGTGCATCGTTAAATCACCAAGACGATGGTCAAACAAAATTTATAAAAATGAACTCACAAAGATAATATATAATAATCAAGTATTGTGTAAGTATCGGGTCCATCCATAGAGAGCAGGGTTGACTTTAATCGTAGAGTTGACTTGGTCAAACTTAGGTTTAAAACGAGTTTTAAATAAGAGAAAATAAGATTCAAGGAATCGAAATGATATAAATAAGCTAAATAAGAAGTTGTAAGAATTTAATTCTCGGGTTTGACGGAGAAAAGTCAAAACTCAAAGTCAAATTGTTGACTTTGACCAACAGTCGGTGTTCTGTAAAATCAAAGAACCAAACAGAGTCAGAAGATTACGAAAATTAGATATCTGGAAACTAGAGAGAAAATGGAATTTATTAATATATAATTCGTGATTTTTTAATTAGAAATGGATTTATTATGAATTATTGAAATCAACTATCAAAAAATCCCCGAAATGAACACCACAGAGGAAATCTTCAAATTGACCGGTCAAATGAAATCCAAATCTTGTAATTTATATGTTAATGGAAAGCTAAGAACCAGAGGAATCTAAAGAGACCAAAATGATAAAATTCTGATTTGTAAATTGAATGTAATTGACCCCGAAAGTCAACGTTTGACTTCTGATGAAAGATGAACAGTCCTTGGTCAAACGTCAAATTGAAGGGTCAAATGAACTCGGAATTCGATGAATTTGCTATCTACGGAAAGCTGATGAAAATAGGAATCCAAAAAAAATGAAAACCAAATGATTTGTAATTATAATAAGAGAGATATCCTATTTTCAAAATCAGCAATTTTTTAGACTGAAAATTGGAAAAAAATGAAGAACACTATGAACTAATTTGTAAAATTAAAGATGATATTTTTATAGTTGGTTTGATTTATAGATTGATATAAGAGGAAGGAAATTTCCTAAGATTATAACATAAACTCTAAGTGTCGGTCAATCCATCTAATCATGACGCATTCATCATTATTCTACCGGAGCTTGAATTACTGCCCAAGCTTGGCGTTTATCACAGTAGAATAATGAGCTGAATAAGCAACTAGAACTCGCATAGTATCAACCTTGCCCCCTATCCTCAGTCCTCACGGGGCTAAGACCCTAGCCCTAGCCTTGAGCAGGGATCTCAGTGACAAGGCCCTCTAACATTCTCGAGATCGATTCAACCGATGGTGATTAATTCTAAATACGATAAGAAGATAAAACCTAATCCACCGGTGCTCCCTTGGCCTTTCGACACGAAACACTCTTGCCATGGAACAAGCGATCACAAAAGAGGATACGAAGAAGCAATTCGGGTATCTAGATGCACTCGGTTCGTCACGCCACACAATCCTAGATACCAAGCGAACACACAAGAACATAAAAAGAACAAACAATAATTAAACATACCAAGATAGTTGATCCCTAGCAGCCTTGATCCCAATGGCCAACCTCCAAAAGGAGGCTAACTAGAAGATAAATTTTACATTTGAGATGAGGCCTATTTATAGATAAGTTTGTGCGAAACTGGTGGATCGTGGCCGACGATGCGGATTTCACTCCGTGTGATTTCAGCCGTCGGATCGCGCGAAATTGGTGGCTCGTGACGCAGATTTCACTCCGTGTAATTTCAGCTGTCAGATCGCGCGTAATTGGTCGGATCGTGGCCCATGACGCGGATTCCACTCCGTGTGATTTCAGCCGTCCAATTGAGCGATTTAATCTCGACCGTACGATTGCGCGATTTAATCTTAACCGTCCGATTGCACGATTTAATCCCGACCATTCGATATCACTGTTCACGCCACGTAGGCACCACGTAGGCATCCATGTGGGCTTGCGTGGTCCAGCCATGTGTCCGCATCGTGCCACGTCACCTCCGTGGGTCCCGCACGATTAACTTAATCCTGAAAAATCAAAATAAAATCCGGAAAATACTATAAAATTAAGAAATTCATAAATTCATAAAATCTTCATAAAATATTATTAATTTATGAAAAATCAATAATGTCCTCTAAAATATAAGAATTATCATTTTAAATCATGATAACATGCATTTATAATTAGAATTTCAACAAAAATTGCATAAATGTATGATATTAATGCATAAAATTATATGTTATCATTGGGCATTCTTGCACAGTGGTTGTCAAATTTGGTCTGATTCCTTGAATAGAAACTCCGCTTCAAGGTTATTAAAAATAATGTCTCTCCTCTCCAATTGTGGGATTAAACCTAGAAGAGTTCAAGATCATCAATATAAAAAATTCACTACATCCCTCTATCAAAACACCATCTCTTGCACCATTCCTTGAGAAATTTGTATTCTCATGTTTTGTCCTGCATCAAAAAGAGAGCAAGCGAGGGAAAGCGAAGAACAAATCGAGAAAGAGAAACCTAAAAGCCAAAATTCGAGAGATTTAGAATGAGAAGACAGAGATTGAGAGAATCAATTGAAATTCAGATAGAGATAGAGGATTAAAACTATTTTTTTATGTCATTCTTATAAAAAATTTGACTACATTGCCAAAAAGAACAATGGGAAGGGG
Organism: Lemna minuta; assembly: GCA_024174645.1. Lineage (NCBI taxonomy): Eukaryota > Viridiplantae > Streptophyta > Magnoliopsida > Alismatales > Araceae > Lemna > Lemna minuta. The sequence goes on from CM044111.1 coordinate 8,451,334, forward strand.
GGGATCGCCCGAAAGAGAAAAAGAGAAGAAAACCTAGTCAAGAGATAGTCATCAAGGAAGAAGAAGACCCCCACAAAAAGAGCTTTTGCCTCCTTTTTTGTTGCTTTTCTCCTCAATTGCTCCATCAATTGGGCTCCTAAAAGCTGGCTTTGAACAGCCCATTCAAGCTTTTGAGTATATTTCCCTTTAAAGAATCTTGCCCTCAAAAAGTACTACTTCTTTTTTCTCTCGAAGAGCCTCCTTTTCTTGCTTTCTTGCTTTTGGGCTCTTGAAATGAAGAAACTAAAATTCATCAAAAGGAATTCTGCTTTAATAGAAATATCTTGTACATAATATTAAATCAACAGATGATGGGTATATTGTCATGTTTTCAACCATATGGTAGAATTAAATTAAGAACAAATTATAAGTGTTTATAATTACTTTTAAAGATTTTATAAATTCCTAGGGTGGTTCAAGGGCATTGTCCTTTTGAAGGACTTTAGGTGTGATGGAATGGTGGGTGACAAATTCTTGGACAACCTAGCAAATAATACTAATAACTAGAGAATAATCTTTGATGAGATACATTTAATTGACTTGAGTTTAATCATCACAATGCAATAAAGGTGACCCAAAGGAGATGGAACATGGGAGGTGATAACTCTAAAATATAAGTCACATTCATGCATCATTTATCACGTTTAGGTGTTGATAAAGACTATGAAAATGAGAATATCTATTTTTATATGGCTGAATGTGTTAAAAATATGACTAAGTCCTATCATACATCATTTCTTACATTTTGATTATATTATAAGATTAACTCCATTTAACTTCTTGGAAGTCAAATGGTTAAATTCTCACATTTTTATGATTTATGTGGATGTAAGGACTTAGGGAAAGTTTAATGGGGAGCATGGATGCAAACTATCTAGAAGGAGGAGAAAAAAATGGATACTCCACCTTTTTAGGAGGCTAGTCAACCTTTTTCACCTCTTTAGGAGGTTAGTAAAACTTCTCCACCTTTTAAGGGGATAGTCAAGCCTTTCCATATTTTTAGGAGGTTCGTCAAGCCACTCTACCTTTTTATGAGATCATTCAAATCCATTCCACCTTTTTAGGAGACAAGTCACTCTATTTCTCTTGAAAGTCAATGATAGTCAAACTGATTATTGACATCTCAAAGGTGGTCAAAGGCATTCTTGAAGGGTCAAAGAGGTCAAATTTGTTCTCTTTTGTTTATTATTTATCAATTTAGGTCTTTCCTATTTTTTGGAAAAGATCCATATTTATAAGAGGAGAGAGAGGTAAGCCCACTGATAACATGCATTTTATACATAAATTTACATAATTATTAATGCAAACAAAGGGATTAATTATTCTATTTGTATGCATGTTATCATATTTTATGTACATTTCTATAATTGTATGTAATTTCATGTTATGATCTAAAAATACATCATTTTATGGATTATTATACATAATTAAACAATGTAATTTTAATCCTATTTATATTTGAGATCATAATTATATTTTCATGATTAAATGATCAGAGAAAAGATGTTTATTAACACTCATCTATTTTTTCTAAATTTATTTTAAAAGATACATGAGAATATTTATTTAATTAAAATGCATTATTTTGTTATTTTAATATTTTGGCTTTTAATAATGATAGATAATTCTATTTCTGATCCAAAAAAAATTTGAATTAATTTGGGGTTGTATTTTGAAAGTTATAATTTTCTAATTTTTATGAATTTTCTAGAATTTTCCTGAATTAAATTAACTCTATTTTCAATTTTAAAATAGTTAAAAGGAAATAAAAAGAGTTTATAATTACCGCGCGCTGATGTGGCAAAGCGAAGCCACGTGATGACGCGCGGACGTGTGTCAGTGTGACACGTGCACATGTGTGCGTGTGTGTGTGTGTGACGTGTGTGTGTGACACGCATGTGTGTGCGTGACATGTGCGCAGAATTTATAAATGGGTTTGGAGCATCTATAAACGGATTTAAGCTAACCCCTTAAATTCGTGTACGTTATAAGCCCAATAAAATACTCTAATTTATCTAGTGCGGGACTATTCTATTTATGTTTTATTTTAGGTGACATGGCGACGCGTGAGACATCTGATTACGTGATTTAATCGCATGCGTCGGATGTCACTTACTCAAGGGGTACATGGCAACATTATAGAAGACACCAATTCGATTAAATCTCATTTAATCTCAGCGGTCCATCAAGGGGGTTACAACGATCACGATCAATCGCGATCAATGGACCCCTTGACTTATCGCGATCGTCGGATGAAGATCCAACGGACAAATCGAAGCGACACCTTCTCTCTCATGTGCAACGTAGACGCATCCGGATGCTCCATCAAAGATCAGACGCTCACGACTTAATCGCGTTGATTCATCAATCAAAGCATGATCTTGACCGTTAATCGCGATGAACCGACGCATCTAATGGTTACGCCCAATTTCTTCTATAAATTAGAATGTTCTTCGCGACGAAGAGGCATTCTTGAATTTTTGAGCAAATCGAATTGTCTAGACACTACAATCTGAGAGTCTTTTGATTTCTTTAGCTTCTTGACTCGTTTCAGCGTCCAAGGAATGTTTGAAATCAGAATTTGATGGAGGGAGTATAGAGAAATCACATTTTGAACGCCATCTTCGTCTTCAAAATCGCGGAATGAATAGTCTTGAATCTGGCGATTAATTGGATCATTTCAAGCGCGACTTTGGGTTAGATTGTGTGTTTTCATCTTAATCTTTGGTCATTTAGCATTAGATTTATATTTTGAATCGTAGATTAAGTTTAATTTCAGTTTAATTTCGGTTTTTAATCAAAGTTCATGATCAAATTTTCTTTTATTTTTAAACTTCAATTACTCCGCAAATTCTAATCCAAATCACTCAATTTTTTATTCCATGGATTCGCAATTGAGTTATCTTTCTTAATATAGTATATTGCCTAATTTCTAAACTCAATTCATTATCTCATTTGATCGAATTTCAAAGATATCTCAAAAATTTCCCTAATTCTCTGTGGATTTGACCCTTATTTACCATTATACCCTAGAATTCGTGAATTAATCTTTAAATTAGTATGTTTGGACTTTTTTTGACACAACATCGTGTGTATTTAACGACCACACGCATTCGTTTCGTCACCCACCTCCTTAGAGAAGTGGTAACACTACCACTTCTTGGAGAGTGGTCAACCCACTTCTGTAGGAAGTATTTATGGGTCCCAACTCCTTAAAAGGGACTCTATCACCTCTATAATGGGTGGTTATGGCTGTTGTTTATGAATCTAATCTCCACCATTCATTTGGTAGCATTCAAAAAGACTAAATCCCCACCATTAATCCAAAAGAGCTTCTAAACCTAATATATAAAAGAATCTTCTTGTTCTTGTTTTGTTTCTCTTTGACCCTTTGTTAGTATCAAGATAATAGAAGGAAAAAGATAGGCTTAGGCCAAGCTTGGCATTCTTTATTGTACAAGTTTGTTATGGAGGCAAGATTAAGAAGAGGATCAAGATCATAACGAGTCTAGCATCACCCGATCTAGGACTTGCATCAAAAGTGGGGTCTATGTGATTTTTTGGATCTGATTTTCTCTTGTAATGCCCTCCATGAATTGTGTAAGCCCTATTTCCCTTTTTATATTTTAGATTTGTTCTATTTTCTTCAAAAAATCTCTCATCTTCACCTGATTTCTTGATTACTAGATTTTTCTCATTTTTCACCATTATTCCATCATCTTCCATTCCATCATTCTCATTCTTCCATTCTCAATCTATTTCTCATTATTTCTTATAGAATAAAAATAATTATCAATTTTTAATTTTTTTCATAACATATTCCATTTCTTTATCCTTCCATATTTCTCTAAAAATCTCTTCTAGCATTGTTTTTCTTTATAATAGTATCTCTACTCCCTTAAAATACTAATCTCATTACCTTGGTTTTCTAAGGATTTGACCCTTACTTTACCATTGTACAAAAAGAGTAATTATGATTATTGTTACATGAAATCGATTCAGAAAAATGGTTAAAAATACCTTGAAATCTATTTCATCACCATCGTGCATTAAAAATTGGCCCTCTACATGTGGCACAACATGCACGTGGCACACAGCTCCGCAATTACTACTACAACCATCGAGTATCATGCTAGTGGCATGATTGGGCCTCACCAAACACGCGCTAAGAGCGCCACCTATGTGCCTGCGTGACGGGTGCTAGAGTAATCACGACATGCCTTGTCATTGGTGCACTGCGGTGCTCCCTCTTCACGTGCCGTGTGCGCCTTGCATGCACACTATGAGTAGGCACTATAGCGCATGCCAAGTGTGTGCCACCTACGCGCGCTAAGCACTCTCCTACATGTGCCACTACAGCACCACATGCACCAGCCATGCCCAAAGGGAGAAAATTCACCCCCAACAACACTAGTAAGCATGTTTACAAGGTCATCGAAGAGGAAGTTGACGACACTGTTGTCAATGGTATTAGCAGTGAAGAGCTAAATTATATGTCCTTCTATGTCAAGGCAAGTTCCACCTCGAAGGTCATCTCATGGACCATGATGAATGTTGGGCTCCCCCGAGAACACTATACCTTGCCCTTATAATAGCTTTTGGGTGCTATGATAGACGTGTTCTCTTACACTCTTTACTTCAACAAGGTGGGGCAGCGTCGGAAGGGCATCTAACCTAGGTGTCTGCACACCGTAGAGTTGGGAGCCTGATCGCTATTACCTTTGTCTCTCTTTGCACACATAGACCATCAAGAAAGGAACTAATGGAAGAACTATTCCAAAAGTGTAAAATATTTGGCATTTCTCTAATATATCTTTGAGGAAAGAAGAGCAAAGGTTTATATAGAAAATTGTCACAATTTTGAGAGGCACTCGGAAGACTCTTCAATCACAAGATTCCTTCTAGAGGATTGAGTCCAAAATTCTTAAACAAAAGGCTTGAAATGCAACTACTTCTTGCTCATGATCCTGAATATAAACGAACAAGAAAACTAGACAAGGCAAACCCTAGGTGAATCTTATTCATTGGCGATATTTCGCCCTCCCCATTATTAATAGCTGTGATACCCATTAAATATGGGTCAGATCTTATTACAAAGGCCTTTCGGCCCATATACATGAGATAACAAAGACCATTAAAGTTGTAATAAATTTTCTAATTTAAAAAATATTCTTCAACAAAAATTGACCATGGTTTTATCATGGTATTAGATCTTCTTTGTGGCATTGGGGGGGTTGAGAACATGCAACTTAGCCAGTATAAAGGAGGGTGTAATTGTTCTGATGCCAAATGAAGAAAATAGAACCTCATTAGTCACTCTAGAATAATCAAGAAAAATTGACTAAAATAAAAAAAAATGTCTTCTTCTGCTGGCCCTTCTTCAAAAGCCAATGTCTTCTTCCCCGATGGAGTGAATTCTTCGAAGATTGACTTCAACAAATGACCTCTTCAATCTTGGAAGCTCATTCAACAATAAAGATTGACTTCAACAACCAACATCACACACTGGATTTCTTTCTTAAGTCGCTCAAACTCATCCTTTCAACTGATTTTTCGTCATGTCCACTAACGGATGGAACATAATCCATTCTCACCTTGTAATCTTCAACATAAGATCTAAGAAACTGATAGGAGACATAAATGTTATGGGATCTTCTATGGAAGGCTGATTTTTTGCAAGTTCAATGGAAGATTTGTTATCTATATTAATCTTCACCAACTTGATTTTCATTTTGGTCAATTGCTCAATAAACCTTATCATCCACATTTCTTGACAAGCTCTCTTTGTCAGTGCAATATACTCAGCCTCGCATGAAGATAAGAGTCACCATTTTTTGTTTGAGTGAGCACCAAATTATAAGATTCTACCAAGGAAGAAGACATAGTTTTGATGTATTTTTCTTGTGTATTTTGTTAGTGGCAAAATCATTGTCAAAATTAAACCCCTTAGAAATAGGTGAGTTTGACGATTTAAAGAAAGATTGATTGATATCTTTGAATTATTTCATCGGATTAATCTAAGAATATTGATAGCATTCTGGTCAAAACGGTTTAAGGAATGTATGTGTTCATGATTACAAGTACAGGCGGCAGCAACCTCTCCCTCTCTAATGATCACTCAAGCTCTCACTTTCTCTCTCTCTCTGAAGATCTCATGGACGATTTCTCTCTAGAGATATCTCGGGTCGGCATTCCCTCCCCGTCAAGCTCTCAACGGGGATCTCGCTCTCCAGCGCTCAAGCTCTCGCGATGCCCAGATTTCTCTCAATCAACGAAAGCAAAGCTATCCCAGCTATCTCTCTTTATCTTGTTACTGGATCAGGATGTTATAGGGCACTCAAGAGGCCACAAGGAATAATCGATGATCACGAAGAACCCCTTGACAAAATTGATGGATTGAGAGGCTGATAACTGAAAAAAATAATGAAGTGTGTTCAAGAAGTGTTTCACGCCCAATACATCGAACACATGGCGGGCTTTATTTAAAACATTTCGGTGGCGGGTCCCCAAAGAACGACCATAACAGTGGCGGGTCCCGGCAGTCCACATGTCGCTTCTAATCACCGTGACAACTCGCCACGATCGATGGTCCCGATTAAATCTCTGAAGAAGAGAGAGAGAAATGATTGGGGATTCATTAATTTGTTGACGCTGATGCATCGATGGCCTGCGATCGAGTTCGAAGGATGGATCACATTCCGAGGATGCATGAAAATTAAATGGATTTTTAATGGTCTGACCGTAATGATCGAGTTCGAAGGATGTGGTTCTTCTCGTGAAATAGCACAAATTTTAGAACACTGGAACTGCAACAAAACAGATTTTTCGCGTTTTTCTTTTCTTTCGGGCCTGTCTCCTGTTTCTCATGTATCTTACCGTTAATAATGGATCCTTCGCCACTAAATGACTCGCTACAATGGAAATATCGAGCAGTACAAGCAATTGCTCATACTGACAATGGATAGACGCAAGCTGCCATTCTTCTTTCTGGCTGTTCTTTCTCTGGAGGGACCTCTTGTCCTCGCCCATTCACGCCTTTCCCTCCAGGGACCTGTTGAACTACCAGATGACGACCGCCAGCTCCTGCAGACGTACATCGTTCACGTTCAGAAGCCAAAGAATTTGGTGCTGCGTAGCACCAGGGAGAGGGAGGACTGGCACAAGTCCTTCCTTCCGTCGCTCACCCTCGACTCAGGTGAACCCCGGCTCGTCTACTCCTACGAACACGCCTTGGGGGGGTTCGCCGCCCGACTAACTGCGGAGGAAGCTAATGCCATGGAGACCACCGACGGGGTTCTCTCGGTGCAGCCTGACGCCAAGCTGAAGACGAGGACGACCCACTCGCCACAGTTCTTGGGGCTCACGAGGAGCGGCCAGCTGTGGGAGAAGTCCAATTCAGGGGAGGGAAAGGTTATAGGCGTTCTCGAATTTGCATTCAACTCCAAACACGATTCGTTTTCGGGCGACGACATGCCGCCGCCGCCTCCCAGCTGGACCGGTAGATGCGACGTCGAGCCAACGAACTGCAACAACAAGCTAATCGGCAACAGGATATTCAGCGACTCCGGCTTCCACTCCGACCACGGAACCCACGTCGCCAGCACAGCGGCCGGGAGCCCGGTGGTTGGGGCCCACTTCAACGGTCAGGCCGCTGGCAGCGCGTCCGGCACCGCCCCGCGGGCCCACCTCGCGTTCTACAGCGCCTTCTGGGAGTCAGACTGGACGATGGCGATCGACCAGGCCATCAACGATGGCGTCGACGTGCTTTCTATATCCATTGGCGTAGACAGGGCCCGGCCCTTCTACTCCAGTGTCATGGACATCGCCACTCTCTCAGCCATTCAGAATGGCATCTTCGTAAGCGTGGCCGCAGGGAACAACGGGCCCGGGCCCGGGAGCATTCACGACAGCGCGCCGTGGACTCTGTCCGTCGGGGCGAGCTCCACCGACCGTGTAACCAGAATAGAGATTAGACTGAGAAATGGGGACGTCATCGACGCCGAGACAGCCGACGCCGAAAACGACTTCTTCCCCCTAGGCGCTTCTCTTTCTGCCGTCTCTCCAGGCGGCAACTGCGAGGGAAGCAATATCGGCGAAGTGGACGTTACAGGGAAGGTCGTGTTGTGCCGATTTGGCGAGGGAATGTCGGTAAGAGGGATCACGTGCAACGTAGCCGCGCACGGCGGGAAGGCCGTCATTCTCGCGAACGAAATGGCGCCTGGATCAACGGTTGTCTACTTCTCGCACTGCGACATTCCCACGGTATTCGTGAACTTCGTGGAGGGGCAGAGGTTGATGGGCTATGCAAGAGCCGAACCAAACGCGACGCTATCTTTCGAGTCGGTAGGGACGATAACCGGAGTCCGCCGGCACCCAGCGGTGGCCTACTTCTCCGGGCGGGGCCCCAGCCCTGTGAACAATATGGTTCTGAAGCCGGACATCCTTGGGCCCGGCGTCAACATACTTGCTGCCTACTTAGGGTTTACAGGGTCAACGAATCAATTCAGGTACGACTCCGGAACCTCCATGGCTTGCCCGCATCTTTCGGGGATCGCCGCGATGCTTATAAGCTTGCATCCCACCTGGTCGCCGGCCATGATCAAGTCCGCGATAATGACCACCAGCGACTGGCAGGACAACGCCGGTATGCCGATCGCGGACCATACCGGCGAGCCTGCGAGTCTGTTCGCCGCCGGATCAGGGCAAGTCAACGCCACCAGGGCCGCTGATCCCGGCCTCGTTTACGATATTCAGCACGACGACTACGTCAAATACGTCTGCGGGTTGGAGTACACACCAGAACAAGTGAACCAGGTCATCAAAGAAGAAGTCGACTGCGAGGTTGTCGGTCGCATCAGCGGCGAAGACCTAAATTATCCGTCCTTCTATGTCAATGCCAGTTCCAACCCTAGGATCATCACCCGGACGGTGATGAACGTCGGCCTCCCCCGAGAACGCTATACCTTGTCCTTACAACAGCCGCCGGACGCCATGATAGACGTCTTCCCTCGCACTCTCGACTTCATCGATGTGGGGGAGCGTCTAAGTTATACGGTGACTGTTACATCGACGAACCCACGGCGGTCGCGGGGCCAAGTAGAGGAAGGGCAGCTAACCTGGGTGTCCGCACACCATAGAGTCCGGAGCCCGATCGCTATCACCTTCGCCTGAAACTCCACTTTCATTCCGATCCATCGCCTTCTCGCCATCTCTGCGCGTAGGCCACCAACCTCGCGCCTCTCTTAGAGAGAAGATTAGGTACGTCGCGGCAGATCCTGAGATCTTGATGGAGCAATCGGATTTACAGTAGCAGTCAGCATAAAAACACACAAGGTTTACCATTTTTCTTACACATATCAGTGATCGTGTAGACCCTAAGAAGGCTCAAGCTTCAAGAAGAGGATTAAGAGCAAGAATTCCCCAAGAAATAGCTACAAAACTCGAAGGAAGAGAGAATAGAAAGATGGAACAGTAATAATTAGATCCAATTCTTAGTCTTTCCAAGGAGGGATTAGGTTTTGATGATAGATGGGGTTTTGATGATAGATCATCCACGACGAAGTTCATCCTGCGGACCGTGATGAACGTCGGGCGCCCCAGAAATATATACCTTGTCCTTGATTATCTGAATAGAAGATCGAGTGAAGATGATCTAAGCACTGTAAATGGGATAAAAACTAGGGGTAATAGTCTAGAAACCCCCAATGTTTGGGGTTTGTCTTCTTTTCACCCCAACGTTTCGAAACAGCCGCCTCCACCCCAATGTTTGGGGTTTTGTCTTCTTTTCACCCCGAGGCTTCTATCGCGCAGAGCTGGCAGCGACGTGGACGCCACGGCAGCATCTCACCGGACGCGGAAGCTACGTCGCTGCCAGCTCACCACAAGCCACGTCGATCAGCATGAGGAAGGCCACCTCCAAGCCCAAGCCGGCCTCCTCCGGCAGCCCGTGGTACGGCCCTGACCGCGTCAAGTACCTGGGCCCCTTCTCCGACGAGGCTCCCTCCAACCTGACCGGCGAGTTCCCCGGCGACTACGGCTGGGACACCGCCGGGCTCTCCGCCGACCCCGAGACCTTCGCCAAGAACCGCGAGCTGGAGGTGATCCACTCCAGGTGGGCCATGCTCGGCGCCCTCGGCTGCGTCTTCCCGGAGCTGCTGGCCCGCAACGGCGTCAAGTTCGGCGAGGCCGTGTGGTTCAAGGCCGGGTCCCAGATCTTCAGCGACGGCGGGCTGGACTACCTGGGCAACCCCGGCCGGAGCCTGCCTGTTGTTCGCCCATGAAAACTTGCGTCATCGTCCTCTTCTTTCTTTATCAAACAAGAAATCACTTTATGATCACAGTCTTCTAGCCTTGGAGCTCCACTATAATATATGTATCATGGGAGGATTCAAAGAAAAACCAGTCAAGGATTCAACAGAGGCTCCGAACGCGGAAATATTAGAAAAGGAGAAGGACGATTATTTTGAAATCTTCCTTGAAAATTCCGTTTTCCGTTCATGACATCCTCTAGTTCATAGAAAATGATTTCGTTTTTAGCTTGGACCGATAAAAAGAAATATCCTGAATTCGTTTTCATAAAGGTATGGAGATGGCGATATCAGAGCGTCCTCTTGATCGTCGCGATGAGTAGAACAAATAAGAAGGATACAGCGGGAAAGGCGGAAACATGGAAAGAAATCAACGAGGGGGAAATTCTCCCTCTTCCTCGCACCTCTTCTTTCCAGATGCGGAATCTGAAATTCTTCACTGCTAACTTTCACGGCTTCAAGCCCCGGACTTCCGCCGAAAGACACGACTAGAAAGACAATCGCGTCAGGAAATCTCACGCTCTTACGCCTTCAGAGCGTTCATGGAAGAATAATAATGATAACAATAATAATAAGAAGAAGAAGAAGAAGACACGGGCCTCTATCCGAACATCTGCTCGAGCAAGATAACGATAGCCATGGCGACGGCGACGTCGAAGCCCGGTTGAACAACTAGACGGAACACGTCTCCTCCGAAGGCTACACCTTTCACGTCCTCCTTACGTCTGATCTCCGCCAGTATCCTCCGGCTCTCGTCGTAGACGGCACAACATCTCTGTGAGTATGACCCCTCGATATCGTACACGCCGCCGCTGCCCTCTTTGATATTCTGTTGCTTGAACCTCGCCAGAGTCTTCATTTGTCGAAGATGGATGTTCTTTCTCATGGTGAACAACGGATTCGTGGTCTCCTCTCCCTCGTGAATCAGCCATCTTTCCCCAATGCAAAGCTTCTATTAACAAAGTTATCTTTAGCAGGAAGGTAATTTTTTTACGGGTAAAGAGCTAAAGATATTACTTTTCTGCGGATGGCGAGGAGAGGGATGCCGGCGGCATCCATGAGGATGATTTCTCCTTTGCTGGAGGAGCTCCTCCCCGGAGCCTCCCCGTACCTGAACAACAGGCAGGCTCTGCGCGTGCACCAGCCGGGGTTGCCCAGGTAGTCCAGCCCGCCGTCGCTGAAGATCTGGGACCCGGCCTTGAACCACACGGCCTCGCCGGACTAGACGCCGTTGCGGGCCAGCAGCTCCCGGGAAGACGCAGCCCGAGGGCGCAGAGCATGGCCCACTCGGGAGTGGATCACCTCCAGCTCGCGGTTCTTGGCGAAGGTCTCGGGGTCGGCGGAGAGCCCGGCGGTGTCCCAGCCGTAGTCGCCGGGGGAACTCGCCGGTCGGGTTGGAGGGAGCCTCGTCGGAGAAGGGGCCCCGGGTGCCTGACGCGGTCGAGGGGCCGTACCACGGGCTGCCGGAGGAGGCCGGCTTGGGCTTGGAGGTGGCCTTCCTCATGCTGATCGACGTGGCTTGTGGTGAGCTGGCAGCGACGTAGCTTCAGCGTCCGGTGAGATGCTGCCGTGGCGTCCACGTCGCTGCCAGCTCTGCGCGATAGAAGCCTCGGGGTGAAAAGAAGACAAAACCCCAAACATTGGGGTGGAGGCGGCTGTTTCGAAACGTTGGGGTGAAAAGAAGACAAACCCCAAACATTGGGGGTTTCTAGACTATTACCCTTAAAAACTAATATTCATAATATAATGAAAAGACGGATCACAGGGTCTCAATAATAAAAAAAAAAACCTCCTGAAAATTGCGATTTTTTTCCCATTATATAATCGCTTATCTTTACTGATCATATTTTTTATTATATATATTTATATTAGTACGATTCGATATGTATCCCGACTCTTCTAAACCCGTGTTCTCTCTTCTCTTTCATAGATTCCCTCTCTAGATTTTTCCTTTTCTTCTATTTTCTCTCTTTCCCTTTCTCCTTTCTCTCTCGTTTATCCTCTTTTTTCTCCCTCATCTTTTGCTCTCCCCATATCTCTCTCTCCGGACGCTAGAAAATTGAAACAGTGGAAGATCTAATCTTAATCTAAATGATAAAGAGTAATGTTAGTAATGTAGGGTGTCTTCATTTAGTTTATATATGTATAATGGGCCGATGTGGCTGAAATCTCCCCTCTCATATCCCATCTGTCCCTTTCAATTTCTCACCTCTGTTTTCCGGTGAAACATGTTTCATTTCACAATCTAGTTAAATGCTTGATTTTTAATGCTTCTATTTTCTGAATATATAATTATTATTATTCTGTAAAATACTTCTTGAAAATAAATTTAATACACTTTTAAACTATACTTTCTCGATATTTTCATGAAATATTATAAGGACTCTGCTACGGGGGCAACCGGTTGCCCCGAAGGAATCTGGGGCAACCGGTATATAACCCAGATTCCATCCAAATGCCAAAAAGAAATCGAGGCCTTGGCCTCCCCCTCCCGGCTCCCGCATCCGCCCCCACCTCCGGGGAAGTAGAAGAAGTCGCCTCCGCCACCACCTCCGCCTCCGCCACCTCCCCATATGTCTCCTCAATACCCGTGATCGCATGGGGTATCTGGCTGACCAGCAAACACGACAGCGAGTGCATCCGCCTCCTCAAGTGGCCAGTTCTCATACTCGGAATCCTCTTCTTCCTCGTCTCTCTTGCCGGTTTCGCAGGCGGCTACTGGAACTTTCAGAGCCTCCTCGCACTGTACCTCTTTTCCACGGCTGCTCTCATCGTCCTCCTCGTTGCCTTACTGTCCTTGGCTTTCTTCGTCACTCGCCCCGATGGCTCATACGTCGTCCATGGCGCCGGCTTCAAAGAGTACCGGCTTTCCGAATTCTCCTTGGCTGAGGGGATCACGTCACTTCCACTGCAAAATGGCCTTTACATCCGCAACTGCCTTAGCTCCTCCGCAGTCTGCTCTAAGCTCGCGCAGGAGTTCATCTCCCGAGAACGCTTCTTCAAAGCCCATCTCTCCCCCTACAGGTAGAAGCGTAAAACTCTCTCAAACGCTCATCGTAGTGGCCTCTAATTTTTTTCCTTTTTTCTTGATATACTCCAAAGAAAAAGGAGTGAATCGCGATAGTACGGTGCAGTCGGGATGCTGTAAGCCGCCCGTGGAGTGCCGGTACGAATCCGGAATCCGACGGTGTGGATCAACGAAGCGAGGAATTGACGGACGGGGACTGCGGAGCGTGGAGCAGCGATCAGGCGTAACTGTGTTACGGGTGCGAGTCGTGCAGGGCGGGGCTTCTAGGGGAATTGAGGGAAGAGTGGAGGAAAAAGCAGCATAGTGCTGGTGGCGACTACTGCAGCTTTAATATGCATTTATGCTGCCGCCTTCAGCGCCTTCCGACGTGCTCCAGACAGAGCATCTCCACTGCCGCTACAAGCAGCGGCTATGTGTAGCAGCTTTTTTGCGAAGAACACCTTTAGAGCTTAGACCGTGTCAATGACAGACAGAGAGAGAGCTAAGAAAAAACGTCAGCATTTTGTTTGCCCGGCCAGCGAGCAAAAATGGGTCAACTCTGTGCAGCATGGATGTGACATTCATGCCCTTCTCAGGCACAAACCCTTGTCAAAAATTGAGCAGCTTGAAAGTTATGGGAATCCATCAAGTCCCTGAATTGGGTCCTCCAGAGGATGCAGGAGCACCACGCGAATATCTCCACTCCTCGCACGCTGAACACCTCGCAATCTTCACACTATTATCAAGGGTACAACGTCTGCAAGACCAGGTCTTCGATCCTTCTTCGCCGTTCTTAGGCCGCTCAGAACCACATGCATCGCAAGCCAGAGCTAGTGGCTGCACCCCCAAAGCATTCAAAACATTATCAAATTAATGAAATTTTTAAGACCACTTAATAGCAAAAAAATGAGGAGGAAAGATCAAATAGAAAATTATCAAAGGTTAGAATCCAGATATCCTACCTTGTTGAACAGTGTGCACACACCGCATTCCCAAATCATTCTTTCATCTGTGCCACTGACAGGATTGAAATCAAGTGGAGGATCAGAGATCGGCCCGAAATCATCCCCGCTAGCACTGCCAACAGAAAAATGAACTTCCAATTCGTTTTCCAATTCTCTCTTTGGTTTCAACGTCACCCTTCTGTCTTTTCGAAACTGCACCAGAGAGATCTTTTCCAGAAGTCGACGATATATTTGACAGTTCGACTGATCTTTTAAAATGACCATTATCCACATCATCATCATCCAAAACATCCGATTCGGAAGCACACCACAAATCATCATGAATCCTCCTCTCAGCCCGCAGTAGAGATCTAGCCCGCAGAGAGATCCCGGCCGTAGTTCTCTGAGTTTCTTCACGTCCGCGATGAAATCCGGGATCTGCGGTATCGGAATGCTGAAGGCCGTCTGATGGTAGAAGAGTCCTTCTAGACGAGAGTCCCAGCCGCAGGCTGTGAGGAGACCGTCGTCTTTATCGTTAAGGCACGAGCCGGATGACTACATGTCACTCTGGTTCCCCACGACGGGGTATCCTGTGAAGTCAATGAGCTTGCTCTCATCGTTCGTCAGTCCCGCGCCGGTCGCTAGCAAAGCTTTGACCTGGACTTTTGCTAGAAGATATCTTCCGTCCGCGTTCTCCGTCGGAAGAGAGAGAGGTGGCCTCAGAGGGGCAATGACCTTGGCGGGAGGCAGAGGTCCGGGCTGGACGACGGAAGAGAGAGAGAGAGCCCGAAGAGGTGGAGCCGGCAGTAGCAAGAGACGGAGGCGGGAGGCGATGGCGGCGGGAGGCAGCGGGGGCTCCTGGCCTCGGCGGGATGCGGTGGCGGTGGGAGGCAGCGGGGGCGCCTGGCCTCGGCGGGAGGCGGGAGGCGGCGGCGCGATGCGGAGGCGGCAGTGGCGTGAGCCGGGCTGGGCGATGGAAAAGAGAGAGAGAGAGAGAGAAAGCGTTTTATATCTCTCTCTCGATGGAAGAGAGAGAGAGAGAGAGAGAGAGAGAGAGAGAGAGGAAGCCCGAAGAGAGAGAGTGAGAGATGGAAGAGAGAGCCCGAAAAAAGCCCAGGCGGGAAAATTTCCCCCCGTTTAATTGGGTTGCCCAGGATTCCTTTGGGGCAACCCGGTTGCCCCGATAGCAAAGTCCATATTATAATGGATAATGGATACAATCATATTTTATATGAAATTATGATCAATTAATCTGTCCCTCTTTTTCTATTTACTTCTCTGCCCATATAAGCTGGTGGTGCTCACACAACGCTAAATTCAGAATTAAATGAAATCCTTTTTTTTTTCTAACATGGGATTTTATGTTTTGCAAGTCACGTGGCATCACAAGAACTAGTCAATGGAGTGATCTATTCATAATCCTCCGTTTGCTCTCAAGCCGAGGGGGTAAGTAGCACAATCTAGTTGCATAAGCATTCATTTAGCATGATGAAGATCATGGCCATTGGCATATGGAATTATAATGGCAGAGACATGCCATCAATAAGAGCATCCACCAGAGATAATACAACTTCCAATGACTTGATGACTCAGATCCTCGCTGAAAAATGGTGCAATCATGATCTTTGATCATGGTTCGAATGGCGTTATCAGATCTTGTAGTTTATTCTTCAAAAGAGATGTGTGACATGGTTGCATCCTAGCACTACAATGTCAACTCATTGGGTGTGATTTAATATGCATTACTGATACATTAAATAGACCAATGTTGCTGCATCTAGGCCATCACCCAAATCCTCTGTAAGTCAAACACCATCTCTCCTCGGCACAAAAATAATTCTTGAAAATCTCCATTGCTCAAACCTTTCAAACAGATTTCTCCTTTAATCTGAAGAGTTTAAACTGTTCTAGATTGATTCTACAATCCATTGAGATTATGAAATAAAGATTTTAATCACAAATGAGGGAGAATTTTTCTCTTGAATGCTGAATTGCTACTAGGAGATCTAAGATTCAAATTCATTGATCCAGAGAGTAATTGGATCAATTTCTTGGGGGTTTCTTGTTAGTTGGGGCAAGTTTTCTCTCACTATATCATCACTTAGGTTTAGATTTTGTTTTCTTATGAATTTTAGATTTTATTTGTTTGTTGTATTTCTAGGCTTCATGTATAGAATCAAAATAGAAGGTCAACAGGGGCTCGCCCCGCAGATTAGATGATTCATAATAACACGGCGGATCGCACGGCCTCCACGCCAGCGACCCATCATTTGAATTTCCACCCCTCAGCACTCAATTTGTTCACTTGCACAACTTGGTTTGCAAACAATGATGATTGCCTCATTCTATTCCCATAATGAAAGCTTATCTACTATGGAGATAGTTGAGTTGAAACTCATCCAAGATCAATTTGAGATTATCTTGATATGATCCACTATTCATCATACCATCATTGCACAGTCAGATAAGAGAAAAAAGCTAATTATGATTCATTCCAGCATTAATTTACTTTAATCTAAACCCCACACAGTCATGTTCAGTCTAATGTTACGGATTCAAATGGTAGAATAATATCCAAAAAGGACACTTCCTGTCGATTACTGCTATGGATCAAGAAAATGTGTGCAAGTCGTGCATATTCATACCTACATGCTACTGCAAGCCTGAAAAAATGAGAGATCCATCAAAAAAATTCAGCATCTGATAGACTGAAATTGATTGCTATCATGGGTAAACAACTTACAGGATCACATCAGAACATGCATCTAAGTCAGAGAAAATTCATATCGGTCGCTGAAGGTGGACTATATATCCTTCTCATTATATCTCCCACTAAATCAAAAGTCAAGCTACTCACATCACGAAAATGCGCATAAATCAGTGGGATTTATCCTACCAAAGTATAGGCACATTGTATTGCATTATTGATCTAGATATCCATATAGGATAAGTAAGATATCAACATTCCCTGCAGCTCTTGCGACAGTATCCAGGGAGCTCAGCAGTTCCAACCATGTACTCACGGTTTTTTCTGCATTCCCCGAGGGCAGCCCAGCGCTCACAGCTCACGTTCTCATCAGAGCATTGGCCGCGGAACTTTGACCTAGGATCGTCAAAGGAGCTGACATGGATCCACTTGGTGGCTGACCATTTCTCTCCCTTGATGACGGGGCAGCCGGCGTGTAGGCTCATATCATCTGGGCTCGCATCAGTGTGCAGGCTGAAGAATAATAGCGCGTCTCCTTTCCTTGGCTTCACTGCAAGCTCCAAATTATTGAATTTTTAATAAAAAAGTAACATTTGATTCAAGTAAATTGTGCCATTTGCAGAATTCATTGACAATGAAATTCGAATATTTTATAGTCAAGAAATAGTCAAAAGTTCTAATAAAGTACACATCATAAGATTTTCAAATAATAAACAATATGATATTATTATTGAATACAGAGGGGAGAGAGAGAGTAATGATATGTTTTGAATAAAAAGAGTAATGATATGTTATGAGAATGAAACTGATGGGTTTAAATTCTGGAGAGAATGAAAGCCAGTGACTGCCAACCTGCTACACCTTTGCGGCCGCACTCTGATAGATCATCATTCTCTTCTTCCTCTGCACTGCGACGGGGTAGAGCCTCTGACTGGACAGATTGGATGTAAATTCACTTTAGAGAGACAGAATTTGCGAGAAAAAGAGAGAGAGACAAAAAGGCAATATCTTTATTTATATAAATACACATATGTATATACACATATTTATATACAGAGAGGGAGACCGCGCGAAGAGAAGATCAGTGAGAAGTAGATAGGGAAACAGAGAAAAATATGAAAAAAGGGTGCATATAAAGATGGAGAGGGAAAGAGAGGGGATAGTTAGAGATCTAGTTGGGCTACCTGGACAGAGGGGAACACAGTTTCACCGCCTTTTTCGACATCAGAGAGGTACATAAGAACAGTGGCGATCCGGTGCCCCCCACGAGCGAGGTTAACGGGGTCAGTAAAGTAATCATAGTGGGGATCATACTTCTGCCCATGCTCATATTTCAGCACTTGAATGTCCTCCCCGTTCTCTGCCAAAACCAAAAAGAGAAATCTGATACAGGAAGCTCAACATTTATTATAGAGAGATAAACGGTACACAGGACAGAATCCTAACTGTCTTTTTTCTAGGACTAGAAGCATTGCCGTAAACGAGGGATTGTCAATGATGGCAGAACATTTCATCATTAGCCAACACGGATAAAAAATGACAGTACACCATAAAGGAAAACTAATCCAGGAAGCTAGAAAGGTATGCATTTAGAGAGAAAAGAATCAACAAGATCAAAAATCAAAATTGCTTCTGTTTTAAGCAAAAAAGGATTCGAAGAGGCTGATATAGAAATTACAATCAAGTTAGAAAATTACCTATCGGTAGAAAAGTCCATGCAGCAATTTTCTCCTCAATACCCGTGACAATTGAATCCTACACATAGATATTGAAATTGGCAAAGTCTTAAAGAAAAGATCAAATTTGAAACTAAAATAATCAATGAAACAGAGAATCATTAATACAAAGCTAACGACTGTCTAAACAAGCCATATCAGTTTAGATAGGTATTTCTTTATCTGATACATTCAAGGCATGGTGGTTCCTAATTCAAGAGGAAGGTATAAGATGTCTCTATAAACTTTGAACAGCAGGGTAATCAGTGTCAAGATATCAAGATACAGTTGGCATCGTCAATTTACGTTTGTAATATTTTATTATTTTTAGTATGTTACCGTTACAATGGTAACTTTCTGTAGCCCTATTTAAGGGGACTTTTTCTCATAATGAATTATTTGCTTAAGCTCTAATCTTATCGTGTAGGTGGCAGGGGTCCTTCCCCCTCCATCTGTCCTATTTCTCTCTCCAATCTCTCTATCTCATTGTCACCATAACCATCTCTCTATCTCATTGTCACCATAACCATCTCTCTATCTCCCATATCTCATCAAGTCCTTCTATCCATTCATCATTTATGTTCTCTAATCTAGCTATCTACTGTGTGTTTGCTATCCGCTGCCAAGTTTTGTCAATAAGAAATGGAAAGGAAAGTTCATTCCACAGGCATCATCAATGGCCTTGATAGTGGAGCCTCACATGATACCATTTGAAGATATACTTCAAATTATTGGGGAACTTATGATACAACTGCAAACTATCCAATCAATCCAGATGATCCAGCGGAAATATTCTTCAATAGAACGGTGGGTTTGAACAGAGATAGGTGTCTAGATAGAGAGAGGATAGAGCTAACTGGTGAGGGGATATGTGTTTCTGTGTGTTTTGAGGGGTGGGGGGAGGGGGGGAGGGGGGGGAGAGGGAGAGAGAGACATGATACAGGGGTTAGTTAGGAAGAGAGAAGAATGCTGTCAACCTCCTCCACTAAGAGAGGGAGAGCAAACCTGAGGTCAATAGAGAAGGTGATGAGAGATTCAGGGAGAAAAATGCGGTATAAGTGAACCCACCACATTGTTCTTCACTGCCTTCAACCATTTTGGGTGCCTAGTCACAGACTCTCCGCTAAACATAGCAGGCCATCCAAGCCTGGCCTAATAAGCACAGGAGGTGATGTCCATCAGGATCCATTTCAGATAATTTTAAGTTGGAATTGTGCAGTCAATCTTGATAATGGCTACATGGTGACAGTAACGGTGATATTTCTTCTGCCCATCTCTATGCAAGGGATTGCCACCTTACATAGAGAGATTGGTGCACGAACAAAGGGTAAATGACTAGCCATAAGATGGCCTTGAAAATCTGTTTTTAATCTTTTCTACATTTTAGGCAATACTATAAAGCCTTTTGCACTTGTCATGTTACCATTGTAACAAAAGTAACATCATAACAGTGATCAATACTTGGTATAAGACCTTACTTGTACCATATCATCAAATATAACACTTAGGCTTAAAAATGATTCTTGAGTTTACAAGGATGACCACCTCGCAACTGGGCACCTTTGATATCTATGTTCTAGTCCTTTCTGTCCCCTGAACGTCAGTTGACAAATCACAGACATTTGCATTGCAAAACTAATGAAATAAGTCGTCAACAAGTCAATTCACTCCCAAGCAAATAAGAAGTACGCTCAAGCCTACAGAAAGAAAATAAAACAGAGCAATACATTTTTTTAACATTAAGAGTAATACATTTCTGGTAGAAGTGCACAAGCCTAAAGGCCAGAGTAGCCAATTATCTAGTCAATCAAATAACCAAAGCCTCATCAAAAGCCTTCCAACCCATAGATCAGTAGAAGACACAATTAACCTCCTTCACAGAGCTCAAGCAATAAATCAGATGCCCAGCAGTTATTCCTACTTTGAGAAAAACTGAACCACAAAACTAGTACAGGAATTGTACATGGCATGAATTAACACTCCAGTGCTTTTTCCACAAAAAAAGATGGCCTAAGAAGATTTTGCATACGTTGCCAAACCTAAAACATGGTGCCAGTACCCGGAGGATTCCCAATTACAGTTTTTGATTCTGATGAATCAGATGGAATGTAGTGCGAAACAATATTTTCAAAGCTTGACCTTAAATATGGATCCCACCTTATTAGAATGGCTGTTGATACTCATAAAAGTGCATTCAAACCCCTGAGGGACACCATGAAATCAAGGTCATGCCATTTGGTAATCTAATGCAGTGGCAAACATTTCAACCCGCAAGAACCAGATCTTCAAATAATTATCCAAAAATTTTAGTGAGAATTAATTGATGGCATCTCATTAGGAGGAGAGAACAAGAAAAAACACAAGTTACATACGAAGAATGTTTCATCACTTAACAAAAACACTAATCTAGATCGAGAGAGAAAGCATAGCGAGCACACAGTGAGAAATTTTGACCAGTTAAGAGAAAACACGAAGACAGAAACATCAACCGAAAGAGAGAGAAAGCCCATGATGGAACTACTTATTTTGTACTTATCTTGGTCGGTAGAGAGAGAGAGCATGAAGACACTTATCTAGTCCGCTAGGGAGAGAGAGGGAGAGACAGAGAGTGATGATACTACTTTAGTCCAACAGAGAGAAACGGAAAGAGCACAAAGAGATGGAACTCGGACAGCAGAGAGAGAGCAGGAAGACACAATTCTTGCCTAGCAGTTTGATCTGCTCTGGGACTCAATATCTCCCTTACTGTTCTCTTCCTAAAGTAAGAAATACTTTCCTAGAGCCCTGAAAAAAGAGATCAAGTAAAAAAAAGGATACATGGTCAAAGAATGGCCTGTCACCAATAAAATACACGAGCAAAAGAGTTCCCCCGGCTAAGCAGGCTAGTGCTGATAACTTGTACTAAGATTTTCTTCCAAAACATGACCAATTATGCAATTTCACCAAGTAAAAATTTTCTTGGAATTCTACGGTACAAGAACCATCAATCTGTACAAGTTTCAGGGCTGGCAGAAACAGATTTCTAAACCTTTTGAAATTGAAACAGATGTGTCCTTGCAGGCTACTGAGACAGTTGAAATGAAGGGGAGACCTATACAGGACGGAAAGATGAACAAAGATGCAATCGACAAGGATCATGCTCTCACCCAAAATATTATGCTTGTCATGGATCACAGCTTAATGAAAATAGATAGCTAATTTTGCCAACATCTGTAATGGCCTATAACTGATCCTATACCAGGAGTAAATGGGTACAACTCAATAGATCCCAAGGTGGGTTCCCATCAATTTCAATTTCCGACACTATGATCAGTTATCAATGGTCATGACCCTTAACTGGTGAACAAAACGGACTGTTGGTCAAGAAAATAGCATTAATTACTGATTCAATACTGAAAACCAGAGAGAGCAGGCATGAAAAGAAAACAGGAGAGAGAGAGAGGAGAAAGTGAACTCGGAGAGGAGAGGGGAGAAAGAGAGAGAGAGTGTAGAAATTGAGCTGGGAGAGGAGAGTGGGGAAGGGGGAGAGAGAGCTGGGAGAGCTGCGAAAGGAAGAAATATAGGGAGGGATAGAGAGAGAGAGGGGAAAGCAAACCAGGAGAGGAGAGAGAGGTACATTTAGAAAGCAATGAGAGGTACATTTAGGAGAGAAGGAGAGAGGGAGGGGGAGAGTGAGATATAGGATAAAGTGAGCAGGAGTTGAGAGTTAGAGAGTTCAATGAGAGACTGAACAGAGAGAGGGAGAAAAGTGAGGAGCTGGGATAAAAGTGCAGGAAAGGGAGGTTAGATAGATCCAGCGAGATAGACTGAGTGGAGAGGGAAGAGAGAGGAGCAGAGAAAGAGAAAGCGAGGGACAGAATATGCCAGCAGGGTGAGAGAGAGTAGCCAGATGGAGAGAGCAATGTTGGGTTTCGGAAAGAATAAACCGGAGGGAAAGAGATTGAAGTTCCAGGGTAAATAAAGAGAGAGACTAGGAGCAGACATCTAGTGTTAAAACAATCAGGGTAGGTCTTTCGGAATAAAGAAGATTAGCAGATAAATAAAGAACCAAAAGTTGAGTTTGAGCCAGTAGTCGAAAAAATAAAATCTGGAACCTAATTGAGATCAACGTATAGGTTTAGTCGAAAACCAGACCAGAATTATGACATTTGGTCCCTGATTGCAGCCAATAACCGCAGTTGATAATGATGAAAATAACATAAGTTATAGAAATAGTCATTGACGTTTACTTTTTTGATATTTCTGGAAAGTGGAGGAAATTCTTCACAGTAATGCAAAGACAAGAAGAACTAGATTTTTTTCAAATCTCAACCAAAATTTTAAGAATAGGTTGTTGGAAAAATCATCCAGTTGATCGTATCAAATATGCAAGTCATCTTAACAATTAATTCATACACTGAAACAAAAGCAATAGAAAAAAAAATTCAATAAATTGAAGAGATATCGCATCTGACTTTCAGAGAAAGAGCCTTGATTGGAATTCAAACCTTGCCCTTGCGGATAAACATGCCAGAACTCGTCCGGACTTCACTGAGCACGCTTGCCCCAGAGGAACTATCGGCTACTTGTGACCTCTTGAGCTCAGCTCTTGCCTGAACAAGGAAGATAGGGACAAAAGGATCCAATCACACATGAAATGATGAATCGTCTTTACAGAAATGATGGAAACGATTAAGGTCAATGACAGTCGCAGTCAATCTGAAAAGATTGAATCCAAGATTATTGTGGGACGAGAGGACTATTCAATCAGAAACAAAATCATAAGAAACTTTATAATTATGGAACCAATGAATAGAAGAACTGGTTAAAGAGTCATTATCGATGAAATTCAAGAGTAATATAGACTAACCACAGAGATGGAGATATAGATTCAATCACGTTGCACAATCCAAAAAAAGGCTCGAAAGTATACTATTCACATTAAACACGAACTAATTCATTACCTGAAGCAAAATTAAAACGCAATAGATTCATGTATAGGTAAAAAATTATAAGATGATCTATTTAGAAAACTATAAGATGATCTCCTAGCACATAAATACATCAGTTATGAGTATGGAGGGGGCTCATTTGTTTGTGCATCTAAGTAACTAGAAAACAGACCCAAAGGTTCCATGAAATTTCGAGAGAATTTTGTTGCATGTATGAAAAATATATCAATTTGCATGTACGTGTGTATGTGAAATGAAACGGAGTCATGAAGGCTAACCAAGGAAACCAGATGGTCGCACTCTTCTCCAGTGAGGAAGCCTTCATAGACGAACGCTCTAGCAGAAATATTAAACAAATAAGTCAATTGAAAGTCAACAATGCGATCGTGATCTGATAGGATCTGGGGAAATTTAAACCTGGGCTTCCAAGAGATCTGCTTCACTCTAGCAGGATTGATGACGGAGGCGTTGGTAGAGTATCCGTGAAGAACGACCGCGGCGAGCAGGAGAAGGGGATAAAGATACCGGAGATGCGCCATTCCTGCGAAGAGACAAGACACTGAGAGAGAGAGGGAGAGTACGGCAAATCAGACACTCTCCGACAAGCGACGACTACACTCATGCGTAGCGATGCGCATCTGTCATGTGCGTACGAGAGAGAGAGAGAGAGAGGAAACTTCAGTAAAGTCTCCGGGTTCGGTGCGTCAGACGGCACATGGAAATTAGAATGCTACAGAAAACAGTTACTGCACGATAGAAATATAATAATTCATCTTTTTAAAGAAAAAATGATAATAAGGCTCAAGACTATCGTAGAATTTGCCTAATACCCCTTGAAGAAGAAAATTAGCCATAAGTCCTAGAACAAGTTGAACAAAACTAGATCTTGAGAAATTTATACTTAATTATTAAATTTAATTATTTATTTGGTAATAAAGTACTTTTCAGTGGACAAGATTAAGATACTTAGGAGTCAGATTATTAGGTTCAAGCTGCAATAAATAAATGTTAGATTATTGACACAATTATTGCACGATAAAATATTATATTTCAAGTCAACTCCATTTAAGGGTTAAGTAAATCCCAAAAAGAAAAAAAATTCTAAATTTTTTTTAAAAAATATTGTTTTCAGAATTTTTCTGAAAACCCCAAAAAGAAAAAAAAATTAGGTGGATAAATTAGTCAAATGTAATGGATCAAGTAAAATATAACTAAACCTTTAAAATTGTGCACTTAATTATTAGTTTTTTTTTCCTTCGACAACAATATTTCTTTTTTTGTGTCTTTAAATTCTAAAATATTAATGGAGTAAAAGTATGACCCTCATATGATAAAATGTACAGTTGAGATCAATTATGGATACTAGAATCATTTTTTTACTCTTATTTTATTTCCAATACTTTGCAAAATGAAAAGAATTACATGAGATTGAGAATTCCCTCGACATGAAAAATCAACTATGCCAACTTTTATACACACGGAGTGTGGACACAACGTGAGTGTTTTAAAATATTTACTTTATTATGAATGCTTTTTCTCCGTTAGTCGCTATTTTGTGTATATTTTCTTGAAGATATATGTGAGAGCCTATACAATCCCAACACTTTCATATATTTATTTTCTCTCTTCGTATAGTTTTATGTAGGGCCTCATGTAACCTAATCATACTCCAATGACTATTGTCATTATATTGTTCAACCTTTTTGCATGGTATTAGAGAAGGCTTCCTAAGAGCTCTTGTAGATGTCATTCACAAAAAGGAGGTTTCCCTCTTTTGCCTTGAATTTCTTAGGCTATCAATCTTCACTATTTCCATCGTCATTATGAATGGATAATAAACTCTTAGTAAATAATGTTATGTTGTGTCAATCCCATGAAATGCATAATAAACTTCTAGAAGAATTCTTTGTCTAGAAGAATAATGTTATGTCATCTTCTAGACTCTTTTTGAAATAATAATTCAAGAAAAACCAATTGAATAAAAAATCTCTCAATGTGGATAAGTATTCGCAGAGAAATTAAGGAGCGAAATAAGGAGAGAAAATTTGATTGCAAAGAGAGAGAAAATCACGAAATTAAGTAAAATTAAACTAATCTATTGATTGAAATAAAAATATAATGGTATGGGATGAAAGATTAGGAAGAAAACACGTAATCTAACTTGAAATTGCGTTCAAGATGATCCAATTAATTTTTGGGTCAAGTCTTTTCATTCCGTGTTTTGAAAAACAAAAATTCAGAGTTCAAACGACGAATTCTTCCTTCTCCCTTGAGGAAGTTTTGATTTCAAACACTCCTCGGACGCGAAAATGAGTCTAGAAGAGGAAGAAAGCAAGAGATTTAAGGATTGTGCTGTCTAAAAGGTTTGATCAATTGAAAATCTAAGAACATTATACATCGTCGAATGAGGATAGTATAAATAGGTGAAAATTGAGAGTGACCGTTTGATCTACCTCTTTCATCTTCAATAATCAGCCCAAATGTAGTACTCGGAGTTGAATTATCATCTTTGAAGTTGTGGCCATTACAGCTTTATTAGAGCTCCCAGATTTTGTCAAGTTATCGTGTATACATGAATTATCATGTAATTGCTCGCAATTTGATCTTCATCAAACGCTCCAAGTGTATACTCGTGTCCTTAGGAAGAAAGCAAGAGATTCAAGGATTGTGCAGTCCAAAAGGTTCAATTGATGCAAAATATAAGAATGTTTTATATCGTCAAAGAAGGAGAGTATAAATAGATGAAAATTGGGCGCGATTGTTCGATTTGCCTCTTCATCTTTAATCAATAGCCCAAGTGTAACGTTCAGAGTCGAATCGTCATCTTTGATTTGTGGTTATTACATCTTCATCAGAGTGCCCAGATTTTTTTCAAGTTATTGAGTGTACACAAATCGTTGTGTAACAACCGCCGTTTGATCTTCTTCTAATGCTCCAAATGTATATATGTGTCTATAAGAGTCCATCTAGCACAATTATAACTAGGGGGGTACATCTCAGCCGTTATAACTCCTCAGATGAACGGCTGAGATCGTGTGATTCTAATAAAATGAATCGATGTTAAATCGTGATGCATCATGTACCCCCTACTTTAAGTGAAAATTAATGATCTTGATCAAATGGCAAGATCAAATGCTTCCAATTGCACCGTGACTCTTGCCTAAATAAAGAAGCCGTAGTCCCACGTTGTAAAAATGAGGGAAAATATTGTATATAAATACGGACACTGTCTAAAGTGGTTAGCTTATGACATTTAAAGGGCGCTTAACAACTAATGACACGCACACACATGCGCTATGTGGCACGAGCTTACACAGCCTCTCATTTTTGTATCAAGTCATTCTCCACATCAACATGTACTAGAAAAACCATTTTTAATGTTTTAAATCAAAATAAATTTAAAATCAATCCAAAAAAATCATAAAAATTCAGAAAAATTCTAAAAAAATCCCTAAAAATTAGAAAATTCGTAACTTAAAAAAATAACTTTTTCATGCAATTTTTTTGATAAAAAAATTGAATAATCTATCATTATACAAATTTAAATTTAATGAGTAACAAGAGAGTAAATTTTTAACTAAAAAATGTACTCATTTGTTTGGAAAATAAAACTTAGAAAAATAAATTAGTGTAGATAAAAATATTTTCTCTTATTATTTGCAATTAAAACTTAATAATAATCTTAAATATAAAATGAGAATAATCTACTTGAAAATTTTAACTTTAACTATGCATGATTATCTCTTTAAAATTAATGAATTTTGAGATTATCACTTAAAATTGTAAGAATGATAAATATGCACTCAAAGTATAATAACATGCATAAGAATAGAATATTTTATGTCTTAATTTGTATTAATAATCATTTAATTACTAGTATAAGTTGCATGTTATAATGATCCTTTAGCATGATATATTAATGACATCTTGCGAAAAGATGAACGTGTTTTTATTATGACTTATAAATTCCAAGCCATGGATCTCCAAAACTTCATATATTTGATATGACATGAAGTCCTCACGATTGATTGTGTGGTCAAGATCATATTGTGTGCCCTTGTATTTGAGAAGATTGACTGAAAGGAATGAGATGATTTGAAATATTTGGCTAAGATAAGAGAAATATTTACAAAGGTGTTATCAATGATTTCTTAGATGCATTACTACTTGAGTAATCGATTAGGATTTGACAGTTGAGCATCTGTACTAACTAAGTCATTGACGAGTCTTTTGCAAATGAATGATTTTATGTATATACAAACTAATGACAACAAGGTTCCACAAGGGAGTTCTTATACACTCTATATCTTTCTAGAGCATGTGGTGTACTTGGCACCTAATGGGCTGTCAACTCAACTTGTCAATTATATTAAATTAATCCTTGATTAATTAACCTACTTGTTGATTTAGATTATTAATAAGGTTGACCAATAAGGATATATTGGGTCAATAGAGTTATTACTAGTGAAATATATAGACCTAGAGGGTCAAAAACAAAAGGTGTAAGGACAAAGGTGGATATAGACATGAGTACAACTTTTTTTGTGTGAAAATTGTATGCACCCAATGTCTATGAATAAGGAGAGATCATCCATCCACAATGTCTTTGATATCTTAGGTCAAATGACCATGAACACAATCTTGACATTTATCAATGGAGTCTTTTCACCGAATAGGGATCATTGTCTCATCACGGGCATCAAGTGCTTGTGAGTTGAGGACTGATCATCAATGGAAGAGGCTTTTACATTGTGATGAAAATAAAGCTAGACTAGTATGCAGAGGCATTTGCCAATGAGTCGGTCCTAATGAATCCCTTTCACAAGGGCTTAATTTTTCACAATAGGATGAAGGAGGCTTCCACAAGGGCTCAATGTTAGAATTAATTTTGTAAACTCTTGCCTCTCAACAAAATAATGCCTCGTGCCAAAAGCCAAGAGCAGCCTAAGCAATTCAAGGATGAGCAAGTTTCTTGGTTCAGGATGTTGTTGAGGAGGGACAAAGGCACCTTGAGAACCATGAGGCTGATTCAAGAGTTTGTTAAATATCTAGGTGAGGTTTTCAAGAAAAAAGAGGACACTCTGCATTGAGCTAGTGGTCTTTTATGTACACAAAATGGTTCCCCACAATTTCTTTGGTGACCTAGTAACTATGGTTTGTATGAGGCACAAATGCTCGTGCATAAAAATTGTTCAAAGATATCAACACCATTATCACCTACAAGAGGGCATACCTAATGCCAAGGGGCATTGAAGCACACCACCTTGAGGAGTTGGCTCTAAGCGACAACAAGTGAATGGTAGGACAACAAGTGATGGTAGGACTTGATGTTGAAGACATAGAGGTCGCATCCTCTAGAGGTAAGAAAATGACATTCCCCGTCTCATCTTATCATTAATTTTTTTAAACAATCATATCATCAATTTTAATTTTAAATATTAGATTCTAATATTTTTCTTTCATTCATTCACTATGTAGTAGATAGGCAAGTTCCTTGAGGCCCGTTTTGATGATGGTATTAGAGGTGACACCTTGACGATTTTAGGTATGGTGGGCATGAAGAATTTCAAAAGTGGCATTTGCAATTTGCAATGCAAATGACTAATAGGGGAAGAGAAATGCCATTTTTTGATATTTAGAAAATTTTTTAGTTCTTGAAAAAGCTTTTTCACAATTTAAAATTTTATTAATTAATTTTGTATTCTATTTGGTCACATTTGCTATGCTATCTGGAAATTGATATCTGTTATTCATCCATGCGTTAACTTTGACTAGATATATCATCATATTCATCATCTATATGTTAGATCTAATCTCATTAAGTGGACATAGTTATGTATTATTGTGGATTAGCTATCATTATAATCCCATTAAGTGATTCAATTATGTTTAATCTGGGGATTATGACATTCATTTATGTGTGTGGAGGTTAATTATGTGTAGAGGCAGTAAATCAGTCATTAGTCATTAATAGGGCTGTCTAATGACTAATTAAGAGGCTTAAGCTTTCCTCTATTCCTATAAATAGGAGGCCATAGTCCACTTGGATAACCTGATGCTTATAACCCTCAAGAGAGAATCCCATTTCCTCTAGAGATCAGGAGGTTACATCAGGGATATTCAAGAAGACTATTCTCCAATTCAGTAATCTACTCCGATGAAAGATTAATCCGGTGAATCCAGGTACGTGTTTAATTCCGGTTTATCAATCTGATTATTCTGATGAATCATGATGCATATTCAAGTTCCAACACTATAATCCACCTGATAGTTGTCATCAGTTTCGATATCCATCATCCAAGTCCATCAAGCATGCACATGATATTGGAAAGATATTGAAAGGACAATCACTACTCTAGATCATTTATGTGTTCTTGAGTAGATCCCATTCCAATCGAGCATAATAAATCAATGTTTAGATGAGGAGCTAAATGAAATTTTTTATAGTAAATGATGGAATTCCTTCGAGAGACAATGATATGAAAAGCTTTGGTCCACAAATTAATTTGGCTAAATTTTTTTGGTGATTTTAGGTGAGTCAAGAAAGACTTCCTCTACTCTATAGTCAAATAGGATTAGAATATGATTTATAAAAATTGGATTAATAGAATGTTTTGACCATTTTTTCTCTCTTCTTGAATTACTTTCTCTCCCTAACATCTCTCTCTTACTTGTTTGTCATTAGAAGTTTCTTTCTCTCTTTCTCTCTCTCTAACCTTAGATTAATTGAATAGTTGATTTTGCTGTCTAATTTCCAAAAATAATATTATCTCCAAAATTCTAAACAATTTCTATCATCCAATTTGATTAAATTCTAAACGATCTCAAGGTCAATCCAAATTCTTTGTGGATTCAAACTTTTCATTCACACATAAACTTTGATTAATTGTCAATTAAAGTGAGTTAGAACTTAACCTTTCGCCCTCAATCTTGTGC
The DNA here is from genome assembly GCA_024174645.1 of Lemna minuta. Classification (NCBI taxonomy): domain Eukaryota; kingdom Viridiplantae; phylum Streptophyta; class Magnoliopsida; order Alismatales; family Araceae; genus Lemna; species Lemna minuta. The sequence continues at coordinate 8,481,920 of CM044111.1, forward strand.
TTCAACAACCAAAAGATTTTGCATTATCATGAAACAAAGCTCAGTTGATCCAATTTAGTTATTTATGATCAAACATCCCTAATCCCCTCTCAAGTCCCTAATCCGTATTTTACGATTTTATTCAGTATTACTGTATTTTCTTTTAATTGTTATTGAAGATATTTACCCTTTTTTTAATTATTATTATTCTTTGCTTATAACTAATATTACATGCCGTCGAATTTTTTCGATATCTTCAAACTCATGTCCAGTAAGAATTCGGCGGCCTTGCTCGTGGATGATTCTACCGAGCGAGCGCTTCTGGCGATGGCTAAGTACGGATGGAAACCTACAAAAGTTGAGGATCTTAGAATTCCGCGCACCTTAGGATCCTCCGGCGAGCTTCCCTGTTCTTCTCCTAAACTGAGAGATAGAGAGAGAAAGCCGTACGGACGGGAGGACAAGTCGGATTCAACGGCACACCGGAGGCTCTCCTACACTTCCGGCATATCCCCTTCAAACCCATTTCTCTATCTCTCACCATCTTTCTTTCTCCCTCTGGATCTCTCTGGTCCAGCTGTCTTCTCCCTCACGTTTGGAAGGGAAAGGGAGACGAAGAGAAGTAGTTCAATGGGTGGGAGGTAGAAGGCGAGGAGCCCAACGGAGCGCAGGCAGCAGGAAGAAACACATGAAGTAGCTCCCAATGTCTTTTCTCCCTGTTCCCGGTACCCTATTTCTCTCTCTCATCCTATTGGAGTCCGCGTTGCTTTCTCTGACGGACGGATTAATTGCTCCTGAAGAATTTATTTCTCCTTCCGGGTAGTCATCTGATGGGATCCAGAAGATCTCCGAATTCCTCCCGCGATTCCCGCTCTTGGTCCCGAATTTTCTCTCCATCTTTTCGTAATTGCAGCGTGAACTATTCTTCTGGGCTTAGCGATGGTGACGTCGGCTGTCCTACGGCGAGGAAAGCAGACCAACCAACCATCTCCTCTCTTCCAGAAGGCGGGTCTTTAATCTCTTTCTCAACCAGCATTTATTTTCTTCTTCTATCATCTCTTACACTAGTTCTTGTATTTCTCAGAGTTAAAATCTTTGGACCTGGAGATGGCGGATGAAGACTCAGAGAGAATCTCTGGCAACAGCATCACCTCCCCAGCGGCGGCGCCATTGCAATGGCGGAGCATTCTCAAGCTATGGCGTCAAAAGTCAATGCGCCGCCTGAGCACCTTCCCTGCAGTCGGCGTCTCCAAGGGCATCCCTGCCCTCCCCTGGCGGCGCGGTGCCAAGGACTCCTCCAAAAACGTCTCCAACTGCAACGACGAACTTGACTTCTGCCTCTTCAAGCCTTCCTGGAAGAGCTTCTCCATCTCCGAGCTCCAAATTGCCACCAACTACTTCAATTCAGGTCGACCCGTTGTCGTTCAGTCAACGCTTGACTTGTTAGACTAAATGTCAACTTTTGGTCAACGTATTGCTGACGTGAGGGTGGTTGACAGAGAATTTGATAGGGAAGGGAGGTTTCGCGGAGGTGTATAGAGGGAGGTTGGAGGACGGGCGGTTGGTTGCCGTTAAGAAGTTGACGAGGGGGTCAACGGAGGAGAAGACCATGATTTTCTTAGGGGAGCTTGGAATTATCACTCACACGAATCATCCCAACGTGGCCAAGCTACTTGGCTTCAGCGTAGATGGCCCCACCATGCACCTCGTCCTCCAGTTGTCTTCTCATGGCAGCCTCGCAACGTTCCTCTTCTCCAACACCGGTCAATTCCCTTCTCCCTCCCTCCCTCTCTCTCTCTCTCTCTCTCTGCCGGTCGATTCCTCTCTTTCTTTCTCCATCCCTTCCAAAATCCATCCCTTTCTCTCTCATTCCTCCCAATCAGATCAGGTGTTTTCCATCTTGCTCCATCTCTTTTCTTTCTCTCCCTCTCCATCAGCTCATTTTCTCTAACTCTATCTAATTTTCTCTCTTACCCTACTCCGATCAAATATGGTTCTTCCTCTCGGTCTCTCTCTACAACTTAAGCGTCTTATTTTCTTTTTTTTCCCTGAAAAAGATAGATCAAAGGAGGATAGTGGCAGCAAGCTAGGATGGAAGATAAGGTACAAGGTGGCAGTGGGGACCGCCAGAGGGCTAGAGTACCTCCACGAGAGATGCCAAAGAAGAATCATCCACAGGGACATCAAAGCTGCCAACATCCTTTTAGCCGACGACTTTGAACCCTCAGGTCAACCCCCTCTGACCTCAACACCAAAAGTAGATGAAGTTGACCGGGACCCATGCTGACTACAGATCTGTGACTTCGGCCTGGCCAAGTGGCTCCCTGAGCAGTGGACCCACCACACTGTCTCTGCATTCGAGGGCACCTTTGGGTAGGTCAAACTCTAATGCCTCGGTATTGACTTGGTCGAAGTCAACGCGTTGACCTGGTGCATTTTGGGGCAGGTACCTTGCTCCGGAGTACTCTATGCACGGGATAGTGGATGAGAAGACAGATGTGTATGCATACGGAGTGCTACTGCTGGAACTGATAACGGGGAAGAAGGCATTGGACGGGATGCAGAGGAGTCTGGTAATGTGGGCGAGACCTCTGCTTGAGAGAAATGAGGTGCGGGCATTAGTTGACCCGGGAATTGGCGACACTGTCGACATCAACGAGCTCCGCCGCATTTCATATGCTGCGGCTCTCTGTATCCAACACTCTGCTATCCGTCGTCCCAGGATGAGCGAGGTAAGCTTGATACTTAACAGGGGATCGAATTATCTATGTGTTGGAAAGGATTAAGGATCCATTGATGGAAGTTTTTGCTCTTGGTTTTCTCATTTTATTTATTTGGTTGACCGAGAAAGTTAAGTGCTATGTATAGTTTTTTATTGCAAAGAATTGCAATACTAGTGCTTGACAGGGGAATGACTAATTTTTGTAGTATATCGCATATCGCCCAGCATGCATAGCAGATAATCCATGAAGAGAAATTATAGCTCTTTGTTGCCTCCATTTTTTTCATCGGTTGACCAAGAAACTTGACTCTAGCAAAGGTTACTGAAACCCTTTTTGACGTACAAATAATTATATGCACAGGCACTAATTTTTTAGGGAAATTGTTAGAGTTTTGATAAAAAGTGGGGAGCATATGACGATGATGTTGATGATGGCATTGTTTATGATGATGATGATGATGATGATGAGCGACGACAACGATGCAGGTGGCAAAGCTGCTTGTTAGCAGTGGAGATGTGGCAGCCGAGGGACTGAAGTTGAGGCAAAGGTTAATGCCATATCGGACCCTGTCGGAGGATCTTTTTGATACAGATGGATACACCACGAGCAGGTATCTGAATGATATGAGCCGCCACAAGAAGCTTGCCATGGAGCTATGAGATCCCCTTGCTCTGTCACTTTCCAAATTATAAGGAATGAATGAATGTCTATATGGTGTGTATGAATGAAAATCAAATTTCTTTGTAGGCTTTAGAAATTGGAGCCAGACATTGATGTGGAGATATGATCCTATAACAGTTTGATCGACTTGATGCAGCAGATAACGAGGGACCCCTTTGTACTTACAGCCCCCACCAGGATGAATATGACTGAAAAATGGTGATTAATTTAGCAAAATGAATGATCAATCGAGATACAAGAATACTGGAATTTTACAGTTCTAAACACCCATTAAATCAATTTCTGATGGACCATACCCCGATCAAGTCGGTGTATATCGAACAGCCATGGAACGGAATGAGGAATTTCTTCAACTCCAAAGGTAGCCGATTTCGTGATCAATTTGTCTTTTTCTTATTCAATTGGCCGGTTGGGTAGTGGTTTTCGAAGTAAACCACTCTCGGTTGGTCGTCCGTCGTTCACCAAACTCTCTGCCCCAGTAGGGCAACGGCGTCTGCTCGCCGTTCAAGCAGCAGGTGGCGTGCGCGTCACCGTCACTGAGCAATCATTTAATGCGACCTTGCAGGCAAAAGAGTACCCACTTGGACGGCCAGCAGGCCGGCACCAAATACGCCGCACCGGGAACCCACCACATCAGAAAGAGAAAAATACTACTTTTGAACCGCCACCGTCGCTTCGTTTTGGAATCTTACACTAAATTTAATACCCATCAAGGAAGGCGAGAGGAAATCCTCTCTCTCCCTCTCTCTCTCTCTCTCTGGTCTTTTCGACGTCTCCGCTCGTCCTTATCTTGGAGAAGGAGGTAGCCGTCTTTGATCTCCCAAAATCTCACAGGCGACCCCAATCGCCGGAGGAAGAAGAAAGAAGCTTTCGCCTCCTCTCTCTAGTTTCGCAGAAAAAGGAAGAATATCTATCTCTCCTCTCTGAATCTCTCTCGCTCTATCTCGCTCCCTTCTCTCTAGATAGTTTAGAGAAAGAAAGAAAGAAAGTAGCTTTTCCATGGCGACGGAGATCATGCTACCTTACGACGTGCTCCGGCACCACCGAAAGCGCGTTTCCAAGCCTGTGCCCAAGAAACGGATGTCCAAGGAGACAAACCCTTCCTCCGCTCGAAGAACGATTCAGCTAATGGGCCAGTCGAGCATCCTCGGCCCACCGCCGGCTAACTGGCGCAGAGAAACCTATGCTGGGCCGGCCTTCTCCGTTTCCCCTTCTCCTGGAGAGCTCCCTCTTCCGTCCTTCAACTCTAGGAGGATGGCGGATGACGTGGCTCGCCTCTACGCCACTATGGACCTTAGGCGGATCCTCCGCATTGACCAGTGAGATCGTCCATTGACGAAGATCAGGCTTTCTGTGAATATTTTTTCAAAGCGGAAAGGCCGGTGTCTTGGTTGATGGACTAGATGCTGTAGGTTGTTTGACTTTTTAGCTTTTGGGTGCTTGTCTTCTGTAACTGAAGTTTTAATTCATTGTAATAGATCATATCTTTCTCCTGCAAGATCATATCTTCCGGTTGAAAAATTCTTGAAAGCGTTGTGACTTGGGAGTCCTTTGAAATATTTTTCCAAATTTTTTTCCCTTTTCGAGAAAAAAACTTACCTTCTTCTAGTGTGCGGAGTAATCCTCTGATGGGTCAGGGCAGACACCTTGGGCAGATGTTCTTGAACCCTAGTTCCAAAAGAGGCATCAGTCCAATGTTAAAATGTATACCTTGGGCATCAGTTCCAAAAGAGGCATCAGTTCTTGATCTGCTCTGTGAATGGGTGATTTGACGGCAAGGAAACTTCCTTTTTTTTTGTATTGACGTGTTCTAATCAGTGAATGTAGAACAGGAAAAAAAAAAGAGACTGTCCCTGATAGTTCAGATGTTATTCACCCTGAATTCATTCTGCTGGTTCTTCGGCTCATTCTCTTTTTGTGCCTCTTCATCTTCCTTGGAAGGACCATGAGTAGTTCTCGGGCCTCTGTCCCAGTTCCATCGAACCATGAAAACTTGACCTCTGTCCAATCAGACTGAAGAAATCTTGAAATCGGAGGGAGACGAGGGGAATTAGAGGAGAAATTTGTCAATAAAATTGAATAAAGGATTCGAGGATCTGTCGTTTTAAAACATGGATAGATTTTCTAATTCTCCACACCTTTGTTCTCCCAAACACTTCCAACTAAGGAAGGAAGTGTCCATGGAAGATGACAAGTGGACTCCCCTCATCTGGGTGACTACCAGTTCACCGTTTCAAACTTCGGACTCCAGGATTAGTCTTCTGAAAAATAAAAATTAATTGTCAGTTTTGCTCCTTCCTCTTCCCCTGCTTTCCACGGGCTCTTTTCTCTCTTAGTGAATGCTCTCTCTCTCAATGTCTCTCCCCCCTCCCCTCCTTTCTCTCTTTCCCTCATTCTCCGTCTTCACCAAAAATATCTCATTCTCACTCTCTCCTAGGCTCGCAACCACCCTATTCGGGGCAGTTTTTGGGTGGCGCGGCCCACGGCCCACGGCATGCCATGGCGTGGCGTGCCCGGTTTAGTGCTGGCTCAGCGCACGCCACGGTCGCCCGTCAACACGTCAACAAGTGGGGAAAAAATTACAAAAAAGGTAAAAAATGGTTCTATTTCTCTCTACCCCCCAGGAGTTTCGTCGGATTTCTCTGCTTTCCGACTAATCTTCCGGTGGCTTTTTGCGGGCTGATATCAATCGTCTTCGTTTCAAAGCTCTCTCAGCAATTTATCGCGTACAACGAGCTGTCATTTTCTTTCGACAGACCTGTAGAAAAAGCTCCTCAACAAGCGAACGAGCCGAGAAGAACCGGATTAAATATCGGCGATTCGTGGACGGCGCGATGGAGCATCGGGACTCGATGGGAGGAGCTGAGCAAAACTGACGGGGGAACATGGTCGACAGTAAATTCGGCCTAATGGCGAACCTTGATGGTACTCCGATTTGCCAAAAAGAGATCCATTAATATCTATATATATATATATATATATATATTATATTTTAATAAATATAATTATAATATATAAATGTGTGCTTCCATTTATCCCCTACCCCACAGGTTGCAAGCCTCGTCTCATCCTCTTTCTCTCCTACCCCCCTGGCCTCCTTTTTCTCTCATTCTTGATCTCTCCCCCTCCTCTCTCTCTGCTCCTCTCACTCTCTATCATTCTTGCTCTCTCTCTCATCCCCAATCTCAACTTCTCTCTCCCCCTTCCTCCTCTCTCTCTATTTCCTCTCACTCTCTAATATTCTTGCTCTCTCTCTATCTCTCTCATCCACAATCTCTCTTGCTCTCTTCCCCTTCATCCTCTATCTCTGCTACTCTTTTCTTAATCATTATCGGTACCTCTCCTCTCTAATCTCACTCACTTAATCTTTTCGTTGATAATATAAGAAACCCTGAAATATAATACATGGCATACATAGAGAAGGCATGTATATTGGTTTATATAGAGGAGAGAAGATAAGGGTAACATGAAAACATGGGTAAAGATAATGGGGGTAGAAGAGAACATGTGGTAGTGGGTTAGAGGAGATCATGGAGTTGTAGATGGGCTGCCCATAATTGGTTAGACAATTTTCTCTTATTGATGTAGCTCATATGGAGTTCAAGACCCTATTTCGGCTAAAGCTGAGGCAGCCCCCTTTGTTAACCCATTTGAAATCTTAATGGGCCTCAAGAGAATCTCTAGGAGCTGCCATTATCTGTAGAGGATCACCTTGTGACACCAAAAATTCTTAATAGTTGAGGAAATTTGTCAGAATATCTCTGTGGAGACTTGACAAGACCTAGAAGTATCACTTTTTCTTTTAGTCAATTCTGTTGCTGACACATGTATATTGTCAAAGTTATTTCTTCAAGACTTTTTTGTTGTCTTTTCAAGGGTTAAATCATTTGGACGACCCTTAACTTTTTGAGGCCTATATAAGGCCTGCATTATAACACTTGAAGACACAATTGAAGTAATCCCTTTTTGAGAGCTTTGCTTTCTCCCCCTTGAGTGTTCTCCCTGTTTGAGAGTACTCTTGTGCTTGTGGATTTAAGTATAACCCCTTGTGAATTTCAAGGATTAAAAATGTTAGTTATGTGGATTCAGACTTTAACCCTTCTTGAAGAGCAAGGTTTGTAGATTCAAGCCACTGTTCTTTATTGTTCTTGCACTAAGGCTGCTTCACTTATGCTCCCCCTCATGATGGAGTGTATCCACACCCATCTTTCTTGTGAGAGTACAATAGGAGGCTGCAGGATCAGCCTAGGTTGCCTATATGATGTGCTACCAAGAACAAAATAATATTGAGAAGATGTGTTGGAGTGGCACCAAGAAGATGATGTGGTGCCAAGACATTCTGCCCCCCTCTCAACAGAGACCTAGCTATATTGAGTTATGCTGCCAAACAAGTAGGATAACCTCCCATGCTCTGAGGAGACCAAATAAGTGACAAAGTGATATTTGAGAGGTGATACAATGGTTGCTAATTTGGCAATAGAAAGAGGTGAGCAATAGTGGGAGTAGGGGCTAGTGACAACAATGCCTATAAGGATGACCACTAAGGGCTCGGTCTAGTACATCCATGAAAGTCACCAAAGCTTTAGCTTGACTAGCGATGATAGGATCGAGGAGAGAAACTAATGAAGGTTGGCTTACAAAGGCAATTAGTAATTGCAATGGGTAGGGAGGCCAATAGTAAAGAGGCAAATCGATGACTAGAGACTAGTGGTAGGACATAGTGAGGCTAGTGGCATATGGCAAGCTATGGGTGATTGGGAGCATCGACAGTAGAAGAGGGCTTGCAGAAAGTGAGGGGGCCCAATTTTCCTCTCCTATTTTCCATTAAGAGAAAGTGAGGGGGCCTTGCATCCTTATGTGTGACTATCTAGGTCTATATATCTCACTATTTAATTACTTCATAGACCTTATAATAGTTATTAGTCAACCTTATTAATTATCAATATTAACATACATATTAAGTAATGAAGGATTAGTTTTACTCAATTGACACATCTAGTTGTAAACCCATTAGGTGCTAAGTGATAGTGTGTCGTTAATATATTTATTTTCATCATTATAAATCAAATTTTAACACATAATACTTGCTAATATAATGTTCGTTATCATTTTTTCCCCTAATATGTTGTATTCATCACTTTATTCCACTCATATACTCAATTTACATCTATTTAGTATTAATTAGGTAAAAACATGAATATGCCCTATCACACATCATTCTTTTTAATTGCTTATATTATGAGACTAAGCTCATTTAATTCCTTAAAAATTTCAAATTGTTAAATTCTCATATCATATCTTCTATGAGTTATAAGGATGCAAGGACATAGACACACAAGTACAAAAAACATGCATACAAAGTGAACATAAAAGAGAGTAGGAAACAACTCTCCACTAAATTTGTATGCTAAGTCAATCATATTTTCATGAAAGATGTTGTAAATCAAGTTTTAATTTGATAGAGGGATCTGATGGATGTTATGTGGCTTATAAGCCAATCATACTTCCATATAACTCATTTATTTTCATTGAAATTAAATTTATTCAATGTCATTCTTGTGCGATGTTTGTAATGAAGTCAATGAGTATGTGCAATGACTAAATGAATTATGAGGAGATCATAATACAGTGGCCACTAGTCTTTGAACATATGTTCTAAAAATTCCTATTCGTGGGACATTCAATAAGGACATCAAATTATCTAGAAAGAATAACATTATTTGATCCGACTCATATAATGAGTATGACTGATCCTGTAGCCATTGGTGTGGAGACACTAAGGATAGATACTAGTTATTTTTTAGAGAAATAGTTCACTGAATTGATCTGTATGAATCCTTGAATGCTATTATACTTGATCATCAATCAGGTTGATTCATGTCACGGTTGTGTATATGGTCTTTTGACTTGAGACACTAAAGATATCTTATGAATGAATGAGCGTATTTTGATTATAACTTACGAATCCATACCGACAGGATCTCTAAAATATCATATATTGGATATGACATGAAGTCTTTAAAGATGATTGTGTGGTCAAGATGAGATCATCTGCTCTCAGTATTTGAGAAAATTGACTCAAGAAATGAGATGCGATGAAATCCTTGGCTAATGTAGTATGAATATTAGAGGAATTCATGATTTCCTATATACATCAGTACTAACTTGAGTGACTGACTAAGGTTTGACAGTTGACTATACCCTAAGTCATTTATGAGTCTCGTGTGGATGAAGGATTATACATACATGTTAACAAATGATGAAAATGTTACATAAAAGAGGTCTTATATACTCCATATCTCCTAGAAGTACGTGATGTAACTTAGCACCTAACAGGGTGGCAACTCAACCTATCGATTAAGTTAAATCGATCCTTGGTTAATTAATCTATATGTTGATGTAGATAATAAATAAAGGTTGAACAATAAGGTATTATTGGGTATTTATAGTTATTAACTAGTGAGATATATGGATCTAGAGGATCACACACATAAGGTCTATAGATTTTGATGGATATAGACATAATTATGAGGGTTTTCATGAAAAATTTACATACCAAATGTCTATTAATAGGGGGAGAACGATTAGAACTAAAAGTGCCCATGCAAGCCTTATGAAAACTTTCTCCTATCTTATCTTTCTCTCTTGATGAAGAGCTTTGAAGAGGAGATCTAACCACAGAGATTGTGTTGATACTGCTAGAGGCTAGGTACTTTAATAGCTTCAAGAACTCCTTCAAGGAAACCTTTAAAACATGTTTTCTCATACATACTAAATGATAAGATCATTTGTTCCTAGTGCCTCAATATTTGGAATATCCGATTCAAAGTCTTCCGTTGAATTTGATATTTTGATCAAAATTTTGGAAGGCCTATTGACCTCAGAACCCAACAAGATCATCCTAAAATTTTTAGGAGATCCTTATTTTTAAGTGAAAGTCAAGTCAACCTCCTTATTTTTAAGGAGGATGGACCAAATTTAATTTTTATTAAATGAACCCTTAATTTATGAATGAAAAAAGAACATTCAATTCTTGATCTAGTGGAAATTTTTTTATAAATAGGAATTGTATTTTTTGAGATATTGAATTTCAAAGTTTAGATATTTTTCAGAATTTTTAGAGATTTTTTTTATTTTTAAGATTATTTTAATAAAAAAACCCTTTTGATTTTTGAAATGAAAATTGGGCAAATAATCCCCTTTATACTTATAAAGGTTGGCACACTTTTTTCGGTCCAACAAGAGCGCATCATATGGTGTGCTCTAAAGCACAATCTTGATTAAAAAATTATAATTCCTCTAAATTAAAATCATGATACCTCAAGGTGTAGAGGGACTCTTGAGCTGAAATTTTCTAGCGAGATTTATCTTTTTACCCTTCATCTATCCCTACCTTTGATTTAAGATTTAGGCATGAAATTTTTTTAATGATTGGACTCTTTTATCCCTCTTTATACTCAAACATTAGGAACTAACCTATAAGAACCTTCATTTTCTCTCTCCTCACATTTTTTGGCTCTCTCTACCATCGAGCTATCAAAAGGAAAGAGAGTATAGTTTAAGACCGATAGAGGAGCATTTTTTTATGCTCAATCTTGTCATGAAAAAAGAAGCAAATGAAGATTACAATCATAGTGGATCGAGCATCACTCAGCCTACGATGGGTATGTTATGCAACAATATGGATTAAATTTTGGCTTGTAAAACTTCTATAAATAGTAGACATATATTTTCTTTTTTTAATTTTATTTTTTCTTGTAATGTAGTAGCTTTGACATCATCCACACAAGCATCTCTCTCTCTCTCTCTCTCTCTCGCCCTCCATCCATCCTTTTTGTCTTATCCCCATATCATCTCTATTTTCATCTCTTTTACTCTCATTCACTCATCTCTTTTTTATTCCCTTCTTTATTCATCAAGAAAATCACAAAATTATCACTTCATATTCATCTCCACACGTTAAATTCCATATTCATGCCTCTTTCCCCTCTTTCATCTTCCATTCGAAACGTTTAACCTTGTTAACCAAGCTCCTGGTGGATTCAACCCTTACTTTAGCACTATAGTAAATGAAGAATTATAAATTTTATTGCACAAAATTAATTACAATATTGATAGAAAACACACACAAATTATTTTTGGGGGAGGGGTGTGTGGCAGGTACAAGAGGCACCAAAAATAAGCAACACAATAAGAGATGGTTCCCCATAAGAGGACGTAATAATGAATAAGAGTGCCAAAATGAGAGAAGCAGAAGAGTAGATAAGTATACAATAGGGCTACGAAGGAGAAACCTTCACTTCCTTAAACAATGGCTCTACAAGTACCAATCCTCCTCCCCCATTAGCATACCCATCCCCACACAAGTAGTTGGGAAGAATGGATCCCTCATCTCCACACAACACCCCCTTCCCAACCAAAAAAAAAGAAAAGAAAAAGAAAAAATACTGCAATCATCAAGCCATTGCAAGAAAGAGGGGGGGCACTTTTCCTCCCTCATTATCATTAGTCAACAGAAAAAGGAAGGGTATTGGAGGCAGTTGAAGGAAGAAACAGAGTAGAAGATGGTGGAATGTAAGAGGATGTAAAAAATCAACAAGACTACTACAATTTGAGAAGGAGAAGAGTAGAGAAGTATATGTTGTCAAAGAGAAACTTGCACAACCCAAGACAAATGGCTCCATGAAACCCTAAGACAGACTTTCTCTAATAGCATGTTGAAAATAGAGAAAACCATAAAACATATTGGATTGCATGAAGAGAGAAGACTTGTATATTACTTTATATAGAGGATAGAAGACGGAAACGTGGGTATATGGGTGAAGAAAATAAGGTAGTGGAGAACATGTGGTATTGGGTTAGAGGAGATAATGGGGTAGTAGATGAGCTGTCCTTAATAGGATGGACAATATCCTTATATATATATATATATATATATATATATATGTAGTCTTGTCGACAATTCGTGAAGGAGGAGAACATGAGGATGGAAGAAGAAGCTAATGTCATAAAAATTTTCAAAAGGGAACAAAATCTTGTCCCCAAGTGAGGTTACTAATGTTCATCAAAGCCATGATGGGGCATTCTTGTTCTCCTATGCTAGGGATATCGAAAATAGAACCCATCACCCATTTCCCCTAATTTTAGGGCTTTGACGACCTCACTTTTCAGACGTTACAAAACTAGTGTCAAGGTTAGTACTCAAAACCCTTAAAATGAGTTAAATCAATTTTTTTATTCTCTCTTACTTTGAGTGTTCTGGTCACTTGTGGAGCAGTCTTTTTCATAATCCTAAGCTTGAGGATCTTTAGCTCTATCAATTTTCTCTAAAAAAGAATCCATTGATGGTTATAGAAATCAAACAAGCGGTGAAGATTCATATGTAGGTTCTCAACTATAAGATGAATTTCATTTTGTGGTAAGTTAGGATACGAGTCCTTTTGACCCAAATTGACTTGGAAGATGCCTCATCTTTCAAAATATTTGAGACACTGATAGAGGAAAAACAAAATTAAGGCCCATTGAAAGGACCCTAAATGGATTTAACTCCATCCTCTCCAAAAAAATCCTCCAATATTTCACAAAGAGACTAGCATAAGTGTGCTTTGGTCAAATCTTGAAGATATTTGAATGGCAAAGACAGTGACATGTCAAAAGCTTGATGATGATCTCGATTATGTATGTTTTCCTTCGTTTTTGTGTATCGATTTCATGCAACAAAATTTATATTTCCTTACTTAGTATAGTGTAAGCAAGGGTCGAATCCACAGGGAGCTGAGGTAATGAGATTAGATATTCAAATGAAAGGTGAGAGAGCGTGGAAGAAGTGAGAGCTTGGAAAGAAGTGCAAACGTAAATGCGACATGTAGAGATGAATATGAGTGATAGTTTTTAGGTTTCTTTTTTAATTAGGAGAGAAATATGAATTCCAATGGAAAAACAATTTAGAAAGAAATGCAATGGGGATGAGATGATAACAAGGTGAGAAGAGTGGTCGGCGGTAGCGATGGATCGACGAATCGATGTGCAGTGATAGGGAGAGAGAGTTGCAAGTCTCGATGATGTCAAAGCCACTACATTAAAAGAAAATAAGAAAGAAAAATAAAAAGAAAATACAACTTTACTGTTTATGGAGATGATGAACACAAGCAAGAACTCAATCTAGATCGTCACACAAACCCCGTCGGTGTGGCTGTTCTAGGCTGAGTGATGCTCTATTCGCTCCGATCACGATCTTTGCTTACTCCCTTCTCCACTACAAGGTTGAGCATCAAATATTACTCTTCCTTGGGCCTTGACCTCCTCTCCCTTTCCTTCCGGTAGCCTGATGCTAAGAGAGAGCCAAAAAATGTAAGGAGAGAGAAAATGAAATGATCCAAGGGTATGAATAGATAGAGGGTTAAAAGATGAATCTAGGAATAAAATTTCAGCTCAAAACTCCATTTAGATCATAAGTTATCATGATTTTAATTTAGAGAAATCCTAGACTTTGATTGAAATAGTGCAGAGTGGCATTTCTGTAAATTTATTACTTCGAAATTTTTTGTAAATCAGAGGGGTATTAATGTAAATTTTTACTCTAGAAATCGGAGTGACATTTTCGTAAATATGCTCAAAATCTGAAAAGTCCCTAGAAAATTCAGAAAAATTCCAAAAAAATTTAAAAAAAAATCCCAAAACTTAGAAATAGAATATCTCACAAAATACACCTCCTTTTTTCATAAAATTTTCTCCATTGGATCAAGAATATAATCATCTATCTTTTCATCCCAAAATATCTAAAATCATGAGAAAAAAATTAAGGTCTCATTTAATAAAAATTAAGCTTGGTCCAACCTCCTTAAAAATAAGGAGATTGGCCCAATATTTACTCTAAATCAATTTTGGATTAACCTAAAAATCTTATGATGATCCCTTTATCAAATCCAAACCTCATTTACCATATTTCATAAAAATATGGTTGTCTTGGTGTTTAATTTTAGTAGAGAGTTGTTTCCTCTTTCCTCTTATCGTCATCCATGGTTTCCTACTTGTATACCTATGTCCCTACATCCACATAACTCATAGAAAATGTGAAAATTCAATCACTTGACTTTGAAAGAGTCAAATGGGGTTAGTCTCATAGTATAAGTAATTTAAAGGAATGGTGCATGATATGCCATATCTTTTTTTACCAAATTAGCACTAAATAGATGCAAGTTGAGTATATGAGTGGAATGAAATGATGAATGTAAAAATATCATAAAAAGATGATAACGTGCATTACATGACTAAGAATTATGTGTTAAAACCTATTTATAATGATGAAAATGAAATGCATCAATGACACGTTATCACTTGAACATTAGAGGCTATTTGGTCTTCCTATGACAAAAGGTACTTAAAATCCCATCTTTCATCCTTCAAGGACATCATTGCAAAACTTGATGTGCGTGATCCTGATAGTTTAGTTGTTGAATACATTTGTTCCCACCTTCTCATGTCTTTGACATCTTCTTCTTCAAGATTTTTGGATATTCTATTTTAGGGCTATAAAGAATTTCTATAAAGACCACATATGAAAGTCTTTCTTAGAAATAAAGCACGAGAAAAAAATTGTCACAAATTCTTCTTCAAAACTCAGTTAAGAGTTTGAAAGGACATGACCACGAGGAGAAGAAATCTTAGAATTTGGAGAAGACATAAAATTATTGACAGAAGAAGGGGCATATATGAGGAGAATGTTGTGAATTTCAAAAACAATAACAATAAATGCTCACAAGAGAAGTCCAGTGAGCTATAGACTTAAAAATATTGCCTAGTATGGTGAGATTTTGGCAGTGCTTGAGTTTAAGTTCTAGAAACACTATGAATGGATCCTCAAATCTGGCTACACTTTTCCACATGTGCTCTCAACAAGATGCTCTTGGCACCTCTACTTTTTGTTTGCTAAGAGTTTTTATGATAGGGAATTATTCAATATGCAAAGGTTGAAGGCATTGGCAATGTCTTCATTCAAGTTTTTAATGAGAATATTTGGATATTGAGCAATGTGATTTAAGCTCTAGAGTTGAGGAGAAATCTAATCTCAATTAGTTCTCTTAATGCTCAAAGATACAAATTTGTTGGTGAAGGTGACATTCTCAATTTTTGGAAAGGAGCTCTTATTGTCTTGAAAGGGAATTGGCAATATGCTGATAGTTTTATGTCGAAATGCATCATGGTCATAGTAAATGTCTCTATGCCACCGAAACTCTGCCCAAGAAATCACTTTACTGTAGCATATGTATTTAGAGCACTTGAGTGAGCAAGGCATAATTTAGCTTAATCGATTAGGCTTGCTCTTTGACCTAAGCATAACCACTTTGGATCTGTGTGACCACTACATTAGCGGGAAGCATAAAAGATTTATCTTCCCAAAAACTATCCATAAAACCTAATAAATTCTTTTGTATATTTAGTTGAACCTCAAGGGTCCTTTATAAGTCCCCTCTTGTGGTGAAACTTCCTACGTTATGACCTTCATCGATAACTTCTCCTACAAAGTATAGCCTATTTTTCTAAAGTAACTCAAATGTTTATAATCTCTTTAAACAATGGAAGACCATGGTGGAGAATCAAACTGGATACTATGTCCAGTTATTGAAAACACATGATAAGATGGAATAGTTTAAATAATTTTCTTGAAATTTGAAATTCTAAAGGAATTCACTAACATTTGATATTTTGGCACACCCCACAAAAAACATTGTCACTGAGTAGATGAATTGAAACTAAGAATCTCCAAAACCAAACCGAATCGACACCAGCGGTGGTAAAAAATAGGTCTGATCGAACAATTTGGTTCGGTTTCTGTTCTCTCTCTCTCTCTCTCTCTCTCTCTCTCAGTCTCTCCATCTTTCACCATCTCACACAGTTACTCCTTACCAGCATCAGCAAGTTCTTGCTTCTCACCGTCTCATGCCAACAACGCGTCTCACCGTCTCACCGTCGGGTAGCAATCACCGTCTCACCATCTCATGCCAACAACGCGGTTGAAAGCTTCCCGTAGAAGATAATTTATTCATCCAAGTATCGACATTTAATTGGGGATGATTTTTATTTGTTAGGTTTGGTTCTGATTTCTAAACTTCCAATTTCTTCAACTGCTAATTGATTTCGATTTCATCGTCTTCAACTCTTGAATCTCTTTCTTGAGTCAGCGATTCTAGTCGCTTAGATTCTTGCAATATCTTGCAGTTCATTTTTGATACGGCCTTATTTTGTCATTACTTCATTGCTTCATTACTTCATTGCTTCATTATTCATGTGGGTGTTAATTTGACAATAATCTAGCTATCTCCGATCATCCAATTGTCTTCGTGTTTGTCCGTGCTTCTTTCGAATCTCGTACGGAGGTGTTCTTCAGCGGTTCTGTGCTGATTTTTTAACGTTCTGTGTGTTTGGTAGAATTTTTTATGGAGGTGTTGTTCTCCATGTTTGACATTAAGAGATTTCCTAATTCCCTCAACGCGATGTTTGAGAGAATTCCTCCCCTCTTTCACATTCGCTCTCCCCCACTATGCTCTCTCTCTCTCTCTCTCTCACTCTCATTCTTGATCTCTCAAGCACACTCTCTCCCTTGTCTTTCATGAGTGCTCTCCCAAACTCAATCTCCTTCAAAGATCAAGAGAGTTGGATGAGATGTCAGGAGACAAATACATATATTTCATCAACTAATTTATTTAGTAAACCTAGTATATATAAATAGATAAAATGACATCAAATTACATCCATTGAGAGATTTCAAGTTTAATTTATGATCTTATGTTGGCTGATTAGTTTAGCTGATTGTTCACTCTCTTGGGCTTGAACTGGTTTAATGTCTCTCTCTCTCTCTCTCTATGTACAACAAAGACAACAAAATGATGCACAATGTTATTGATTGTCACCATGGAAAAAATGGACACTGGTGCAAATCATGACAATTATGATGATGGAGATCATGACAATTATGATGATGGAGATGATCAACTCAAAACTAGCAACATAGGATTATTTTAGATATGCATGTCTTCATTTACAAAGTGTTAGAGTCCTTCCGCCGAGGGCGTTCGTGTTCTCTATGTTTGACGTTCGGAGATTTTTAAATATGTTACTTATTTCTATCTAACGTAGATTATTTGAATTCTAGAAATTTAAGTCAGCAACCATTGAGCATCAACAACCTCAAATGGATATCCCTCAAGATGAGGTAACTTATATTCTATTATTGTACATAATTTCTCATTGATCGTGTATGAAATATTTATCTAATTTAATAATCTTAAGTGTTTGATATCATCATTCACCTATTGTTTGCAGATTGCCTCAAATAATGCAGAGACGCATATTTCTACAAGTGGGAGCACTATGAATTCGTCACAACCTTGAAAAGGCTCCTCAGCTCTGGTCTACTATATGAAGAATATCAATGGTGATTATTGTTGTGACATTTGTAAGCAAAGTACCCCCTTGAGAGAGTTGATAATACAGAGAGACAAGATGGGAAGCACTATGGCTCTATGGAAACACTTTGAAAAGTTTTATCACTCTATTTATAGGGATATCAAGCCTTCAGTTACTCAAAATCCACTAACCAATTTTTTTTCCAAAAAAAAAAAATATTCAGGAAGGACTCAAGAGCTTACAAAGGAAAGATACATTGATTTGATAATCAACACCGATACAGCCTTTGTGACCCTTGAGAATCCACAATTTGAAGCTTTTTGTTCCTATTTTGCACAATGTGATGTGTCCCTTTCGAGTGGAAACACATTATGACGTGACATCTCTGCAAAATTTGATGATGAAAAGGTAAAAATACGACAACTGTTTCAACCAATTGAAAAAGTGTCACTCACAATAGACACTTGGACTACTACAAATGGTGGGGACACCTCAATAACAAGAGAAGCATCCAAGGAGGCAACAAGGCATTACAACTTAACGAGAAATGCAAGGATTCGATGTCATCTATATGAAGTAAATAACATGCTGATCCTAAAGAAGAAGTTCAAGAATCTATCATTAGAAGACATTTATATATCAAAAGACTTTGAAGACATGAAGAGGAGCATGTCCATGAAGATGGGGTTGCCACCCCTTAATCCTTAGAATCCTTCAAATACTTCACTTGACTTGTCCAAACCCTACTCTTGACCTAAAACCTTTAATTTTGAGCCTTTGCACAAGTCAAACAAGTTTCCTTAAATGTAGGAACCCCTTTGACCAAGTCAAATCATCTTCTTAAATTATAGGAAGCAATTTTAGATTCCCAAATTTCAAGTTATTTGCATCATATATCATTTTTTGACCTAGTCAACCTGAACCCATGATTTTAGGGTAGATTACTATACCCAAATTACCCCTAAAATTTCGACCAATTAAAACCCTCCAAGTGGCACCCTCATATCTTGAAAAGTGGCTTTTTAAGGCATCCTTTCAAGAGGGTCAAAATTTCTCCTCAAAAGGTGGCAGCCCTTGAAGAGACACACCCCTTCAAGGATTGAACAATTATCTCTCTTCCCCTATTTATGTGGATCTTGTGAAGCTCTCTCTCATAATTTGAAATTTGAAAAAGTTTAAAGTTTTATTATTCCCCTACTCTTTGTCTCTCATCCTCTACGAATTTCCCCCCTCTCTCTCATTTTCTTTCATCCACACACCAATCCACAACTTTTCCCTCTCCATCCCTCTTCTTCTTTCTCTCCACAACATTCACCATTCATTTCTCATCCCCCCTTCTCATTCTTCTCCTCCTTGCCTCTTTCTATTATTCCTCTTCATTCCCTTCTCTTTTTTATCTCAAATCAAGGAGTAATTGACGAGACGAAACCGCGAGGTCGTCAATTTCAAGCGGTATCGCGTCAAAAAATAATACCGAACTTACCAATTTGGGGAATTAAGAGAGAATTGAGGGGTATAATGGTAAATACGGGTCGAATCCACAGGGAATTTAGGTATTTTCGAGATATCTTTTAGAATTTGGTCAAATTGGACGATGAATTGAGGTGAGAAATTAGGGAAAATGGTGTTTTTGGAAAGAAGACTTCAAATCGATTCCACGGAATCAAGAATCGATGAATTTGGACTTAATTTCGCGGAGAAATCGAAATTTGAAGTGGAGAGAAATTTTCGGACGTTGAAATCGTGATTTTGGATGAAATTCTATGAAATTGAAATCTAAAACCTAATCTAAACGAAAATTAAAGATAATAGGAGGATAATTGAGGTAAAACCGCTTCCACTAAACCCGTTTAGCGATCAAAAACGAGGTGATTAAGCCGATTAATCACCGAAATCGTCAAAAATCGTCACGCCGAGCTTCAGCGTCGATTTCTCCCTCGATTTTTCCACCAAATCTCGACTTCTACCCTCCATGGATGCGGAATTGAGAGAGGAGGAGGAAGAACTCGAGAGAAACGAGTGAGAGAGGTGTCTAGACAGTCAATTTCATTGAAATCTCACTTGAATACATAGAACGACGAAGAACTCGTCTATTTATAGGGCGAAAAAGGGTAACCGTCCGATCGATGTCTTTAAAGCTCCATCAACGGTCGCGGATGCGTTCAGTAACGATGAATCGTTACGATTAATTTGAGATCCTCCGATCGTGAATGGACGCTCCAGATTAAATCTCGCGATTGGCGTTATAAAACGCAGAAAGCGGTGTCCGTTGGATCGCGATCTAACGCTCCGGATGCGTTTGATCGCGTAAGATCTCGGGCCGTTATAACTCTATTTAATGCGCACGTGTCTGATCAATGATCAGTGGACCGTGCGTCCACTTGATTGGCGCGCTCCGATCGCGATCCGACGCCTCAGCTTCTGCCACGTTGCCTGCGGTTATAAAACACTGGAATTTTTAGTCCCACACCGGAAATGATTTTGAAACCGTCGGGTTTAAATAACCCGACGGTTTATAAGGGTATGACCCTCCCTTATAAGGGGAGGACAAAGAACATTTTATAACTATAGGTATAATACCATATATATGATATAGATGCGCCACGTCAGCGCGTTGCGCGGGTCCACGTGGCGCTGCCACGTGGCCTTGCGTGCCACGTCGCATCCACGCGGGCCCCGCGCCCATTTTTTTAATTTTTTTATTTCTTTTTATTATTTAAAATCGAAAATAAAATCATAGAAAATTCAGAAAAATACAGAAAAATCCCTAAAAATTGTAAAAATCATATCTTTTAAAATACAACTCCAAATTAATCCAAATTTCTTTCATTTGATCTGAAATTTAATTATCTATCATTCTAAAAATTCAAAATATTTAAATAACAAGAGATTTAATTTATATTTCAAATATACATTCATTTTTAAAAGATTTTAACCTTAGAAAATTAAATGAATGTTCATAAAAATAATTTCTATTATTATTTAACTTTAAAAACCATTCATAATCTCAAGTAAAGATGGGTTATAAAATTATTCATTCTTAATTCATCATAATTAACCCTAATTTAGTGTATTTTGAGATTATGACATAAATATGCATAGAATGATAAAAATGCACTCAAAGTATGATAATATGCACATAAATGTAATGTTTTATGCCTTAAATTGCACGAATAATCATGTTTTATCATGTTAAGATTGCATATTATCACACCCCCCAACTTAAATAATTGCTAGTCTCTTAGCAATTTCCTATAGAATCTCCCTAGAAAGTCCTTTCTACTTCTCAATCCTACTACTAGAGAGGTGAAATGTATATAAGTATGATTACTCTTCCTCATAGTGTGGACCATAGTGATGTGGATTCCATTTCTAGGTTGACTTCTTTAGTGCATATTAGGGTAGTGCTCATCGGCTGATGCTCGAGTCTAATTCTCAATTGTGATCGAGGTGAGCATATCTAAGGTTTAATGCTATGGGGATGAAAAGATCCTCACTCTCTCATGAGCAGATGTTAATCCTTACCCTCTCCATAGATTCATCACTCCTTCCCTCAAAATGGAGGCTACTTAATGTATTAGAATTCCCTTCAACTTACCTCCCTCCTAAAAAGAGTGCAATTACAAAGGTATGCCTATCTTTGGATGCAGCGTTTGAGGTGGTTGAAAGAAATTTAAAGACACTATTTCTAAAGGAATGATGTGGTTAAAAGCAAACATGTGTGTAAACAAAATGGATTAAAAAGCAAAGATGGTACCACTTATGATAATTTTTAGCTCCCAAAATGATGTGGATGGTGATGGATGATAGGGATAGATGGAAATGGTAGAGATGGTGGTGTTGAGAAGAGTAGATATTCCTCTAACTTATTCTCCTTCTTTTCACTTTTTCTATCTCTCTTTTTTTCTTTCTTTTTCTCCTTCCTTTTTCCTTGCCTTTTTCTTTTTCTCTTTTGTTTTGCTTTTGTAACATACTTCAAAATTTCAAAAGAGTTTATATGAAATAAGGATATGGAGGAGTTGTTTCGTGGTGGTTTGAAGAGAGTTTGTAATGTTTGAAGGAATGTGTACATGTGAGAGGAATGTGGAGGAGATGTGATGGATGTGTGAGTCACTTGGGAGTGTGATTATCATAAGTGAGGTTTAAAACAAAGTGGTGTAACTACTTGACTGATTTGGAAGAGATAAACTAAATGCCTATAAGGAAAAGATAGGTATTTCAAAAATTGATGGATCATTGCACTCTTTTAAGGGAAAGTTCGGTATCGAGGAATTCCCACACTAAGCAGGTTCGGCTGATGTAAGGTAGGGGATAAGAATTTTGCTTGAACTTCACTCAAAATCTCTCCATTTCAAATCCATAGCACTTCAACCTTCTGATTACTCATTTTTCCTCGGTGCCTTGTTAGATACCCAACCCCAAAGAAGTCAACCATTACGAATAATCCCATGGTTTATCTAGATCACTTGATTTTATTACTCAAAATGTAATCATATGGGCTATTAGGCCCTCATTTCTACATCTCTAGTAGATAAGATCTCAAGCTTTCAAGACTTCTAAGGTGGAGAAGAGTGGTAAAAATTTGGAAAATAGGAGTTTTTAGAATTTAGATTTTTAAAATTTTTGAAAAATTGTTGAATTTTTCTAAGTCCTCACCCCCCAACTTAAACTCTTCATTGTCCTCAATGAAATTACTATGCTCATGATGAAAGATAGAAATAATAATGATCATGGCATGAAAAAGATGATAAAATGTGGTAAGGAGAAAAGGGTTTAGAAAAACTCATTTGGGCTTTTTGATGCTTGTTCACGGGATTTCTCGTGCGTGCGCGCCCTTCATAATATAGTTCTTCGCCCATGTATTCATTCTAAGAAAAACTAAAGGAAAAACACAAAAATGATAACTTTGGGCTGCCTCCCAATAAGCGCTAAGTTTATCGTCTTCAGCCAGACTCGTTTAAGCTCATATTCTCCAAAAATTGATGCGATTATTTTGAATAAAAACTTGATGCATGA
Source organism: Lemna minuta (assembly GCA_024174645.1). NCBI lineage: Eukaryota > Viridiplantae > Streptophyta > Magnoliopsida > Alismatales > Araceae > Lemna > Lemna minuta. The sequence goes on from CM044111.1 coordinate 8,504,725, forward strand.
TAGGAAAATTCCTCAAGATTCAAACCATAATTATCTTTGTTATGAATAATAAATCATTATATTCTATGATTTGAAAGTGAAATTAAGAATTTTATGCATGAAATTCAAATCATATCATCAAATCAGATTCATGTAATCACAAATTAGTGGAGATAATATATTATAGATATATTATACTATAGATATAAATATAGAGATATAAATATATTTTGTTTTCGAGAAAAATTTTCTATCGATAGAGCGGTTGAAATTCAGATCATTTCGAATCTATCATGGCCTAAGTCTACGCAGAGCATGGCTTCGATGCGGCCTAGGACGATGAGAAACTCTAATAACCCTAGTACAACAGGCTTTTTCGTATAGAATCGTGAATTTCAATAAAATAAAAATTTCAACAATGATTTAGAAAATCAAGTCATGCGTGATTCCGTGAGAGCTTAGCCCTCTCAAAACGATACATGTGAGCAATAGACCGTAATCCTTGGAAGAGGGAAAATTACTCAAGATGGCATCGAGTTGAGGATCATTTAAGATAGATTTCATCTTCGGAAGGCATTAAACATGTTTTCTAAATGAATGACATTTCATGAAAATAATTATATACTACTAATTTATCAAATAATGGCAAAGATCATACCTGGGTGTCGGTATCCGCGAGTGTTTATAATTTCTTAACGCGATTTTGAAAAATGATCGCCCGTAGTCCGTAGAGAAGGGGTCGAATTCACTTATTCTCGTCGAATTAAGGATCACGAAGATAGATCTCACTTCGGATCACTCAAATTATGATCGATGCGAGTTAATTTCAACAAATAAAAAGAAAAATCCGATGTTGACCAAGTCAAAATTGACGAATTATCTCAAAAATATGCCTTAAATTCCCCGGCAGCGGCGCCATTTGACGAGACGAAACCGCGAGGTTGTCAATTTCAAGCGGTATCGCGTCAAAAAATAATACCGAACTTACCAATTTGGGGAATTAAGAGAGAATTGAGGGGTATAATGGTAAATACGGGTCGAATCCACAGGGAATTTAGGTATTTTCGAGATATCTTTTAGAATTTGGTCAAATTGGACGATGAATTGAGGTGAGAAATTAGGGAAAATGGTGTTTTTGGAAAGAAGACTTCAAATCGATTCCACGGAATCAAGAATCGATGAATTTGGACTTAATTTCGATGAGAAATCGAAATTTGAAGTGGAGAGAAATTTTCGGACGTTGAAATCGTGATTTTGGATGAAATTCTATGAAATTGAAATCTAAAACCTAATCTAAACGAAAAATTAAAAGATAATAGGAGGATAATTGAGGTAAAAACCGCTTCCACTAAACCCGTTTAGCGATCAAAACGAGGTGATTAAGCCGATTAATCACCGAAATCGTCAAAATCGTCACGCCGAGCTTCAAGCGTCGATTTCTCCTCGATTTTCCACCAAATCTCGACTTCTACCCCTCCATGGATGCGGAATTGAGAGAGGAGGAGGAAGAACTCGAGAGAAACGAGTGAGAGAGGTGTCTAGACAGTCAATTTCATTGAAATCTCACTGAATACATAGAACGACGAAGAACTCGTCTATTTATAGGGCGAAAAAGGGTAACCGTCCGATCGATGTCTTTAAAGCTCCATCAACGGCCGCGATGCGTTCAGTAACGATGAATCGTTACGATTAATTTGAGATCCTCCGATCGTGAATGGACGCTCCAGATCAAATTCGCGATTGGCGTTATAAAAACGCAGAAACGGTGTCCGTTGGATCGCGATCTAACGCTCCGATGCGTTTGATCGCGTAAGATCTGGGCCGTTATAACTCTATTTAATGCGCACGTGTCCGATCAATGATCGCTGGGACCGTGCGTCCACTTGATTGGCGCACTCCGATCGCGATCCGACGCCCGCCTTCGCTACGTTGCCCGGCGGTTATAAAACACCGGAATTTTTTTAGTCCCACACCGGAAATGATTTTGAAAACCGTCTGCGTTTAAATAACCCGACGATTTATAAGGGTATGACCCTCCCTTATAAGGGGAGGACAAAGAACATTTTATAACTATAGGTATAATACCATATATATGATATAGATGCGTACACGTCGATCGCTGAGTGCTGGTCCACGTGGCGCCGCCACGTGGCCTTGCGTGCCACGCCGCATCCACGCTGGCCCCGCGCCCATTTTAATATATATTATTTAAAAATCGAAAATAAAATCATAGAAAAATTCAGAAAAAATACGTAAAAAAATCCCTAAAAATTGTAAAAAAATCATATCTTTTAAAAATACAACTCCAAATTAATCCAAATTTCTTTCATTTGATCTGAAATTTAATTATCTATCATTCTAAAAATTCAAAAATATTTAAATAACAAGAGATTTAATTTATATTTCAAATATACATTCATTTTTTTAAAAAGATTTTAACCTTAGAAAATTAAATGAATGTTCATAAAAAAATAATTTCTCTTATTATTTAACTTTAAAAACCATTCATAATCTCAAGTAAAGATGGGTTATAAAATTATTTATTCTTAATTCATCATAATTAACCCTAATTTAGTGTATTTTGAGATTATGACATAAATATGCATAGAATGATAAAAATGCACTCAAAGTATGATAATATGCACATAAATGTAATGTTTTATGCCTTAAATTGCACGAATAATCATGTTTTATCATGTTAAGATTGCATATTATCAGTAATCAAGAAGGAGATTTCAAATTTGTCCCCAACAAGGTCACATCAGTCAAGAATCTCCATCAAGGTACCCTTATTCCTCTCATTTTGTGTGATAGATCATCCTTCCTCCAAAATCTCTTGCTCTTAGGATTTGTGTGAACCCTAGGATAGCCTCTATTCATATATTTAGGTATTCATGCACATTGGTTGTGAAATTTGGTCTGATTCATTAAATAGAAACTCCATTTCAAGGTTATTAAAAACAATCTCTCTCCTCTCCAATTGTGGGATTAACCCTAAGGAGTTCAAGGTCACTGATTTTAAAAATTCATAACATCTCTCTATAAAAACACCATCCCTTGCACTTCTATTTGATAAAGCTTGATTCTCCTCTTTTTTCCCATATCAAAAAATCATTTGGCAATTCTTGGGATCCTGATTCATTAGATTGATGACATATGAAACCTTCATGAATGTGTTCTTACAGTCAAAGGGTTGCATGGATCTCATAGAAGTACAAAAATTACAAAAGTGTTGCATGAAGTGCTCGTAGATTACAATTTGATGGATAAGGTAAGAATTTTTTTTAATTTTTGCATACCTTTTTTTACTAAATACTTGTTTTCCTTGTTTTGTATAGTTGTGTGACGAAGTGTTTTCGTGTGGTCGTTAAACACACAAAATGTAGGTCAAACAAAATTTCTAAAACCGAACTCACAAAGATAAGATATAAAATCAAGTAATGTGTAAGTATCGGGTCGATCCACAGATAGCAGGGTTGACTTTAATTGCAGAGTTGACTTGGTCAAACTTAGGTTTAAAAGAGGTTTTAAAAAAGTAAAAATAAGATGTGATGAATATAAATGATTTAAAAAGACTAAATAAGAAGTTTTAACAATTGAATTCTCGGATTTCATAGAGAAATGTTAAAAGTCAAAGTCAAAGCGTTGATTTTGACCAACAATAGGTGTTCTGTAAAATCAAAGAATCAAAAGGTGTCAGAAGATTACGAAAATTATATATTTGGAAACCAGAGAGAAAATGGAATTTATGGATATAGAATTCGTGATTTTTGGATAAGAAATGGATTTACTATAAATTATTGAAAATCAAATATCAAAAAATCCCCGAAATGAATACCTCAAAGGAAATCTTCAAATTGACCAGTCAAATGAAATCCAAATCTTGAAATTTATATGTCAATGGAAAGCTAAGAACCAGAGGAATCTAAAGAGACCAAAAAGATCAAATTCTAATTTGTAAATTCAAAGTAATTGACCCCGAAAGTCAACGTTTGACTTCTGATGAAAGATGAACAGTTCTTGGTCAAACGTTAAATTGAAGGGCCAAATAAACTCGGAATTCGACGAATTTACTATCCACGGAAAGCTGATGAAAAGAGAAATCCAATGAATTTAAAATCAAGTGATTTAGAATTATAATCAGAGAGATATTTTATTTTCAAAATTAGAAATTTTTTGGACTGAAATTTGGGGAAATTGAAGAACACTAAGAACTAATTTGCAAAATTAAACTTCTAAATCTAAGAAAAACTCAAATTACCTCTTGATAATCGATCAAATCTTATTACTAACCTGATTTTCGCAAGAATAGAGCTTCAATTCACGTGGATTGAAGCGAATTTGCTCGATTTCTTCCTCGAGGACGTTTGGAATTCAAGGGGAAAATTCGATGAAATCAAAGAGGAATTTGCGATCAGTCCCGCTCCAATTGCTTCGCAATCTTAAGATCACGAAGAACTTAAGATTTTGCTCAAAATTTGCTTAATTGCTTCACGAATCAATCAAAAGTTGAGAAAGAAGG
>CM044111.1:8509725-8638604 GCA_024174645.1 Lemna minuta
TTTTGTTACGTGGTCTTTGTTCATGTTGACAATGATAAACTTGAGCTTTGATCACTGAATTTCATCTTTCTTCATTTCAAGCTAGGCATTAAAGGATTCAAGCATTACTATTCAAACTAGGGAGATTTGATAAATTCTTTTTAATAAAGACAACCTATTTGATAAATTTTTTATGTTAAAATTAATGTCAATTATTTTTTATGAATATTATGTAGTTTGTAAGTCAATCACACTTTCATCTTTTGTTTCTATTCATTAAAATAAATTTTTATTTATTATTATTTTTGTGTAATATTTTCAATAAAGTCTATGAACATATACAATAATCAAGTAAATTATGATAAGATCATAATACAGTGATCGATGATCTTTAAACATATGTTCTAAATATTTTTATTCGTGACATATTCGAGAACGACATCTAATTATCCGGAAAGAATAACATTATTTGATCTGACTCATATGATGAGTATAACTGATCATATGGCCATCGGTGATGAGACACCAATGATAGATAGCGGGTGCTCTTTGTAAAAAGAGTTTACTGAATTGATCTGTATGAATCCCTAAATAGTATTATGTCAAATTGTCAATCAGGTTGATTCATTTTACGGTTGTGTACGTAGTCTTTTGACATGAGACACCAAAGACATCTTGTGAATAGATGATCATATTTTAACTATGACTTATGAATCCCTAGCCACGAGATCTCTAAAACGTCATAAATTAGATACGAGATATGAAGTCCTCGAAGGTGATTGAGTGGTTAAGATGGGATCATCCGCCCTCGGTATATAAAGAGATCGACTCAAGAAATGAGATGTGGTTAAATCTTTGACCATGGTAGTGAAAATATTAGAAATGTTGTACTCAATGATTTCCTACTCGCATCAGTACTAAATTGAGTGACCGATTAGGGTTTGACAATTAACCATACCTTAAGTCATTTATGAGTCTCGTGTGGACGAAGGATTATACGTACACGGTAACCAATGACGACAGGGTTCTATAAAAGATTTCTAATATACTCCATATCTCTCAGAGCACGTGATGTAGCTTGGCACCCACCGGGCTGACAACTTAACCTATCGATTGGGTTAAATCGATCCTTAGTTAATTAATCTATATGTTGATATAGTTAATTGACAAAGAAGGCCAAGAAGTGTTATTAGGTTTATAGAGTCATTAATTGGTGGTATATATGGACCTAAATGGTCACACACATAAGGTCAATAGACGTCGTTCGATATACATATAATAATAAGAGTTTTGTGAAAATTTTACATTCTTAAAATCTATAAATAGGGGAAGAACGACCATAATAGAGGTGTCCTTGCAAGCCTAGTGAAACTTCTCCTCTCTCTACTCTTCCTCTCGTGATGACGAGTGTTTAAGAAGAGATCCGATCGTTTAGAGACTGTGTGGATACTACTAGATACTGGATGCTTGCACGGTTGAAGAACTCTTTCAGATGATCTATATAAATATAAATTTTATTCTATACTAGATGATAGGATCACCTAGAATGGATGATAATATCATATATTCTTGGTGCTTTAACTCTGTTGAATGTTTTGATTCAACATCTTTCGCTGTAATAATTATTTTAGTTAAAAATTTGGAGAGCTTGTCGAGCCTCAGATCCCAGCAACTTTGGCTTCGACAATTAAGCTAACAAAATAGTTAGCTGACTGAATGACTACTTAGTTTCAAGTGGAGTCATCTAAAATCCTCATAAGTCAAAATGAGGATGTTGATTGCTCCACTTCTAGATATTGACCTTGCATGAAGATCTATTGGCCAACTCAGTATGCATAGGGTGATTGTGTTGTTCATGCCTTGAACATCATAGAAGAAGTTCATAATGTGTGCGACCTGATATCATGTACTGAAGGCATTTACTCAAGTGATTAGGCAAGCTTGAAGAAACTGAGTCTCTTTAGAAGAATTGGAGATGGTGAAAGCTTCTACCAAATAAGAAGCTGATTTTGTGAACATCAGTCTTCAAACACAAGAGGGCACACTGAGAGTTAAAGACTCACGATTCAAGGCTCTTCTTGCTACTAAGGATCTGGTCAAATCCTTGGAATCAACTACACAAGTGCTTCTCCAGTAGTCAAGCATAGCTTTAGCTTTCATGTATTCAATCTTGTCACCCAATGAGACTTGAAGCTTGAGAAAATGGACGTGATGACAACCTTTCTTCATGGAGAACTTGAGGAAGGTACTGATATAGATCATCTTGAGGGATCAATTAAGAATGATCGAAAGGATCTTGTATGCAGTGTGATTACCTTTCCTTGTAAATTGATTCAAGGTGGAAATTCAGTACAAATTCATCACATTTTGGCTCTCTTCTCTCTTTTTAAGGAAGTATTCTGTCTTTTTGTGATATTGGCCTTCAAAATGGCCTTCTCTATTTATGACTCTTCATCTTCCTTTGTCTTTATGACCATTTGTATTCTCTACTGGGATGTTACACTGTAGCTTGATGAATAAGTACCATTCCTTTCCTTGGAAAGGCCCCAAGTAGAATGTAATTTTAATTTTCTCTATTCCTTTGTGTGCTCAAGTTACTTTGTGGAGCATCCTTGTTGTTGATCTTGTTCTCCATGCTTCAAGATCTTTGGCTCCTAGAAGAAGAATCACGGTTATGGTAATCCAACACATTCACTGCCGAATCCCATTATGGGAATTATCTTCTACAAAGGCGTGAACAAAAGTCTGTCCTACTTGCGTCCGTTTACAGACACAACAGTAAATGAGTTTGAGTTTTTGTGTTTCTTGCAAAGGGATTCTGGCTGAAAGTTTGTGTTTCCTGAGAATTAGAATTAGGAAGAGAGGACTAGAACTACAATTAGACTCATGTCCGGTGATCGCTTAGCAAACCAATGAAGAGAATAACAGGATCCTTCTGCGCTAGAAATCGACGAATTATAACATGATGGAGCCAAAATAGAAAAAAAAAATCAAATTTTACGGAAATCGTCTTTTATGTTTACTTTGCGGCCATTAATCGAGGCGTTCTCAGATTTTCTTCTTTTTCACTGTCGGTTGTTGTACTCCTATACGACCAGATATGACATTCTTATCCTATAATTCAAAGATAGAATCGGAATTTCCGACTCCTATCCACATTCTACAGAGCGCCATTGTTCCTATGCGCCTTCTGCCCTTTCAGACCAGAATGCGACGCCGTGGAGACAACTCCAACCTACCCATCCGCCAATAGACAGTCGGTAATCGGCGGATAAGCCTCATCCGCTATCCTCCCCCATTAATTGATTTTTTTAGACGAATCCAGCATTAGTCAGTGTTTTTTACAATTTACGACGTCCATTGGCACTATTTATCCCGTTAACCGAACAAATAAAATCAGAAGAAAACGATGAAGATCAGGCGTTTACCTCTTTCCCGGAGAGATCGGATCCCGCCAATTTTCCTCCTGCTGGCAGCCACAACCGCCCCATCTCGGGGAAAGTAAATTGAAGCGGGAAAGGTCCTGCAGCGGTATGCTGCTCCACGGCTCATCGTATCGCGTCATTGCTTACCCTGTCCCGGCAAAACTCCCAAACTTTCGAGTCTCCACTACTTTTCTAGCCACCTCATCCAGAATCTTCATATAACCGTCCAATTAGTAAAGAAAATTTTTAGTAAGGGGTTTCTGTAAATTTGACTGCCAGCTGGCACTCTGGACGGCCGTATGCCACCGATCTGACGGTGAGCAGATGTCCACGTTTCGCCGCCGAGACCACCTCTATTTTCTCTCTCCTCTCACTCCATCTACAGAATGAAGCGCGCTTGCTCGACTTACTCTCTTCTCTTTCTTCTGGCTGAGAAAAATCTGCCGAATCCCGACGAATTAACCTTTTAGAAAGAAGCAGCGGCCTCCTCATTCATCTCTCACTATAAATACCAGGCTATCTCTCTCTGCAATGATCACCGAGAAACCAGCAAGTTACGTAGCCGAAGGAAAAACCTTCAAGCTGCCACCTTTAGAGAGAGAAAGGAGAAAAAAACCGGAAACCCGTCTACACTCTGATATCCAGAACCCACCATCACGGGTAAAGCTTCGAGCAGCCATCTTAGAGTGAGAAAGTGAGAACACACCTCTAACCTGATCGCCAGAACCCACCATCACAGAGAAAAGCTTGAAGTTGGCATCTTAAGGGAGAACCCAAGTTCCAGAGAGAGAAAATGGGGTTTAAAAGGACGGTTCAAAGTCTGTTAAGGTATCCGGAGGAGAATTGTCAAGGAAAGAGCAAGACAGTCATGGAGATCATCGCCGGAGATGAAGGGCTGAGGTGCTTCGCCGGTGAGTTTACCCGCCCGCCGATGAACGTTCTCCCCGCCGCTGCCGTCCGGCCGGAGATGACGGCACCGCCGCAACAATCGGCGGAGATCACTCTCTACGACGGCGACGCCGCCAGCCTGGAGCTCTGCACGGAGAACTTAGGATGTGAGAGTTGCAGAGAAGGGAAGATGGACGAGGAAGAAGAGAAGAAGCTGAGAGAAAGAAGCGGGAGGAGTACAATAAGGAAGAAGGAGACTAGGAAGAGGGAAATTCCGCCACCGCTGACGTGGCTGTCCGACGGTGAAAATGGCAGGGGGCTAGTGTCTTCTCATCTAAAAGCGGTAAAGAAGGACGGCCGTTTGATCTTGACGGAGGTAAGGATCGAACGGAGGGAGTTTCTCCGCGCCACGCGAGATGGCGGGAGGCTGAGGATGACGCTTGTGAAGCGGGCAGCGGAGGAGGAGGAGAAGATTCCGCGCCGCCGGGAAATGGAGGTGCCGTCGGGAATGAGGTGCCACGTGGCAGCGGCGCCGCCATTCATGACAGCTGCGCGGTTTGTGACGACGGCGTAGTGAAGAGAAAGTTTAACTGTCCGAGAGTGAATAGAAAGTTTAAAAGATTGATTTTGACTGGGTCAGATTGAGGAGATATTTTCCGAAGAGTGGGTGAGGATGAACGGCGATGGCGGTTTGGTTTTATTGCGGTCTGTGGGCTGGACAAGATAGAGGTCTCCTGAGGCAAAGCTCCATGAACGGGGAAGAGAGCGGGTATCGTAAAAGTCAAACGCGGTCTCTCCATCGCTGTCCATCTGTCTGTAGACCATTCCGCTGAACAGTATATTCAGTTCAGATTCCTGGGTATCTCTCTGTCTGCGTCTCTCTATCCGGACAAGAAACCTGTAAGAGAGAGATAGATAAATAAAATATTCCGTTCCCTCCGGCTGGATGTTCCGTTCCAATTCCTTGGCTTCTCTCTTCTCTCTCCCTACCTGATCAGCTTTGCCTTCCCGTCTGCACGCTCTAGCTTAAAAATAAAAAAAATAATCTTCCATGTTGCGTGTTGGAGAGATTATCTAACTGCATGAAATCTTTAGAGATTATCCAACTACATGATTATCTAAATGCATGTTGCGTGTTGGAGAGATCCATTAATTGAATTTTTAGAGAATTTTCTACAATATACGATGAAGGGAGTGGTCTAGAGAGAGAGATAGATAGATAGATAGATAGAAAGGCCTACCATTAACTGCATATGATCTAGCAACAATTTGTTTTGAAGCTTTGTGAAATCCTCCTCAACTATTGTCAATCAAGTGAAGTCACTCTGGCTAATAAATAAAATTTCAAAAAAGTTTGAAACAAAGTTAAATGCTGATGTATGGTAAAAAAATAAAAAAATAATGAGTAAATCAAATTAAAATTTTTAATTCACTTCACACTTATGTCATTAATGAGGATGATCAAGTGATGTGAATATGATGACACACAATGATTATGTTGATGTTGAATGAAGATGATAGTGATGACCTATTGGGGATAATTGTGAACAATTCACATATCTGCTTAGCCTTCAACTACCTTTCATGAGATTGCATGCCTCAATACCATGACGAGTAAAAATTGTAAGCCCTAAAGTTAATGAAGTTTGGTAAAAAAATAATAAATCATGTCACTTAAGACTTCAACGTATTGGTTTCCTATTCATTGGGATTTACATCATGCTCGAAAACAAACATTATAAGTACAACGACTATTTCTTCTATTAACAACTACAAGGGATCTATTATATATGCCCTTGATTAATTAATAGTAATGATGGATATCTTCTCCAATACCATCTAATTACAATTCACTAGCATAAACATGTTGCTGGTGAAATTTGGGTCAACTTCTATGTTGATTAATTTCATGTTGTTTACCAAAACCTAGAAAATCAATTACAATAGCTGGTATCTCTCTACATATTGAGGCAGTGAACAAATTGTCTTCCTTGTTTTCTTATTGCAGAGGAAAACATCCCCTATTGGTAATCAGATGGCTCAAGGAATATTGTGTCTTTGAGGAATAGAAAAGCCCTAGCATTTCATTAACCACATGGAGAGATTACATGAGACTATAAAAGAGAGAAGGAAGTGGGAGAACTAGTACCAAAAATAGTGACATTGGCCTAGAAAATGGGATAGTGACATTGACCTTTGATGCGCCCAACCATTATAGGCCAAGTGGGTCACCCCTACATGATCCTAGTTAGGGAAGGCCAAAGACTGACCAAAGCTCGGTCAACTGAACCGTCCCGAGACTGTTGGTCCCTCAAAATGGGCCTTGATGGTCTTTGTCCAAGTTCACTCTAGTTTAGGACTCGATTTCAGTCTTGGACCAAGTTGAAAAAAAAGCACCCGCCTAGTTTCATACATCTGCTCATCTCCATGTTCTAACCATACGCTCTAGCGATTTTGTAAGTTTTCTCATCTTTCTCGTGTTGACCTTGCTCATATCCTTGGAATTTTTGTCGGCATTGGCCTTGCTGTCCTAGTGATTCCTTGTGATGGTGATCATGTTGTCTTTGGTCTGCTCATCTCCTCAAGGTAAGCTCATGCCCCTAGTGATTTTGTCAGCAACTTGGTGACCTCACACTGATCTCAAGGCTCTATTGATTTGCCCCTCTTGAGGTCTAGCTATCTTCGATCTGCAAATCTCCTCCTGGTGACCTCACAGCCTAGTGATTCCATTTGCCTCATGGTGACCTCGATAAACCAGTCTCGAAAAAAACTAGACATTGGTTCATCTTTCTATCAAAAATCTTGATTTATCTTTCTATCAAAAATCTCGATTCCTCTTTCTATAAAAAGGACTCAGCTATCTTGTATCTTCCTTGTGAGCAAGATAGTTTTTTCCTTTCTTGTGTCTTGTATCTTAATTCTAATTAGGTTGTCTTTCAAGGTTTCATAGTAGATCATTTTCTTGTGTTTGTTTGATTTGCTTTTTTGATTTCAGATTGGGGCAAATTTAGATCTGGTCTCATTTCTTGTTTTTTGATTTCAAATTAGGTCACATTCAGATCTAGGGTTCTCTGGTTCCGGTGTTGGTATCAGTTTTTATGAGAACCAAAAACCTTTGCCTAACTTCGGTTTGGTATCAGTGACGGTATTTTTTGGTGTTAGTTCAGTTAAACATATACTTCCGGTGAGGTGTCATTTGAAATAAACATAAATTGTGTCAGATTTTTGTGACACCGACAAAACAAATCTGCAAGGTCGTTGAATACACTCTAAAAAACATGTCAAAACAAGTTCCAAAACTCACCAATTTTGAGAAATAATTACAAATTTAAGAGTATAGTGGTGAATAAGGGTAGAATTCACAGAGAATTAAGGTATTTTCAAGGAACTTCTTGAAATTCGATCTAATCGGATGATAAATTGATGTGCAATTTTTTAGAAAGATAACTCAAAGAAAAATCCACGAAGTCTGAAATCATGGAATTTGGATCAAGATTCGCAGAGAAATCAATGAGAAAAAATTAGGCAGAAAATTGAAACGCGAAGAGAGAGAAAACCAAAATTAAATCTAAAATTCAACTAATCTCCAATTTGAAATTGAAATATGATGGTATAGGAAGAAAGATTAGGAGGAAAACACAAATTCTAACTTGAGATAGCGCTCGAAATGATCCAATTGATCACCAGATTAAAGGATCTTCATTCCACGATGTCGAAGACGATCGTCGGCATTCAAGAATTGATTTCTCCCTATTCTCTCAACGAAATCTCACTTTCAAACACTCCTTGGATGCGGAAATTGATCTAGAAGCAAAGAGAAGAAATAGATTCAATGACTGAGATGTCTAAATAATTCGATCACTCGAAACACCCTTGAATGGTTAAAATTGGTGAAGAACATATGTATTTATAGGCTAAATTAGGCATGGTCGTTAGATTTGGCTCTTCATCTTCAATCAACGACTCAGATGAAACGCTTAGATGTGAATTGTTGCCGTTAAGTCGCGTTTGTTTAATTGAAGATGGAGCGCTCAAATTTTTCCACGTAATGCTTGAAGAAGAAGCGTCGCTTAATGTCCGCTGTTTGATCTTCATCGAGCGTTCGAGATGAGTCCACGTGTCCACTGGAGTACATCGATGGCTTCTAATCTTAACCGTTATAACTCCCAAGATGAGCGGTTAAGATTCATTTGTGTTAAAACTAATCGTCGCTTCACCAAATGCATACACGTACCCCCTTGAGTAAGTGAAAATTGACAATCATGATTAAATCACACGATCGTTCACTCGCGATCGTGCCACGTCACCTGCGAAAAAAAAACATAAATAGTCCCACATGACAAAAATCGAGGCGAGATGATGTGTATATTAAACGCGTGATATTAACGGGTTAGCAAAAATCCATTAATGGATGCTTAACCCACTAATGACGTGCGTAAACATGTAAACTCATACACACACGAGCTCCACATGGTGCGAGCATAGGCTGCCACATGGCACGGGCACAGGCCGCCACGTGGCAACACGTAATCCACTCCGCCACGTCAAGGCCACATTAGCGCACGATTTTTAATGATTTTTAAAATTCTTTTTAGCTCAAAATAAATCTAAGTAAATTTATACAAAAATATTAAAAATAAAAAAATTCCAGAAAAATCCCGACAAATTAGAAAATTCATATATTTCAAAATGTAACTCCAAATTAATCCAAATTTTTCATGTTTGATAAAAAATTAAATAATCTATCATTTTATAAACTTAAATTCAAGAAATAACAAGAGAATAATTTTTTATTTAAAAAATACACTCATTTGTTTTAGAAAAATAAATGAGAGTATAAAATTTTTTTATCTTATTATTTAACATTAATAACTAATTATAATCCTAAATATATATGACAGTAATCTAATCATTGAATATTTTCTCCTTAATTATCCATGATTATCCCTAAAATAGTGCATTTTTAGATTATAACTTAAATTTTCATAGAATGATAGATATACACTCAAAACATGATAACATGCATAAGAATGGAATTTTTTATGTGTTGATTTGCATTAATAATCATATAATTTCATGAATAAATTGCATGTTATCAAACATCACAATATAAAAATATATAAATACATGTTTCAAAAAGGAATGATAAGGGATTAACACTTCTTGATAAAATATATACAATACATTAAGAATTCAAGATACAAGTCTGAAATAGATAAACTTCAACCATTAAAAATATTTATAGAAATAATAGAAACAATATATTTTTAGGTAATTATCTCTAACAAGTCTAATAAGTAAATCATTTCTCTCTCCCCCGTCTCCCTTCCTCTCTCACTCTCCCTCCCCCTCCCACCCTCTCTCCAGCTCTCCATCTTTCTCCTCCTCTCACTCTCCCTCCCCCTCCCTCTCTCCAGCTCTCCCACTTTCTCCCACTCTCTGTGAAATTATGGTACTATGGATGCCAGCACGTCATTGCCGAGAGCATCCCTGGCCACAGTTTCACTGCCGCTTCTACCAGAGCTGGGAGGAGCAAAGAAGGCAACGTAGGGAATGAGTATGCTAGCAGTCAGCAAGCCAATCGCTCCCAACAACAAAAGGTTCATCGGCTGTCTCTTACCCATGTCTGACACCTATCCGCCGACATGCTCGGTGTTGGCAATAATACGAACTTGAGAGCGGAATTTTGAGGAAGGTTTGGAGACTGAAGAATTAAAAAAACTAACAACTCAATAGAATTCAAGAACACAATAGTTTTTGTAATACCGCTCACTCACTTAGGCATTACATCAAACACCCATTTATAGAAAAACAAGTAAAGAAACCATCGTAATGGTTTGTCCACGTGGCTCTCTAATCGCCGTTATAACTCCTTGATTCCAACAGCTGAGATTAAGTCTTCGCCGTTTAGAAACTCCAGCAACGCTTCCACCGTTATTTGTGAGATGACGGGATGGATTATACTCTCACAAACTCTTCCTTAATCCACGCCTAGTTCATCATCGTGACGCCCAATTTCTCTCAAATTTATTCAAATTTGATGCATCCCAGCGGTTTTGTAAACGAATCTGCCAACTGCGATTCCGTATTCACATACTTGATGTCCACATACCCTTTTTACACGCAATCTCGGATGGAATGAAATTTCGTCTCAATGTGTTTGCTTTGACCGTGTTGACTGGGATTCTTGCTCAGTGCAATAGTCAATTTGTTGTCAACCGATAATTTTAAATGGTCTCACCTTAATGTTTAGTATTTCTTCAACGAATCAGTAAATCCATATGTCTTGACAAGATGCAGCGGAGGCTGCAATATATTCAGCTTCACATGGTGATAACGCAACCACATTTTGCTTCACTATGTTTCAAGTGATAGCAGAATTTCCCAAGAAGTATATTTGACCGGTTGTACTCTTCCGATCGTCACTGTCTCCAGCGAAATCACTGTCATTGTATCCTTGAATAGAGTAATTTTTCTTCCCCCTCTCAAAGCTCAGTCCGAACGAAGATGTTCCTTTGAAATATCTTAAAATTCTCTTTGCTACACTCATATGCTCCGAGTTTGGTTTGCTCATATATCTGCTCAAATAGTTTACACTGTAAGCTATATCTGGTCGTGTGTGTACTGATAACATGCTATTTTTACATTAATTTACATGATTATTAATGCAATTAAAAGCTTTAATCATTCCAAATATATGCATGTTATCATATTTTAAGCATATTTCTATCATTTTGTATCATTTCATGTTATGATCTTAAAATACACCAATTTATGGATTATTATACATAATTAAACATTATAATCTTTACTCCTAATTATAATTGAGATCATAATCATATTATGAGAATGAAAATATAAGAGAAAAGATCTTTATTAACATTTATGTATTTTTATAAAGTTATTTTATAAGATATATAAATGTATTAAATTAATTAAAATTCATTCTCTTATTATTTTAATAATTTGACTTTTTATAGATTATAGATAAAAGATCTCTTATGATAGATTATTCAATTTCTGATCCAAAAAAACAAATTTGAATTAATTTGGAGTTGTATTTTGAAAGTTATGATTTTTACAATTTTATAGAATTTTCTGGAATTTTTTGATTTTATTTAGATTTATTTTCGAATTTTAAATGTTTAAATGAATTAAAATAAATTCAAAAATGGGGCATTTTTTGCGCGAGCCCACGTGGATGCGACGTGGCACGCAAGGCCACGTGGCAGCGCCACGCAGACCCGCGGGAGTGCCTGCGTGGCACTGAGGTGACGTGTACACACATAAATTTTTATTATACATAGGTTATAGTAAGTATAAGCCGTCCATAGAGGACATCACTAACCTCTTATTTCACCTCACATTATATACCCGTGCATTCTCTGTCTTTTTCTCCGTGTGGGACTATGTTCCCTCACTTTTATTTTGATTTCAGGTGCGTGGCATGACGTGGAGCGTCGGATCAACAGCGTGATGAAGATCGCGCGTCGATGCGTTGGACGCAAGGTCCACCTGATCTTCAAATCAAGCACGTGCATCGATTAAAACATAAGTGAATCATCGCGACTGTTGATCTCATCAGTTATAACGACCAAGATTGATTGAGGCCAATGGACTCCACGATGCATCGTGACCGCCCGATGAAAATCCAACGGGCGATCGAAATAGTGCATCTCTTCCTTTACGCGATGTGGACAAATCCTGACCCTTCATCGTCGATCGATGGACACTTGATCACGACTGTTGATCGCGAAGGGTCCCTTCATCGGACGGTCGCGCCCAATATTTACCTCTTTAGTACAGTTCTTCGCGACGAAAAGAACTGCCCATGGAATTTCAAGAAATTCGAACTGTCTAGACACCCATTTCATGTGCCATTTGATTCCTTGTGTTCTTAATGCATTTCCGCATCCAAAGACTACTTGAAATCAAAGTTTGATCGAGAGAGAAGGAAGAAATCACATCTTGAACTTCAAAATTCATCTTCGAAAATGCAGAATGAAAAGCCATGCATCCGGCGATTAATTGGATCATTTCAAAAGGCTAATTTGGGTTAGATTGCGTGTTTTCATCTTAATCTTTCATCATTTAGTGTTAATTTTATATTTTGAATCGTAGATTAAGTTTAATTTTAGTTTAATTTCTATTTTTAATCAATTTCGCGATACGAATTTTCTCCTAACTTCAAACTTCGATTACTCTGCGAATTCTCATCCAAATCACCTGATTTTTGATTTCATGGATTCACAATTGAGTTATCTTTCTTAATATAATAAATTGCGTAGTTTCTAACCTCAATTTATCGTTCGATTTGACTGAATTTCAAAGATATATCTCAAATTTCCCTAGTTCTCTTTGGATTCGACCCTTAATTACCATTATAATATTTAATTAAATTGATTAATCATAAATGGGTAAGTTTAATACTTTGTTTTGACACTAAATCGTGTGCATTCAACGACCATACGAATTAGTCTCGTCATGTACCAAGTACTTGAGACTACCAATGAGACTTTTGAATTGAGATGGATTCTCCTCTTCTTCTCTTCCCTCTTTCTCAAATTTTAGTCGTGCCTCCATCGGAGTTCTTACTGAATTGCATTTGCTCGTTGAAAGTATGAAGAATGGTTTTGATATACGACTTCTGAATAAGCCAAGCGTAAGATGTTTTGTGCTTAATTTCAATTCCTAAGTAAGAATTGAGTATTCCCAAATCTGTCATTTCGAAAACCTATTTCATGCTTTCTTTGAACTTCTTTATTTTGCAGGAGTTCGGCCCTGTGATGATCATATCATCAACATACACTCCAATTATGAGTCTCTCTTGCATCACTTTCTCATAATACACTACATAATTGTTTTTGCTTCCCACAAAGCCCATTTTGTATCAATACTTCATTTAGCTTTGAATTCCAAGCTCTTGGTGCTTGTTTCAATCCCTACATAGCTTTTTGCAATTTCAGTATATGATCCTCCTTCCCTTTAATCACGAAGCCTTTAGATTGAGATATATAGATATCTTCCTTGATTTCTGATAACATGCAATCTCAACATGATAAAACATGATTATTAATACAATTTAAGGCATAAAATATTCCATTTATGTGCATGTTATCATACTTTGAGTGCATTTCTATCATTCTATGCAATTTTATGTTATAATCTCAAAATGCATTAATTTAGGGTTAATTATGAGGAATTAAAGATTAAAGACTTTATGACCCATCTTTACTTGAGATTATAAATGGTTTTTAAAGTTAAATAACAAGAGAAATCATTTTTATAAACATTCATTTAATTTTCTAAAGTTAAAATCTTAAAGAAATGAATGTATTTTTGAAATAAGAATTAAATCTCTTGTTATTTAAATAATTTGACTTTTTAGAATTAAATTTCAGATCAAAGGAAAGAAATTTGGATTAATTTGGAGTTGTATTTTGAAAGATATGATTTTTACAATTTTTAGGGATTTTTCTGGATTTTTTCCGATTTAATTTCGATTTAAATAGATTAAAATGAATAAAAAAAATAGTAAAAAGGGGCTTAATATCGCGCAGGTCCCACGTGGATGCGACGTGGCATGCAAGGCCACGTGGCAGCGCCACGCAGACCCGCGCAACACCTACGTGGTGCAGTATACATATTATATTTTTATTTAATCTATATATAAAGGGTCTTCAGCCTTCCCTATATGGGAAGGGTTATTAACCCTATAAACCGTCGGGTGTTATAAACCCGACGGTTTCCTAAAATTGATTCCGTGTGGGACTAATCCACACACCTTATGTGTTATGCAGGTGACGTGGCGCGACGAGGAACGTCGGATCAGAAGAAGAGCGGAATATTGGGTGTTGATCGGATGTGCCTAGGACCATCGATCGGGATCATCGCACGTGCGTTGATTCCATGGATTATAACGGTTGCGATCGAATGTGACGTGGCGGCATTACACACGTCGGATCAACGGTGCGACAAATCAACGCGTCGATTCCATGAGCCAGAAGACTATCGATTGTGATCAAAGGCACGTGCTTGATTAGAGGCGTTATAACCGTCCAGATCAAATCTCGCGGGAGACATCCGGACCGTCGGATCAAGAATCAAGGGGCGCAATCAGAGCGTTTTTATAAAGCGTTTCATCGGATCAAATCGTGGCTGTCCATCACAATTCGACGGTCACGACTTAATCGAAACGGTCCTCGATGGACCGTTTCATCGTAACCGTCGATCGAAACGATCAGACGGTTACGCGCAAATTTTCTTTAAATAGACTTGTTCTTCGTCGTTGTATGTATTCGAGAAGGAATTCACCTAATTGACCCATCTAAACCCCTCCTTTCTTGAATCTCTCTCTTGTAATTGCTTCTAGACTCAAAATCGTGTCCACGGAGTGTTTATAAGAGAGATTTCGACGATCGTGCAAGGAGAATTTGTCTCTTGAACATTGATGTTCATGATTGAATTTGCGGAATGAATAGCAGTCGATCCGGCGATCAATTGGATCGATTTGATCATTATCTCAGGTTAGAAAACAAGTTTATCCTCTTATCTATCGTCATGTATCATCAATTTTAGGTTTAGGATTTCAATTTAAGTTTAATTTCATTTTAATTTCAATGTGTGTTCTTCGCGATTCCGAAAATTTCATCCTACTTCCATCTTTGATTTCTCCGTGATTACTAATCCAAATCGAGCGATTTTTGATTCCATAGATAGATCTTTGAGTTATCTTTATAAATCTACCATTTTCCCTAATTTCTCCTCAATTCATCATCCAATTTGACCAAATTCCAAAAGATCTCTTGAAAATACCTTAATTCCCTGTGGATTCGACCCTTATTTACCATTATACCCTTCAATTCACTCTTAATTCCCCAAATTGGTAAGTTAGGCTTAATTTTTGACACGAGACCGTGTGAAATCGATGACCTCGTGGTCTCGTCGCGTCAATTTCCCCATTCAAGAAATTTGTTTTAACATCCAGATGATGTAATTCCCATTTTTCTTGTGCAACAATAGCAATTAAGATTATGATGGATTCCATTCTCGGAACAGGGGAGAAGACTTCACCATAGTCTATTCCCTCCTTTTGAGAATATCCTTTCACTACCAACCTTGCTTTATACCTCACCACTTTTCCCATGCTATCCTTCTTTACCCGAAACACCCATTTCACTCCAATTGGTCTAATGTTTTTATTCGGCTTGACCATAGTCCAAGTATTATTTCTCAGTATAGCTGAAATTTCTTCCTTCATTGCACTTCTCCACACTTCTTGTTTGGCATCTAGGGAGAAAGAAGAAGGTTCCTCGACTAAGAGAAGATTGAATTCACTGCATAAGAGATTAGTTTCATCATAAATTGACTGTATGCATCTATACCTCACTGTCTCTTCTTCTTAAGAACTTTCTGATTGACTGAGCTCTCTTTCTCTTGACTCGTTGATCACTGACTCTTCTCTTGGTCCTTCAGCTAGTTCTCTTTCACCTTCTTCTAGTCCTGTGACATGAAGAATGTTTGAAGGACATGATGAAAATTTTCTCAATTTATCTTGTTCATTGAATTCAAGAGCCTTAGTCTCAGCAAATATCACATCTCTACTGATGTGTATTTTTAGTGTGGTGGGATCTAAGCACATGTAGGCCTTTGAACACCATACACTTACTTCTATCTTCAAGTTTTGAGAGTTTTCCAGTGGTTTTGACAAATACCACTGAACTGAATATCTTAAGATGACTCACATTCGGTTTTCTTCCATTCCACTTCTCATAAGGTGTATGTCCTTTTACCCCTTTTGTTGAGGATCTGTTTAGAACATATACACATGTACTGACTGCCTCTCCCCATAATTCGAAAGGAAGATGTTTCTCTTTTAACATACTCCTCACTAAACCCATAATAGTTCTATTTTTTCTCTCAACCACACCATTATGTTGTGGAGTGTATGGAGCAGCAAGCTGTTTCTTAATCCCACTCTTATCACACAGGCTTTTGAATTCATCAGAGGTAAATTCCCCTCCTCGATTGCCTCTTATGCATTCAATCTTTACCTCTTTCTCTGCTTTGGCTATTGATTTGAATTTTTTGAACTGGTCTAGAGCTTCTGATTTCTCTTTGAGGAGAGATATCCACATGCATCTCGAGAAACCATCAATAATCAAGAAGAAATATCTTTTTCCTCGTAATGTACGAGGATTGATTAGTCCACAGATGTCCATATGGATTAATTCTAGAACATTTGAAGCTTTGTGAGTTGACGTAGAGAAGGGAGTTCTTGAGTGTTTACCTACGATGCAATGATCACATATCTCATCAGGATTTTGGAATTGAGGTAAACCTTTCACCAGATTTCCCCTTATCATGTCTTGTAGAGTGTGAAAACTCTGATGGCAGAATCTTTTAATGCCATAACCACGCTTCACTTGCTTCTTCCTCAGTCAAATTTCATCTCTCATTGATGTTGATCTTCATTTTGTACATATTCCCTGAAGTTTTCTTTGTCTTGGTAAGCAATCTGTCGGATTTTGTCATGAACCATGAGGAAGCCATTGCTCAAGATAGTTTTGCAACCTTGATCATCTAATTTTCCAAGACTGAGGATATTAGTTTTTAAGTCAGGTAAGTAAAGAACATTCGGAATTATCAAAACTTCACCAGTTTTGAGGGTAACAGAGATATTACCCTTGCCTTCATATGGAATCGTAGATCCATCACCGAATTTTACTCTTCCTTTTAGATTTTCATCAATCCTATGAAAGAATGCCCTCTTACTTGTCATATGATTGCTGACTCCTGTATCAAGATACCACATATGATCATCTTGTGAGTCATTTTTTCTATGTAGAAGTAATTCTCCGAATTCATCAGACACAACCATCATTAAAGCCGATTCCTCTTCGGTTTCCTCTGTGACATTAACCTTCTCCTATTTTCCTTTCTTCTTTGTATCTGAATAACACTCGTCGGCAAAGTGACCCATCTTCTGAAAATTGTAGCACTTAATCTTTGACTTGTCAAAAGGTTTTCTCTCTTCTTCATCTTTGTCATTCTTGGAGAATCTTCCGCGTCTGCGGCCTCGTCTTCTCCCTCTATTGGATCATCTTCCTCTTGAGGATGATCCATGATCATTTTTCTTTGACTGATTGACTGCTCGAGCGAGTAGAACTTGCTCTTCTTGCCTTGAATATCTTTCTTGAAGCCTTTGTTCATGCACTCTCAGAGACCCGATCACTTCATCAACACTTAAACTTCTCATATTTTCGAATTTTTCAAGAGAAAAAGTTAGCGAATCGTACTTAATTGGCATTGATTGAAGGAGCTTTGCCACCACTTCTTTCTCCTCTAATTGCTCTCCCAAGTCTCTTAATTTGGAAATTAATCTTGGTGAAATGTGAAGATAAGTCACTTACCTTCTCATATTTTTCATCGCAAGATTTTCGAATTTTTGTCGCAACGATTGAATCTTCGATTGTACGATGTGATCTACCCCCACATGGAGTATCCGAATTGTCTCCCAATTCTCTTTCATAGTTTTCTTGACATCCAGTTAGAAACTTACGGATTCTGAGGCAGAGTTTAAGATCGCCAAGAGAGCTTGCCGATCCTTCTTTTGGTTTGTCTCGGTTCTAGTGATTAATTCCCATAATCCATGAGCTTCCAGGTACACTTCCATTCTCATCGCCCATAGACGATAATTTTTGGATGTCAGGGAGAAGATCAAAGTTGTCACTACTTCAATCCTCGACACAATTTCTTGAATTGCAATGCATGAGTAGTGAGCTGATGAACCTCCTCTCTTCGGCATCTCCACAGCTTAGAACAAGGCTCTGATACCACTTGTTGGCGATAATACGAACTTGAGAGTGGAATTTTGAGGAAGGTTTGGACACTCAAGAATCAAAACAAACTAAAAACTCAATAGAATTCAATAACACACTCAATAGTTTTCGTACTACTGCTCACTCACTTAGGTATTACAGCAAACACCTATTTATAGAAAAACAAGTAAAGAAACCATCATAACAGTTTGTCCACGTGGCGCTCTGATCGCCGTTATAACTCCTTGATTCCAACGGCTATGATTAAGTCTTCGCCGTTTTGAAACTCCAGTAACGCTTCCACTATTATTTGTGAGATGAACGGATGGATTATCATCTCACACTCATCGCCATGCTCACCACCTTCCCCACCCTCCGCTTCTCCCATCCTAGACACTTCACTCCTTGCTGATGGAGAGAATCCTCTGTTCCTAGCCGATGATAGATTTCTGCGATGCGACACAGATAGTGGGGGTGCCATTGATGATCGAGCTCTCTGCTAGGTACTCTGGGGAATCGCGTCTCTCTCGAGATCATGAGGATATTTGTCTAGGAGCTGTCATGTGGAAGTGGAGCTTGGCTTCAGATAACCTATGGGTGTCGATGTGTGGCTGGGCGCAGGCAACCACATCCATAGAATTTTATGCTCCTTTCGCCTCCATCTCCTATCCCTCTCTCCCTCACGCGGGGAAGAAATTCTATCACTATCTCTCTTTCTTCCTCCATTCCCTTTCTCCTTCTTCTACCGTTCCCTTTATTGTTTCTTCTCTGCACTCTCTCTCTCTCTCTCTCTCTCATTTCTCTCCTCTTTCTCTCTTCTTCTCTCCCTTTTTTGTCATATCATGAAACCAGAATATTTTAGGGACACGGGAAGCGAATATTGTAACCGAATCAAAACCTTCGGTTTGAACATTTTTTGACCACCACCAGTGTCGGTTTGGTTCGATTTTTTGGTGCCCGGTTTGATTTTGGAGATCCCTATTCAGATCATATAAGATTCCTTTTTGAATTTTAAATCTGGTTCAATTTAGATTTGGTCTGATTTTTGTGTGTTTGATTTTTATTAGGTTTGATTTTTTATTTTTATGTCTAATTCTATCTCTATTAAATCTAGTTTCTATCTCTATTCAATTCTGATTATATATTTGAAAGAATATGTTTTCAATTTGTATTAAATATATCTTATGTCTCCATTAGGTGTTGATTTTTATCTTTAAAAAAAAATACTATTTAGTATTTGATATCATTTGTGTTTGTTTGATTTGTTTTTTTGATGTCAGATTGTGGGCAAATTTAGATCTGGTCTCATTTCTTGTTTTTTGATATCAAATTTGGTCACATTGAGATCATGTAAGATTCTTTTTTAATTTTAAATTTAGTTATATTTAGATTTGGTCTGATTTTTTGTGTTTTTGATTTTGATTAGGTTTGATTTTTTATTTTGATTTCCTATTCTATCTCTACTAAATCTAGTTTCTATCTCTATTCAATTCTTATTATATCTTTGAAAGAATCTGATTTCTATTTGTGTTTAATCTGATCTATGCCTATTAAGTTTTGATTTTTATCTTTGACAAAATTCCTATTAGTATTAAGTATTCACCATTATTTAATTTTTATTTTTAGTATAATTTTGATATTATATTTCCATTATATTGATATGCAATAGAATATCCAACAAATTCTGATTTTTTTTCATGAGATGCAAAATTATCATAATAGAAATTCTCATACAATTGGATATTTGGAATTATGGGTTGCTCGTGTTAGTTTCTAATTAATTTTGTCCTTTTAAATTTATTTTTAATCTAATTTTTTTAGCCTATGTTTTAGATTTCCATCAATAGAATATTATGGAGATAAGGTATATTTTATTTTAGATTGATCTCTAAAAATATATGACAATAACTTACTAATACTATCTATTTTTTTTAGATTTAATCAAACGATGCATCAACATTTGTTTCTAAACATGATAGTACTACAAGCACTTCACAAAGGAGAAAAGCCTCACCATTCTTTGTATATTTCATGAAGATTACGGACGATGAGTATCTTTGAAAAATTTGCAAGGTAGCCACCCCCATCAAACAAGGTAAAAGTGAAGAGGAATAGAAGCAGTAGCACAATCAAGTTATGGAAGCACTTGCAAAAGTTTAAAGTAGAGAGCTATAAGCAAATAAGGCCATCAAATGCTACTAATACTTTAACAGTCTATTTCTCGAAGACTTCAAAAGTTTTTGGGCAATAATTCAGAGTAGACAAATAAAGAATGCATAGATTTAATTATTAAGATAGATGAACCTTTTATGCTACTCAATCATCATCAATTTAAAGAATTTTACATCAAATTTAGTACAAGGCAAAGCAAGGATACCTAGCCACAATTCCAAAAGACAAGGGATGGAGAAACTACTTGAAGACGAAAGGCATAAGATAAGAGAATTGCTTCAACTAATTGAAAGGGTGTCCCTTACAAGAGATACTTGGACAACTACAAATAATGTGGAAATAATTGGGATCACTATACATTGGATTAATGATATGTGGAGACTTCATGAACAAGTGCTTGCTATTGAGGAGTTAGGTGTATCACATCAAGGTACAATTTGGTAGAGGTTGTATGATGTAGGATAATTTAAAAATGATGATAGGTATGAAGAGGATGAAAGTCCCTTTAGGGTGGTTGTTTAACCTAAGAAGGGGGGTTGAATTAGGTTAAATGTAATTTTTTAAAGTTATCTAAATTTTCTTCTTCTACTTAGATTCGCTGACTTAGTCACTCACTAGCTGTCCTCTCAATTGCACCGAATATTATTATACTGGTTGGGGGACCTACTGTCCCTTAATCCAGTCCCGAGTACTTTAGACTCGGAGCCTCCTCCTCACCAAATAAAACCTAATCCTCTCACCACTCAAAGGGTGAAGGACAATGTTCAGATACAAGGTTTTAGATTTGCCCCCTACGACAAACCTAACACTCACCTTTACCTGTCCCTACGGCACTACCCACTAGGCCTCGACCTCCTTGGCTCCTAGACGCCCTGACTCCCTCAGGCCAATCTCCACCCGATTGCTCGTCCCTTCACGCCATGTCGTGCCTCTTCTGCTTATGCCGCTGACTACCAGTAAGTTGAGACCTCGTCTTCCGGCTTCACTCGGTCTTCCCGCTCCCCACGTATAGACTCCTTCTCGTCTTCTCAACGAATGAGACGCTCCTGTCCTCTGCGTATGTTTGAATGTAACTACTACTAATTAAGTAAATGGGTTTTTCTGACTTCTACTGACACTGGGTTGACTTTTGACCTACAGTTGACTTTCTACTAAAGTTGACTTTTTCTGACTATGGTTGACTCTGGGTTGACTTTTGACCTAGAGTTGACTTTCTGTTGACTCTAGCTCTCAGAGTTGACTTCTGTTGATTCTAGCTCACAGAGTTGACTTATGTTGACTCTAGCTCTCAGAGTTGACTTCTGTTGACTCTAGCTCTCAGAGTTGACTTCTGTTGACTCTAGCTCTCAGAGTTGACTTCTATTGTAAAATTGACTTTCTTCTAAAGATTGGACTTCTCAGATCTTACTCCTTAAGATAAGTTAATCAATTCCCTTAACTACTAGTAGGTGAATGTAATCAAATGAAATGTGATAGAGACTGAAACGAAATTTAACTGAATAAATCACTACAAGTCCACAGTGAGAAACGATGCAATTAATTCAAGATATAAATTAACTAAATAGTTTGACCGAATATATTTAGTACTTACTTCAATCTGTTAACCTGCACAAACTGATCAAATTACTGTCAACTTCACACTAAAATATATTGCAGTAAATTTAAGAGATCGATTTAATAATGGGATTGTCTAACTAAGATTCAACTTACCCTACTGTTTGCTCCACAAATTGTGTATAACTAACTGTTGTAAAAGGACTTCAAAATTACTCAGCACACAATTCCGAGGAATGTAAAGAGGTAATAATTGTGCAGAATTAAAACTGAAAATCACAATTTTCGTAATCTGCTATCACAAGTAAACTTAAAGAGATATTGTTATTTAACTAAACAGGATATTGTTATCACAGTATGATATGCAGCCGACTAATTTAGTCTACAGAAATTAAATAAGCAAGCAAACAGTTAACATATCAAATCCACAACACCTGTTCAATTCAAACGATTATAATTTTTCAATGTGTGCAATGAAAAACTCAATCAGATCACTGACACAAACTTAATTTAAAACGGGAACGTATCTGCGATTGACTGGACACAATACGTAACTTAAATAAATTACCGCGGATGCTTGAAAATTAGAAGAGAAAAAGAAGGTTACAGATCAATAGATTGTAGACCCGAATGATTAGAGGATATCCCTAGAACGGTGATCGATGAAAGAAAAAGAAAACCACGGTTTGAAGTTTAAGAGAGAGATTAATCGCTGAAATATTGAATCAATCGAGTAGACGGTAAAAACCAACGGAGTAATCGATGGATTGAAAGAGAAACAAGTTAAGGAGCTTCAGAATACTCTTCTCGGCGTCAGAACGAAAAGCTGCAGAGGATGTTCTTGGCCGCCGCCGTGAAGACAGAGAGTAGGAGCAGTTGGTTCGTTGTTTTTCACGATCGCAAGCAAGCACTTTTCAAATCGCTTTCACGCTGACCCTTCTCTTTCGCACTATCTTTCCATAGCACCCGCCACGAACCCTAGAACACTTTTAATACCATACCCGATGAGACAATATAAAATTACAACGATACCCTTCATGCTCTTAGCCTTTTGACCTATATTACACTATTGATATGGGTATTGAAATGTACCCATTAAATAGTCAGAATTAATCCCAAAACAATATCTCCAAATACACATTAGTCTCATATGCGTTAATACCATATGGTTAATATTAGATGCAACCTTGCTGTCGTTGCTTTTCCTGAAATCAGTACACATTAGTCTCAATAATAAGACGACAGAAAATATGAAATGACAAGGCATGAAATGAATTATTATCGTTGCTGTTCCTGAAACCAAACATTAGTCTCAATAAGAGGGTGACAGAAAAATATAAAAGGGTAGTGCTTAAAATTAATCATAACATATAATGATGACATATTCAAGTTATTAACTATATCAAAACCTATCGCTCTAACAGAGGATATGATAAATAAGAAGATGCGAGTGAGGATGAGTAATGGTGATAGAATGAGGAGTGGAAATAAAATATGGTTGATAAAATATATTAAAATCTAGTTAAATCCTACAATATGAAAGACGACCTATGAATGATATCACGAGGGGATAAATATTTATCTTAGTGAAGAAATAATGTATGATAATTTCGAAAGGGAAAGAAAAGTGTAATGAAGAATAGTAAGGATGCGTCGAGTGAGAAAGAAGATGGAGAGAATGATATGATTTATTTAATGAAGAGGATTAAATCTATTATAAGGTTAGAACGTGGAGGGGATAGAGAAATGATAATATGAATGATAGAAGTATAGATCAGTGAATATATGGAGAAGGATAGTTTGGATAGAGGATTGTAAGAATAATGAAAATGAGTATGATTGTGAAGAGAAGAAGTATGGATAAGAGGTTAATTTGTTTATGTGATGAAGAGGATGAATGATTTGGAGGATATTTAGAATGTATGTTACTAAGTTTGGGGATTATCTTAATGTTATTTCAGATAATAGTTATAAGAATGAGAATAGATAGGAAGAAGAGTTAATGTTGGACTTACGGATTTAGGAAAGGAACTATTATTCACGATAATGGGAGAGAGGATATTACCTTAAGTGGATGTGAAGACGACGCTCTTGGATCACCAATTGACCTGGAGTATCCTCGATTTGCTTCTTCACTTTGAGATGAATGAAAGGGACAAAAAGTGAGGGAGAAAAGATAGGGAGATAGAACTCGGAGTAGAGATATATGGGAGAGGGAGTGGAACACGATGAACACGGTGAGTTATCACTGAAGCATAGTAACTTCATTTATCAAAAACAACATGTGTTTTCTTTTACAATTGTCCTTCTTATAGGAAAGATAGAGAAGGAAGTTAGATCGAAGAGATGCTTGAGGTAGTTACACGGGCAGTTATGCATCTTCTCGTGGACTGTCTCATGTCTTTCCACTGTTCTGATTCTTGTAAGAGGGTTGACCGTGGAATATTGTATTCAAGGAGGGTCTTTGATAGTTGTGGTGGTTGTGTAGATAGTTATTTGGTCGGTAGAGATAATTTAGACCAAATCTATACATTAACCAAAGCCGTGGATCTCTCTCTTGATGTAGTTGTTAACGTATTCATCTTGAAGAGATCGTGACTGAGATGTCCTTCATTTATGAAGTTTGCTTTCTTGTGGATCCAATGTCATCTTCCTCGTGGGAGGCTTCATGTGTCTTCAATACTCTTGAGATGTTCTTGGAGATCGGGGTAGTTAGGAAGATGGTCTTCATGACTATCTTCCTTAACAGTAGTTTTCCTCATGCTGATGATCATCATAAGTTGTCTTCATATTGAATTATGTTCATAAAGGCTTTGATCTCCGAAGATATTTTGCTTTCATAATGAATTAACTAGGGGTGGTTGATCAAAGAAAGGGAATTAAACAAGATGTTTCCTACTGATTTTCTTGAGATCAGTTATTCATACAAGGTACATATGATATAGTTTGGATATTGAGGAACCTATACCAAGGTGAAGGTGGTTGACTTGGTCTATTCAAAGAAATTCTAAGTATCTAAGGATGAGGATTTAATTTCATATGACCAAGTTAATCTTTATATCAGTATATAATTCTCTTTGGATCTACACTCTCTTTCAATGTTTTAGAGAGGTCTTCTTCATTATTTCATGAATGGATAATTTCTCAAACTTGTGAATAAGGAGGAGAATGCTATTTTGTTGCTTTTGAGAATGAGTTTCTCTTCCTTAGTTCATACCTAGGTTCACTTGGAACCCTTGTGTTCTTGTGTTGAGATAATTCTCCATCATTGTACATCGTGTGTTGGAAGAGTACGATCTCAATCCAAAGGTAAGCAAATGTTTTTACCTTTTTTGTATTATCAATATTAAATAAATAAACATGGATTTTTAATTATTTTTTTTAGGGTTTTTCTATCACAACAGATAATGCTAGCAGTAACAAGACAATGGTCTGAAACCTGGAAATTTTTTTGAGTGAGAGTGGATCTACATTCACTTAGCAGTTCCATGTGCCATGTATGGCCCATGTTCTCAACCTAGCTATACAAGGAGGGCTTGAAAGAGTTAGGTAATTCATCATTGAGTTCATTATGATTAGAAAGTGAGGGTGATGAAGAGTTTGAAGAAGATGAAGTGGAAGTTACCTCACAAAGAATATTTGGAGCAATTTTTCATCAACTTCGAAAACTTGTTCTTGAGGCAAATAGTATATCACAAAAAAATTCATCGGTACAAGGAATTGTGCAAGAGGTATAAATTGTCAAACACAAACTTATTAATCATAGATGTCCCCACTAGGTGGAATTTGAAATATGTCAGAATTATGATAGCATGGGACAAGAGGAAGGTGTTGAATGCAATGATGACAACTTGTCTTAAAGATTATAAAGGAATTTCTTTAATCATGTCAGAAGAGTCGAATCTTCTTAAGCTTTTTGTAGATGAACTTCTAGCTTTTTAGGAGACCATTGAGATATTTTCTTAGTCAAAGGCCATTACATCGCCTACTAATACTTCCATTTTTTATATTTTTTTCAATCACTAGAACACATCAACTTTTGTCTTAAGTAACCCTTCTTAAGGTCCGATGGAACGACAATGAGCATAGAGAAATCAGTGGCACCCTGATGATATGTTTTTATGTGATGATTGAAAGCACACGAATGCTCGTCAAAATAATTACCAAACTCACCAATTTTAAGATTTGATCATGAATTGATTAGTATAATGATGAACAAGGGTCAAATCCATGGAGATTTAGGAGAATTTTTTAGGTGTCCTTTAAATTTGATCAAATTGGATGATGAGTTGAGGTGATAAATTATCAATTTCAATAAATTTGGAAATAAGATCCAACATGAATCAACAAAATCAAAAATCACTCTACTTTGGATCAATATTCGAGGGGAAATCAAGGAGCAAAATTAAGATAGAGAAATCAATAGCGAAGAGAGAGAAAATAGTAAAATTTGGTAAAAATTAATCTAATATAAGATTAAATAATAAATTCTAATGATAAATGAGATTAGGAAGAAAACACGTAATCTAACCAGAAACTGCAATCGAAATGATCCAATTGATTGCCGGATCAAAAACTTTTCACTCCGTATTTTCAAAAAATAAATATGCGGAGTTCAAGAGGTGAAATCTCCCTATTCTTTCAACAAAATCTTGATTTCAAGCACTCCCTCGACACGAAAATGAGTCTAGAAGAGGAAGAAATCAAGGGATTCAGGGATTGAGTTGTTTAAGCAGTTCAATTACTCGAAACATCCAAGAATTCTCTTTTCATTGAAGAATAGGGGAATACATAGGCTAATTTTGGGCATGACCATTTGATTTGCCTCTTCATCTTCAATCAATGGCTCAGATGTAACACACTAATGCTGAATAAATGCTATTAAGTCGTGGCTGTTGGATTCACAATGAAGCACTGAGATTTTTTTCACGTCGTCATGTGAGGAAGATATGTCATATAACCGCCGTCATTTGATCCTCATCGAACACTCTAGATGTGTACAAAAGTCCACAGGAGTCCATCGAGCGTGATTTAATCTTAGCCATTATAACTCCTTAGATGAATGGCTGAGATTTAAATGTTTCGAAATGATTCATGCCTTAAGTGAAAATTGACGATCACAATTGATTCACGTGATCGCACACTGCAGAATGTGCCACGTCACCTATGCATTAAAAGAAAGAAAACTAGTCCCACATGACAAAAATCAAGGCAAAAATGATGTATAAATGTCGAGCAGTCTTAGTGGGTTAGCTTTACATCCTTTAAAAGGATGCTTAAGCCACTAATGACATGTGTGCACAGACGCACAAGCGTGCGCCATGTGGAACGTGCATATGTCGCCACGTGGCGACACGTGCATACGTTACCAGGTGGCTACACATAACCACACTTGGCCGTGTCAGCTGCCACATCACCATATGATTTAAAAAATATTTTTTTATTTTTTTAAATAGAAATAAATAAAAAATTTATCCAAATAAATTCAGAAAAATTTTAAAAAAATTATAGAAAAATCCCTAAAAATTAGAAAATTCAGAACTTAAAAAATATAACTCCAAATTAATCCAAATTTATTTTTTTGATCAGAAATAAAATAATCTATCATTATAAAAAAAGTAAAAAGTATAAATTTTAATTTAAAAAATACACTCATTTATTTTAAAAAAATAAAACTAGAAAAATAGATGAGTGTAAATAAAAGTATTTTTTTTCTAATTATTTAAATATTAAAACCCAATTATAATCTCAAATATAAAATGGGAATGACCTAATCACAAATATCTTGCTTTAATTATTTATAATTATCCTTAAAAACAATATATTTTGATATTATAATTTAAATTTTCATTGAATGATAGATATGGACTCAAAGTATGATAACATCCATAAGAATGGAATATTTTATGACTTTATTTTATTAATAACCATATAATTACATGCATGAATTGCATGTTATCACACTCAAAGGAGCATATACTATGACGAGAGCAAAGTTACTTTAATACGAGCCACATGTAAAAAGAAAGTTAATTTTCCAAATTGCTACAATGGTAGATTCATCTTTGAAACTTGAATATATTCCAATTAGTGAGAAAGTGTATATCACAAAGATTGTGAAGCATTTTCTTCAATTGATGCCTGCCTTGCCAACATCGAGCACTTGCTCAGAGAGCTAGCCATTGTTTAGTACTTCTACAACTTGTTTGAAAATGATGGTAAACTTGATGAAGTACAAAAGGAAGAAGAACATAAACATCTTATTAGAAAAACCAATATCTCATGAAATTTTTTATTATTTGCATGACTCTCAAGTCGAATGTTCTCATCTTGATGCTCTACAATGGTGGTGTAAGATTGGGTCTGAAAAATATCCATGATGTGCAATCTAATATTGGGGTTTCTCTCAATTTGTGCTCTCCATCGAAGCATCTTTTCACATCAAGACGGAGGATTGTAACATACAAAAGTGTTAAATTATCTCCAAGAACTATATCGATTTTGATGACCTTAAAATTTTAGGGTAAAAAGGATGAAGCCAATAGTGATGAGGAAGAATTTGGTGAAGATGAAGAATAATTTTTTTGATGTTATGCTTTCTTCTTCTTTGTTTCAAAATTAGTAAGTTTCATTTGTAAGGTTTTTGGCTATGAAATTTTCTTCTTTTTCTAGACATCTGCTACATCATTTATTCATTTTCTCAAATTCCATAAATTGATCTTTTTATGTAATTAGCCATAAATTGATCTATTATCATTATTTTTGTTTCGTCAACTTGGAGAACCATGTAATTTTTCAAGAAATACTTTTTTTACTCATTTTTTTTCCTACATTTCAGATTGTTGATAGACCAACTAAAGGCCAAGTGTATCTTTACATATAGTATATTCAGCCACAATGGATACATGACAACGTGAATGTGTGGATCATCTGGCCAACATAATCATACACAATTGGAGGGAATCATTTTGTTTTTATGATTCTTGTCATTCTGCTCATTGTCTTAGGTGGAGTATATTATTATTACTTTGCCCAAGATCCACAATGTCTCTTGGCTGAAGGCCCGTCATTAATTGGGCTCAAACCCATGAGGTTGTAGTCTATAACTTGAAGTTTTTGATTCTTGGAAGAAATTGCAAAGCTGTCTTTGAGGAAGGTTCTGCCATGATGGCAAAGAGGTATTTTCTTTATTAATTTGATTTTCAAGGAAAAATATACTAGTAATCATTTCAAGTTGTTTTAAATTTTTTTGATATTTTTTTTCTAAATAAGGATTGCAGAGTTTCAAGTTGAAGAATGATACTCTCTCTGCAATTAACTCAAGCCGAGGAAATCATTGGCTATGATCTTCATCTATCTCCTTCTCTAGATTTATAGATTTACATAATCTTTCTATAAGCTTTTACTTCTTATAATAGAATTATCCCCTTTTTAGGTCAAATGTAGGGAATTCGGAAAAATTTTCATCTCTCATTGGTTTAAACTTTCATCTCTCATTCTTGTACATTGTTTTAAAGAAAAAAATAGAAACCTACAATTTTTTATGATTGAATAATGTTCAGGTTTTCTGAAAACTATTATTAATATTCAAATGTTGACGAGATTCACACGCTTGAATAATTAATTTGATGAATGTTTGCAGGTTTAAGTGATGAAGTGATGTCAGGTTGGGATTTTAGGATTAATAGAATTTTAGGATTGAAATTTTGAATTTGATAAATTCTAGAACTTTTAATGGAAGTTACTATTTTTCATACCATAAATTTGACTTTTCAATTTAACTATCCAAAGTCAGATATTTAGTCAATTATAGTGTTATTCCTTTGA
Organism: Lemna minuta; assembly: GCA_024174645.1. NCBI lineage: Eukaryota > Viridiplantae > Streptophyta > Magnoliopsida > Alismatales > Araceae > Lemna > Lemna minuta. The sequence goes on from CM044111.1 coordinate 8,539,391, forward strand.
TGTAGGTGTTTGCAGAAGTGTCTAGATCCGACAAATGTAGCATTGGGGAAGTGGAGGGAGAGATCCTTGATGGGCTTGGCAGTGGCGATGAAGAGAAAGACAAAGGAGATGATGGACGATAGAGAGGCGAGGGTGATGAGGTAAAAGGAGAAGAGGCTTAAGACACTTTACAACAAGAAGATACAATATGAGGTTAGCAAACTCAATTAAGAGAAGTGTCATAGACTAAAGGTGGGTTAGAGCTGAACCAAAAATAGGCCAATTTAGATTTGAAAAGTTGTCATTTTGACCCTTGGCTTCTCTTTTTCTTTTCACCAAGGTCATTTCATAAGGAGGGATGATGAATAGCTAACTGGTGACATGGCTCGAGGAGAGGCATCTACATGAGAGGGCACCAATTTTGGGCTGTAGCATGTAGAAAAGTCATTGGCTTTATTGCAACTGATCTTGGATCACTTTTCTTAAACTTGGATTTCCAATAATGCAATACTAATACAATTCTGCATACCGTATCCAACATGTTCTATGTTGATATTTATATCCATTAGTAGACATCTAACATGAATATTTATGCACACAATCACATTTTTATAGTTAAATATTCTTTAAAAATTTTTTTATTTAATGTAGTTTTATTCATTGTTGATGTAAATTGAGGTTATAACTGAACTGTGACCTGTAACGTCCAACCTTAGTCAAGGAGACTGATGAACTCAATTTGGGGGGTTTTTTTTGTCATCGTTATAAATTGGTTTCATGAATATAATTCCTCACTTTGTATAATGGTAATGTAAGTGTCGAATCCTCATGGAGCATAGGTAATGAGATTAGTGCTTTGGTGAAATATCGATACTTTTATAGGAAAAATAATGGTAGAAGGGATTTTGGAGAAATATAGAAAGACTAAGAAATACAATATGGTATGAATGAAATTATAAATAGATATATATTTATATTCTATGAGAAATAATGAGAAAAATATTGAGAATAGAATGATGGAATGGAGAGATGATAATGATGAAGTGGAAGATGATGGAAGAATGATGACAAAATGGGGAAATCGGGAAATCAAGAAATTAGTAATTATGAGAGATTGTTTGAAGAAAAGAGAAAAAAAATCTAAAATATAAAAAGAGAAATAAGGTTTACACTATCCATGGAGGGGACTTCAAGAGAAAATCCGATCCAAATCCTCACACAAACCTTGTTTTTGATGCCAGTGTAAGTCCGGGTGATGCTATACTCGTTACAATCTTGATCCTCCACTTGATCTTGCCTCCACAACAAACTTGAAACACCAAAAACTTCAAGCTTAGCCCTAAGCCTCTCCTTTTCCTTTTGGTACCCCTAATGCTAATAGAGAGACCAAAAGCAAGAAAAAGGAAGAAGGATATTCTTTGATATGTTAAGTTAAGAGGTTCCTTTAAATCATTGGTGGCGATTTAGTCTTTTTGGGTGTAAAAAAATGAATGGTGGCAATTAAATCTATAGGCTACGACCATAATCACCTCCTAAAGAGGTGGGAGAGCCTCTTTTAAGGAGGTGGGCCTCATAAAAACTTCATTAGGGATTGGGTTAACCACTCTCTCAGAGGTGATAACCTTATCACTTCCCTAAGAAGGTGGGCTTACCTTTATTTCCTCCCATAAATATGGATCTTTCCTAAAAACATTGGAAAGACCGAAAATTGATTAATAATAAATAAAATAGAATAAATTTGACCTCTTTGACCCTTCAAGAATGCCTTTGACCACCTTTGACTTGTCAATAATAATTTTGACTATCATTAACTTCCAAGAGAAATGGAGTGACTAGTCCTCTAAAAAGGTGGAATGGGTTGACCCCCCCTAAGAAGGTGGTTGACTAACCTCCTAGAAAGGTGGAAAGGCTTGATCAACCTCCTAAATATATAACAAGTTTTGACCAACCTCCTAAATATATAACAAGATTTGACTAACCTCCTAAAGATATGATAAGGTTTGACCAACCTCCTAAAAAGGTGTAAATGTTTGACTGACCTCCTAAAAAGGTGGAATGACTTGACCAAACTTCTAAAAAGGCAGAAAGGCTTGAAAATCCTCCTAAGAAGGTGGAAAGGTTTGACCAACCTCCTAAAAATGTGGAAATGGTTGACTGATAACATGCATTTATAACATGAATTCTTATCCTAATTAACTCATATTCATGCTTATTTTATGTGAATATGATGCATGTTATCATACTTTTTTAGGAATTTTCTCCATTAGCATGTCATTTTACTAAATTTGATATTCATGCATAAATTAGGGATAATTTCATTCTTAATAGATAATTAATCTTTTGTTTAAGTTAATCTCTGTTATTGAATGAGTTTTGACTTTGGTAAATGTTTGGAAGGATGATTTTATGATGAATTTATGATTTAAAATGTTTAATGAGAAATGATTTAAGTAAATTATAAGTCATCCTCATTTCTTCTTTCTAAATATGTTTTAAATGGCATAATATTAAAAAGGAAAGAATTTATGATCCAATGGAGAAAATTTCAATTAAAAAGGAGTTATATTTTGAGAAATATGAATTTCTGAAGTTTTATGTACTTTTTCGAATTTTGTTTGATTTTTTTTAATGAATTTTCCTATTTAAAATCAAGAAAAAGGGAATTTACTAACCTGTGGGCTGACGTGGCGAGCGGGGAAACCGTCGACGCGACTCGTGGCAAGCCGGCCACCGCGCGGAGGCGACTCGGCCCAAGGGCCACATGGCAGGCCGCAAGTGGCCCATGTGGAGCGCAGGAGGCGCACGGCGCGGCCACGTGGCGAAGGGCCACGCGACAGCGCGAGCACACGTGGGTGCCCGTGTGGGCGCCACGCGTAAGGTAGGTAATAGAGGAGATGGTGACGAAAGTTAATAGGGGAATCCGTTCTCTATTTAACCGCGTCACTTCTGCTTTTTTCCCCGTGTGGGACTATGTCCCACACGTCTTACCTTTTGCAGGTGACGTGGCGACATGGCGAGCGTCAGATCGAGGCGGCAATCATTGATCGCATGGACCGGAGTCCACGCGATCATCCATCAAAGCACGTGTTGATTTAAAATCGGGTAAGTGGATTAGATGGACGGCTTACCTGGTGCCACGTGGACGACGCTGAAGCGATCTTCTTCCATCAGACGGCGGACGACTCTCGTAATCGGGGTTCACGCGATCAAGCAATCGTGACCCTCCAGCCACCTGAAGATTGAATCGGACGGCGGACGACTCTCGTAATCGGGGTTCACGCAATCAAGCGATCGTGACCCTCCAGCCACCTTCAGATCTACATCGGACGGCGCAGACCGATCGTGGAAGAACTCCACGATCGCGGTGCGATCGAACCGCGATCGCGGCGCGATCGAACCGCGATCGGAGGGTTGACGTGGAGTAATCGTTGCCAGCCGATCAAAGGGCGATCGACGGACGGCCAGGACCACGATCGTGGCCCGATCGCGACGCGATCGTGGCCCGATCGTGGCCAAATAGACGGCTATTCGGAGCGAAAACGAAGCGGAATTTACGGCCAACATGGGAGCTTCGAGTTCGCCCCAAGGAAGCGCTCTCACGACCATGCAAAACCGCTCCCACGACCTCCTCTACAGCCCACGATTTCGGGCCTAATTCTCTCCTTAAAACCCATGTATTTCTCCCTTTCAAACTTCAACTTTTGATCGACTCGTGAAGAAATTAATCGAGTTTCGAGGAAGGTCTTAAGTTCTCGTGATCCTCTGCTTCCAAGAGTGTAGAGACGCAGCCATTGAAGCATGATAATCACGATTTCATCTCTTGATTTCACCGAATTTTCCCCTTGAATTCCGAACGTCCACGAGGAAGAATCCGAGCAAATTCGCTTCAATCCACGAGAATTGAGGCCCCATTCTTGCGGCAATCGGGTTAGTAGTGAGGTTCGATCGATTATCAAGAGGTAATTTGTATTTTTATTAGGTTTAGATATTTAATTTTGCAAATTAGTTCATAGTGTTCTTCATTTTCCCCAATTTTAGGTCCAAAAAGTTGCTGATTTTGAAAATAGGATATCTCTTTGATTATAATTCCAAATCACTTTATTTTGGTTTCATTGGATTCCTCTTTTCATTAGCTTTCCGTGGATAGCAAATTCATCAAATTCCGAGTTCATTTGGCCCTTCAATTTAACGTTTGACCACGGACTGTTCACCTTTCATCAGAAGTCAAACGTTGAGTTTTGGGGTCAATTACTTTTTATTGATAACTCAGAATTTGATAATTTCGGTCTTGTTGGATTCCTCTGGTTCTTAGCTTTCCATTGACATATAAATTGCAAGATTTGGATTTCATTTGGGCATTCAATTTGAAGATTTCCTCTGAGATGTCAATTTCGGGGATTTTCTGATCATTGATTTTCAATAATTCATAATAAATCCATTTCTTATCCAAAAATTACGAAATATATATCAATAAATTCCATTTTCTCTCTAGTTTCTAAATATATACTTTTCGTAATCTTCTGACTCTGTTTGATTCTCTGATTTTGCAGAACACTTACTGTTGGTCAAAGTCAACGCTTTGACTTTGACTTTTGACTTTTGACTTTTCTCTGTCAAATCCGAGATTTCAATTCTTAAAATTTCTTATCAGGTCTATTTATATCATTTCCACTCATTAAATATTATTTTCTCTTATTTAAAACTCCTTTTAAACCTAAGTTTGACCAAGTCAACTCTGCGATTAAAGTCAACCCTGCTCTCTGTGGATCGACCCGATACTTACCCAATACTTGATTATTATATCTTGTCTTTGTGAGTTCGGTTTTATAAATTTTGTTTGACTATCGTCTTTGTGTTTTAACGATGCACGAAAACGACACGTCATTGACCAACCTCCTAAAAAGTTGAAGTATCTATTTTCTTCTTCTTCTACATAGTTTGCATCTATGCTCCCATTAAACTTCACATAAGTCCTTGAATCCTAACTCATAAAAATGTGAGAATTCAACCATTTGAATTCCAAGAAGTCAGATGGGGTTAGCCTCATAATATAATCAAAATATAAGAAATGATGCATGATAGGACTTAGTCATATTTTCATCACATTCAATCATAAAGAAATAGATATTTGCATTGCTACAATATATATTAGCACTTAAACATGAAAAATGATGCATCAATGTGACTTATAGTTTAGAGTTATCAAAGACTGAAACTAAGACTGAACTGAACGATGATTGAACTGAACCATGGCTGAGATCAAGACTCAGATCAAATTCAGGTTTGGATTTTGACTGGGACTATACAACCCTAATCCTAGTGGGTCATTCTTACACACCTCCTCAAGCAATAGCCTACACATGCCTAAATTGTCACATATATTATTTGAGGAAATAATTGAGGCATGTAAACTTTAATTTATTTTCATTGGACGATTGTGATTTCTTGCACCACCTATTTCTCTCTCATGTCTCTTCTTTGATCCTTTTACTTACTTGGCAACGTGGCCTTGTTTTGGACGTCCCACTAGTAGCTTTTGGGAAGACACTAGGATGGGCCATTTTTTTCCATGTAACTTACATAGGAAGGCACCTATTTAAAAATCCAAATGGCCATTTTTCTCTCTCTCTCTCATCTTCTCTTTAAATTAGGAAACACAACACGTCTAAGCTTTGGTGCTTGATCTAATGGGAAATTGGACAGCCTAAAATTGTCATGATTGCCTCGTTTTTATATTTCAGTATGTTGGTAATTTCATCAATCTTTTAGCCATTGATGGAGAACTTTGTATTTTAACCTTGATGAAACCATTGATGTAATTTTGTAAATGAGCCTCAATCTATTGATAATTTGACTGGTTCAATGAAAAATTAAGGTTAGCATTTTGAGTATTTCATTATCATGATGCTTGGATATATTTGATTTTTTTGTTTAAATGTGTAATCATGAGTTTAACTAAAATTTTCTCTCTCTTCAAGCTCAGATTTATCTATCTAACTTTGACCTTTGATTTCTCCTCAGATCTTTGTGTGTTTCTCACATTCTTGGACTTCTTGGATAACTTCAACCTTCATCTTTATGATCTGACTTCATTTCATCCTCCAATTTTCATAAATTCATGTGTGTGCTCTTGATTCATTATTTTAAATCTTCATTTTATTTCGATTCAACACATATTGGCAGATATGGTTGAATTAATCATCATTTAAATGAACTTTGCTTATTTACTATTTGTAATTTGGCATTTTCAATGACTGCAATTTATGCTCATTAGTGTAACGTGTATTTGACAATTAAAAATTATGAGGTCGTGCATAACACACAATCACATGTCAAAAAAAGTCCAAACTCACTTAATTATGGTTAATTTCAGTATACTTATAAATAAGGGTCGAATTCACAAATAATTAGGGTTGAATTTTAAGGAGTTCATTTAATTAGGTGAACTTGGCTGACAAAAATGAGTGGAGAAATTAAGGAAAAGGTATTTTTATAAATTAGAGAAGTAGATATCTCAAATGGTTCTAATTCCAAGAGATTTGGATTCAAAAGAAAGGCAAAAATAAAACTTAAATTTAGAGAGAGAAAAATCACAAATAAAAAGATCGAAAATGGCAACAAATTTTAATCAATTTGAGATGCGAGAAATTAATCTAAAACTTAATTATAGAAGATTAAGGACAATAAGACTCAACTAATTTTAAAACATCAAGAAATTGATCTAGTTAATCATTGGATCAAGGGCTTTTTATTTTGCGCTCTCTTGAACAAAGTTCCACATTCAAGAAACAAATTCTCCCCAATCTTAGAAGCATTCAATAGAAGGGCCCAAAAGTCTAGAACAAAATACAAGAGCACAATACAAGAAATAGATCTCATGAAAAACTACTCACTAGGGTCTGATAAATTGGAAATTCAAGAGATAGTTCTACTATTGAGGAGAGTAAGTGGGCATATAAGAAAATAACTCCCCAAAATGTTGTGGCCATTGCCATGGCTGTGCCACTAACAAGATTCACTGGATACAAAAACTTCTAGATTATCCAGGAGTACAATTCTCAAGTCCTACAAACATATTTTGTGATAACCAAGAGGCAAGGCAGATTCTACTTTATCTCTTATTTTGCAAAGATAAAGAACATATTAAAATTGATTGTCACATTAGATTTTCTTTGGTGAAGATCAATAGCCATGATCACATGCGTAGGTGAACAAGAAATGATCAATTAATTGCTTGCCATTGAATTTTTTTGCATGTCCACAAGCCTTTGGTGAGGCCATGTAGTGTTATTTATATATAGTCTTGCAAAATATCTGGATTGTCAAAGCCCTTTGATATCAATCTGATGTTCTAGGTGTTGCTATCTTTTGAAGACCTGGTGTGTCATGGAGTCTAGTAGTTGACCAATTGTGTCGCTAATAACTTGCAAACTTATACTTATAATTACATGATTATCAATGCAAATTAAGACAAAAGCATTCTATTTCCTATGCATGTTATCATACTTTGAGTGTTTATTTATCATTCTATCTAATTTAAAGTTAACAATCTCAAAATGCATTATTTTAAGGGATAATCATGCATAATTAAAGATTAAAATTTTCAAGTAGATTATTCTCATTTTATATTTGAGATTATAATAAAGTTTTAATTACAAACAATAAGAGAAAATATATTAATACATTCTTATTTATTTTTTAAATATTTATTTTCTAAGGAAAATGAGTATATTTTGGAGTTAAAATTTGTTCTATTGTTATTTCTTAAATTTGAATATCTAGAATGATAAATTATTTAATTTCTGATTAAAAATTAAAAAAATGAGTTGTATTTTTAAAGTTATGAATTTTCTAAGTTTTAGGGATTTTCTCATATTTTTTGAATTTATTTTAAATTTATACTAATTTAAAACATTAAAAATTTAGTTGTTATGTGTGTGTTGATGTGGTGGATGACGTGACATGTGCGATATGTGTTGCCATGTGGTGACGTATGCGCACGCCACTTGGCGTACGCGTTGCGCACATGTGTGCACGTTATTAGTGGTTAAAGTGCCCTTTAAGAGCATAAGCTAGCCACTAATGGTTGCATATATATATGTTCAAGTGACATGACACATCTGGAAGCATGCGATCTTGTGATCTAATTTTGGATCTCCATTTTCGCTTTCATGGAGGGCGAACACCCCCTCCTTGAGCGATGGTTTGTCTTAGCATTTTTTATGAATCTTGGTCGTCTATCACGAGAGTTATAACGGCCAAGATTCAACATCACCTATGGACCTCTAGGGACATGTTTTCTGCATCTCAAGCACTCAATGAAGAGCGAACACCAACTATTAGGCGACACTTCTTCAAGCGCAACATGGTGAAATCTTAGTACTTCATCTTCAATCGGATGGATGGGACTTAATGGTGATGATTCACATCCTAGAGCTTCATAGAAGCCATTGATCAAAAGATCAATCATCAAATCCAATAGCCACCCCCAATTTTTTCTTATTTATACTCTATCTCTCTTCAATGGTGTAAAGTATTCTTGGATTTTTTATCGATCAAACCATTTGGACAACATAATCCTTGAATCTCTTGCTTTCTTCCTCTTCTAGAATCATTTTCCCGTCCAAGGAATGTTCAAAATCAATATTTCGTTTAGAGAATATAAAGAATTTATCATTTGAACTCTGAATTTTTATTTTTCAAAACACATAATGAAATCCTTCATCTGGGCGATTACTTGGATCATTTTGAGCACAATTTTGGGTTAGATTTCATGTTTTTCTCATAATCTTTCATCCTATAACATTAGATTTTTAATTTCAAAGCCTAGATTAGTTTAATTTTATGAAATTTAGTCATTTTCTCTCTCTTCATGATTGAATTTTCTCTTCTTCTTTCACTCCTTGATTTCTCCATGAATACTAATACGAAGTTAGTGATTTTTAATTCTGTGGATTTTTCTTAGAGTCTTCTTTCAAAAATTATTAATTTCATTAATTTTTCACCTCAATTTTTTATTTGATTTGATTGAATTTTGAATATATCTAAAAAATATCCCTAATTATTTGCAAAGTTCAACCCTTACTCACCCATTATATTAATCAGTTCATGATTAAATCCTTTAATTAGTGAGTTTGGTAATTGTTTGTATGTCAGGAAATGTATTTTCAATGACCACACGAAATTGTTCTGTAAGTCGTCATGACTGGTACCAAGTTTAAATGAAAATTGATGATAGTGGTTTAACTGCACCATTAGACAAGTGTGACTAAATGAGTTATCAGAAGTGCTAGTAGTTACAATGTTGCCATGTACCCTCTCCTTCTTGAGTGACGATGGACGATAGAGATTAATCACGTATTAGACACTCTAAAAGAGATCATGTTAATTGGAAAAAAAGGAAAGACATTAGTTCCACATTATAATAGTTTTAAAAACATTTTCACTATATATATAAAGGAAAGACATTAGTTCCAAATTAGAATGGTTTATTTGAATTGGTTCATTGGAACCATGATCATGTGAACTTATGCTCCCTTTAGCACTTGTGGTATGGTGTCATGGTGTGCACCCTAGCACATCAGCCCACCAAATGCACTTGCCAAAGTGTGCTTTATTTTTTACTAATTTTGATCTTTAAATCTAAAAATAGTTACAAAACTCTACAAAAATCGAAAAAACTTAGAAAAATATTATCTTTGAAACCATAAAGCCCTTTTCGATGAAATTTTCAAATAATATAGGAAAAATAATCATCTATTTTATATGTATTTATAAACCCAAAATCAAAATAGGAATAGGGAGAAGATTATAATTTTAAATAAGTTTCATTTGAATATAAAACTTAGTCAAAAGTAAACATGCCAATCATCAATTCTCTTTCTTTTTGTTTTCTTTAATTCCTTGAATTCATCAAATTCCTGAAAGCATTAAAACTCAAGAAAATATTGATATTCAAGGTGTTTGATGCTTTTTAAAAGGTCAAACAAACATAATCTAAAATTAACATTATAAACTTTCAAAGTGAGAACTTAGCTGAAAATGACAAGACATAAAAAAACCATACAAATAAGATAATCAATTGCTTTAAAATGATATCATTTGTGCATTTATAGGGATAATTAAGCATAATTTTAGAGTATGAATGCATGATATGTATTATAATTGAAAGCATGATATTTTTAAGCATTCATAAAGAATAATAGCTTACACGTCCATTTGATCATGATATCATGAAGTGTTTCATCCATTAGATCATGAACATAAACTTAACATCAAATTAACATGAAATTTAAATTAGAGCCCATAACAAAAAAATTCATCAAAAAACTTAACCACTCTAATCCAAAAAAAAAAAGAAGAAGAAGAAAATTCAACAATAACTTTAAACAACATAGGAAGAGCAATGAAAATCAATCAAGATCAGCTTCTTAGTTACGCTCATTTTCACCATTGTCATTGTCTTCATAATCATTATCATCATCATCACACTCACCATCATCATCACACTCACCATCATCATCGTCCTCATCAATTGAACCATCTATTCCACTTTCATCTTCTTCTTCTCTCACTTTCTCTGCATGGAATTGGGCGTTCTAGTGCCACTATTTTAAGGTCATTAGCACTTTTATGCTTTGTGCACTCAGCCAAGATATCTTTTAGATGATATCCTTTGTGCTTGATGAGAAAAATTGGTACACTACTTGCATGCACAAACAAGAAACAACATTCACGTGGTATGAGCAACATTCCTCCTTCATCGATAAGTCTAGGGACTTTCCTTAGTCAAAATGGGGGCAAGGGTCATATGTGTCTCCAATTCATGTATGTGGGACACAAGCTTGCATAATTTAGATTCTACTATCTCCTCATGCATGTCAATAAGAAGTCAAGCCCCTCTTCCCTTGCACTTTGTTAATGAAATACTTGATCCAGAAGTCTTGGTATCAATTTTAGATGGGATCCCATCATCTTCATTTGCTTCATCTTTAATCAATTCATGTATGTAGTTCAAAAATTCCTTTGATCCAAAAATTTCAATCAAATGCAATCTAGGATATTGAATTAACTATTCAAAATGATGAGGCACTAAGAAATTATTCTTATTATCTTGTATAAATCAAAATCCATGCTTCATGGGTTCATTAAAGTTCCTTGAAGATTTTTAAGTGTCCCCCCTCTATTGGTATCCAAAAAATCTTTGGATTCTTAGATTTCTTCATGAAACTCTTTACCTATAGAAAAAGAAAAGAAATGGGAGAGTTTCTAACAAGGCTCATATGCGCACCCTCAAGTGTGCTTTTTCCCCCTTGTTTATAGACTTGGATTATGTGAACTTTTAACAAAACCCCTCAAAATTATGTCTACATCTATCAACATCTAGTGAAATTTTATATTTCATATTGTGTGTCCATATATTTGTTTATTTAATAACTCAGTTGACTCAATATACTTATTGTTAAAACTTATTAATAACTATATCAAGTACATATTAAGTAGTCAAGGATCGATTTAACCCAATCAATAGGTCAAGTTGTCAGCATGTTAGGTGTAAATCTACACCACGTGTATGAGAACTCTTTAATGTAACATTTTTGTCATTATTTATGGTGTATGCATAATATTTTATTTGTGCTAGACTCATGAACAACTTAGGATATGATAAAATCTCAAACCCTAGTCAATCACTCATGTCTGGATAAATTACACTTCCTTTGATATTTTCACTATCTTGGCTAAAGATTAAATTATATCTCATTCCTTGTTTCCATCTCCTCTAATATGAAGGGTGGACGATCTCATTTTGGCCACACAATTACCTTTGAGAACTTCATGCTACATCTAATCAATTGAGCTAGGGATTTTTAATTCATAATCAAAATGGTCATCCATCTACAAGACTTTTTTGGTGTCTGAGGTTAAAAGACGACATACAAAACCATGACATGAATTAGTTTGATTGAAAATTTGGTATAATAACATTCAGGGATTCATGAGGATCTATTTAGTTAACTCTTCCTCTAAAGAGCACCCACTATCTATTTTTGATGTCTCCATACCAATGGCCATGAGATCAACCATACTCATCATATGAGTTGGATCAAATAGTTCTATTTTATCTAAATAATTTGATGTCTTTTTCGGAGGTCCCTCGAATATCAATATTTATAGCATAAGTTTAAAGAGTAGTAATCATTATATTATAATCTCATCATAATTTATGAAGTCATTATAGATGCTCATGGACTTCAATATAAATATCACAGAAGAATAGCAATGAATTAATTTCATTTCAATGAATATTAAAAAGATATAGAAGTGTAATTTGGCTTATAAGCCACATAATATCCACCATAGAAGAGTGCCTCATCTTTACTCGTGGATCCAACACCATGGTGACAATAAAAGTCTTTCTATAGAAGATCTATTTCTTTTAGTCTTCTAATTTTGGATTGATCATGAACATGCATACTATCTTGATCTAAAATCATTGTGCTTTCTCAAGGATTACATGACCTAGAAAGAGGTGGGCCACAATGAGGTTTTTACGTTGCACCTTGAATTTTATCAATATCATATATACAATCACGATTCCCTTTGACCTTGAAAGTATTTGTGTGTCATCTCTTAGTAGTTCAAGAGTTTTTACAAAGTTTCACTCCATGCCCACTCCTTGTTTAGGGAATAACGTTCCTTATAATTAGTGTGCACTTGTGCATCACCATCTTGTACAAAATGGCATGCCTCTCATGGAAAATGTCATGTGTTGAGTTCCATCACCTTAAGAGATCCAATGATGGAATTTTCTTGGACTCCATGTGCAAATCATAGCAAATTTCTTTGTACTTTTCAATTTGTTTTGGGTGATGATTAGATTTCCTTTAATAGTTGCCTCACTCCTACAACAATGTCCCTAGTTGATGTAGTGTCATTACCATAGGCAGTTCGAGAATATCACCTACGTCTCTCTTCTTTAGTGTACATTTATTGGTTACTGGGTTGCTAAGTGTCTTCATTCCACTCTCAACAAAAAAGTTTATCCCATGAACCACAAATGGCATATAATGTGGCTGATCAAATGTCGAGTTTTTCTTGCTCATTGATTAGAGGAGAACACTAATCATCCTACATTGTTTCTTGCATAATTTTTTGTAATTGTGGTTATTCTGATGAGGAAAACTTCGATTAGTTCTTATTTTTAAAAATAACTAGTAAAGTAAAATGATGATATAAATGCTATGGAGAAAAATTGCTTTCTCCTCCAAAGAGAAGTCATTGATTGTGTCAATCAATACCTTGAAGAAGTTTTTCTATTTATTGTTATTCAATCAATCTTCTTGATCAGTTTATCTCACAATTTTTCATGATAAACACTTTGACTTGCTCAATGCAAAGCATGTAATCCATCAAGTGGCTGATCGTTTATCATGTGCACAATCAATTTGAAATGCCCAACTATAATCCATAAGTTTGTTTCTTGATTAGTGTGATCAAGAAGATGATAATCATGCTGAAATGATCTAAGGGAGACGTTTTTTATTTGACTCTTGATCCAACACACCACTAGAATCTAATAAAGGGAGAGTTTGAATCATGAGTTCATAAAAAATAAGATGGTGATACCACTTTTTGCTGAAATTGATGATTTTGAAACCAAAAAGGGCTCTCTTTTTTTTAAAAAAAAGGATGGCAACTCTTATCTTGAGGTAATAAAATACATCAACTAAGGAAGGCCAAATGGAAGCGAAAATGAAGTTTGACTCCACGAATAGGAGCTGGAATTTGATGCTTAATATTCTATCAAACTTTTGATCAAAACGTCAAACATAATTAAATACATTTAATCAAAACGCTGAGATATTAAGAATTGAGAATCCTACTATCTAATATATGCTAAAATCCATAATTATTGGGTTCATTAAACAAGTTCTCGAAGCTATTTAAGTGTCTAACCTCTAGTGGTATCCAAATAATAGTCAAACAATTAGATCTGGTTTTCAATATTTTTTACGAAGAGAGAAAGAAATGAAATGAGAGAATTTCCAAAGGCTTACATGATTACCTTGAGTTATGGTCGTTCTCTCCAGTTTTATAAATATTGGGTATATGAACTTTTCACAAAACCCTCAAAATTATTTTTATATCTATATTTATCTATAATCTTCATATGTGTCACCCTTTAGGTCCATCTTATTAGTTAACAATTCTATAAACCCAATAATACACATAGGTCAAGTTTATTACTTATTTATATTAAAATATTTATTAATAATCAAACATCAATTTAACTTAGTGATAACATGATAAATTAACATGATAAAACATGATTATTGATACATATTAAGACATAAATGATTTCATTTCCATGCATGTTATCATACTTATGTGTGTTTTTCTATCACTCCAAGAAAAAATCATTATAATCTAAAAAATACTCTAAATTAAGGTTAAATATGATGATTTAAGGATAAATAATTAATAACCCATCTTTACTTGAGATTATAGAAGTTTTTAAAGTTAAGATAATGAGAGAAAATGTTTCTATAAACATTTCTTTATATTTTCTTAATTTAAAATCCTTAAAAAATAAATTTTATTTTTGAAATTAAAATTAAAACTCTAATTATTTATTAATTTTGACTTTTTAGAATGATAGATAATTAAATTTCAGATCAAATGAAAGAAATTTGGATTCATTTGGAGTTATACTTTAAAAGTTATGAATTTTCTAATTTTTAGGGATTTTCTAGATTTTTCTGAATTAATTTTGAGATTTTAATGATTAAAAATGAATTAAAATAATACAAAAAGGGTTTTTATTTTCGCGCGGGGCTACGTGGCAGTGCCACGCGGGCCCATGCGGCGCCTACGCGACGCGATGTGACAGGGGTATTATTCATATTTATCGTAAATATATGGTTTATCGTACTTACAAGCCATCCGATTATCGGAATTATGCTATCCCTCTTATTCCGTCGCATCTTATAAAACCCTTATGTCTTCTTTAATTTTCTCTGTGTGGGACTAAGTTCCACACGGAATTCTAAATCGCAGGACACGTGGTGAAGGGAGAGGCGTCGGATTGGATGGAGCGCGGATCATCGCGCGTCGATCGGATGTACCCGCGGTCCACTAGAGTTCATCAACGCACATGCTTTAAATGAAGGGGTTATAACGGCTGTGATCTAATCATGCGGGATGCATCCGAAGCGTCGGATCGCAATCCAACGGCAACGATCAAGGCGTTTTTATAAACGCTTATCACCCGACTTCATCCGGACCGTCCATCAAGATCGGACGGCTACGACTTAATTGAAACGGTCCACGATGGACCGTTCCATCGTAAACGTCGATCATTTTCGATCGGACGGTTACGCCCAAATATCCTATAAATAAGGCATGTTCTTCCGATTTGTAAGTATTCGAGTTTGAAATCAAGCAAATTGATCTGTTTAGACACCTCCCTTCTCGAATCTCTCAATTCCATCCTCTCCTACACCCATTTCCGCATCCACGGAGTGCTTGAAGTTGAGATTTGGTTGAGTAGAGAAGGAGAAATCGACGCTTGAATTTGCACATCGCGTTCTTCACGTTTTCGATGATTAAGAGGTTTAATCGTGTTAATTTGATTGCTATTTAGGGGTTAGTAGAAGCGGTTTTTGCTAATCTATCATCTAATCATGTTTAACTTCAATTTAGATTAGGATTTAAAGTTTAATTTCGTTTGAATTTTGTCAATTTCCTAATTTTCAACGTTCGAAAATTTCTCTCTATTTCAAACTTCAATTTCTCGGCGAAATCAAGATCAAATTCGATGATTCTTGATTCTGTGGAAGTGATTTGAAGTTATCTTTCATAATATACCATTTTTCCCAATTTTTACCATCAATTTATCATCCGATTTGATCAATTTCGAAGAAAATCATCAGAAATTTCCTTATTTCCCTGTGGATTCGACCCTTATTTACCATTATACCCCTCAATTCACTATTAAATCATCAAATTGATAAGTTCGGAAATATTTTGACACGAGAATGTGTGAAATCGACAACCTCGTGGTTTCGTCTCGTCACTTAGTCAACATGTTAAGTCTCCCTTGTTGGGTGTCTAGCTTCACCATGTATATTGACCTCATATATTTGCCTTATAAATAGAGTTTTGCCATCATATATAGCCTTATACATATTATCTTTCACTTGTGCAAGACTAATGAATGATTCACAGTATGGTCATCTGTCAAACCTAAATTGGTCACTTAAATTAACATTGTTATATTGATAAAGATGTCGAGAAAATGTTCTATCATATTTCTACTAACTTGGCTAAAGATTCTATTGCATCTCATTCTTTAAAACAATATGCTCAATTATAAAAAACAAACCATTTCATCTTGATGAGAGAGTCACCTTCGAGGACGTTAAGTTGTATTTAATACATGATATTTTAGATTTCTCGTGCGTAATGATTCGTGAATCATAATCAATATATGATCATCCACCAATAAGATATCTTTGATGTCTCAAGTCAAAGAATCATAAATACAATCAAGACAATTACATCTAATATTATTCAATAGAATCAAATAGTATTATTATTTACAAATATTTTTGTGTCCTTCTAGAATATCCCTCAAATAATGATATTTGTAATATATATTTAAAAGCCAATTGTTTTTATATTATGGTGTCACAATAATTGATTTAGTTATTACATATGCTTATGGACTTCATTAAAAATATTACATAAAAATAAACATAAATTAATTCTGTTTTAGTGAAAACAAATGACACATGAAAGTGTAATTAACTTGTGCACCATATAATATCTATCACTATTCCTACTTATATTCTCACTTCTTTGATGATTATTAGAAAACTTCATGATCTTAGTAAAATGTCTAAAGGAAGTTGACTAACTTGTTGCTAACTTACTTTAACAAAACTTAATGCACACATAGGCCAGAATGGATGACTTTAGATAGTTCATTAGAAGTAGAACATTCATTCATTCTTTCATTCATATAACTAATGCATGCCTCAATATTGATGCATAAATGTGTGTAGAATTATGATAATCAAACTCTCAACTTGATTCACTTGTATCCCCTCAAAGACACTAAGCATTATGCTAACATCAAAACTTGCTCTATTTGGGTTAACCTCTATAGAGCATGGGTTCGTGTGGGAATGAGGGTTGTCCTGCATCTTGTTTACCAAAATAATAAAAGACCTGGAAGATGCATTCTAAGAGAATGTGAAATGAGATAATTGGACAATAAGATTGCATAGCTTAGGTGACATGAGGGTGACCTTTATAATGAAATACTAGATATATAAAAAGACACATTGATATTCTAACATAATGTATGATGAAAAGGGAAAAATATAATCAAGCACGAATGAAACGAGTGATGCAGCCATTTGATAAGATATTAATGGGAAAACTAAGAACATAAAGAACATATTATAGGAAGTTAGGAAAAATTGTGTGTTATGTCGTGTCCATTAATATGAAATGCAGGGTTTTTCACAATAGTAAGAAAGCAAGGGTTAAAATTTTGGATACAAGAGAAATGGGTTGGTGCAACTAACATAAGGGATGATGCCTCGAGTCAACAATCATAGTGAAGAACATGTGAAGAAAAGCAGAGAAGAGATACCTGAGTACAAGCGTTCACACGAGTAATACCATCGCCAATCGAGGTGTCCTCTTTCAAAATGATTTAGTTACGATATTAGAAACTCACTTTGATTAGTTCCTATTCTAATATGACATGAAAAATGTGTTCCAATGTGATGCCTTGAATGAGGGAACATATATGAACATGACCCTGCAAGAACAAAAATAGCTTTCACAAATCAAAAATTGGTTTTGTCAGCATACTCACATTCTTAATGGAGAAAATTGTTGGTGTGCTGATGATCCCACTCACTTTAACCATTCAAGTCAAGGGGAATTTACAATATTCATTGCATTTATGGATGATAAAATCAATTACAAAAGTAACTTGGGCAATTGATCATATAGTTCAGAGTTTTAAGTGAAAAAAACCAAGGGATTACAAAGTAGTTTCCAAGATTGAAATTTCTCACTCATCACAGGGTATGCTTGCATCACAAAAAAGAACATTTTAGATCTTCTAAATGTGACAAGATTTACTGTTGATAAACCAATTATTGCACATAGAGATGCGAACCACAAGAGATAATAGATCAAATGGTAATATTGAACTCCATCAAAGCCTAGTTAGAAAACTTATTTATTACATATAAAGTTGGAAATTTCATAGACATTGAAGTCCTAATTTTTAGGCACACACCTAAGCACACTCACCTGAAAGTCTCTCATTAGGTACATTACAAAGGGATCCTGGAGTATTGGACAAAGGTTCCTATCCTTAAACATATAAACTGGTTTAGATTATGATGACTCTTTGCTTGATTACAGGTTAACAATGGGGACTAGCAATTCTCGGGTAGGAATTTTATTACTTTGAGCAGTGATAAACAAGATAAGGTCTCAAGGTCAATCCCCAAGGCAAAGTTCCATGAGCTGGAGGATGAAATAAGTGAAGTGAGAGGGATTGCAGCCAAAAAGGAAAATCAAAGGAGTTGAGAGTTGAATGGGAGACACCCATTTGGTTGTTTGTCAT
Organism: Lemna minuta; assembly: GCA_024174645.1. Taxonomy (NCBI): domain Eukaryota; kingdom Viridiplantae; phylum Streptophyta; class Magnoliopsida; order Alismatales; family Araceae; genus Lemna; species Lemna minuta. Next base: position 8,558,025 of record CM044111.1, read on the forward strand.
AACAATCCAGATGGTCTAGTAAATTACTGGTGGACAAAGAATAGCCAAGTTAATCAGCATGCCATAAGGAAGATACTGGACTTAAAAACCATTTATAATCTGTTTGTCCAGACTGACGAGAAAAGTCTGCCAACTTGTTGACCAAACGGTAGGTCATGACCAAGTTTCAAGCATGGGATGGCACGCATCCAAGTCAGAGGTCGAGTGACAGTATAAACTTAGTCATGCTTCCTTTTGGGCCATAATCTCTCTCTCTCTCTCTGTTTCCTTTTTTTTTGAAAAGAAATCTCTCTGTTTCTTTCTTTCCCTCTCTTCTTTCAGACAAAGCTTAGTGCAGGCATAGACAGCTCGAAGGTGAGGGGAAGAGTGAGGAAGTGTGAATGAATCCAGGGCATACTTGATGAGTTCAGTGTCCACATGAAAAACCTGTTAAGTTACTGTCATGACAACAGATCTGCTATCAGTATCTCACATGACCCAGTTCATCATGAGAGAATTAATCATGTGGATCTCGGCTGGCATTTCACTAGAAACAAAATAGAAAAATACATTTATTTTTGAATTGAGGGGGAAGGGCACCCCGGAACAGTGCCCCCAGAAAAATACATTTATCAATGATACCTACACAGCACTCATGAGCAATCTTTGGGTTTGCTTACTGAAGAGCAGCAAAGACAACAATTTGAGACATCACTTTTCATCATGGGAATGAGAGACATCCTCCATGAGGGGTCCTGCTTGTTCGATGCTACATCTCTGCACTGATGCAAAGGATTAGAACCGTCATTATCGAGTCAAAATTATCACTAAAATGTCATAATCCATTCTCAAATCTGAAATCCTCTCTAGATAGAGAAAATAAGAGTCCCGATCCTTAGTCAGCCGGGGAGATGGAGTAATATATGACAAATTCCCTATTTCAAGCGCCAGATCTTTCATGGATCAATCTAATCTCCTTCCTCACTCTCTCTTTATCTATTTACACATTCAACTAGATTTTTGGCATGTAGAAGTGAGAGGGATCTAATGCACTTAGAATTTTCCTCTTCTTAACTCCAAATCAATCAGAACTCGTTCTCCCAATACTTCATCCTATCCGAATTTTTTTCTAGAGAGGGAGAGAAAGAGAGTGAGTCATACCATTGACCATTAAACCAGGACGAGAATCTAGCAGCCCAGATCACCGAAAAGCTCAGTCAAGCCATTAGCAGCTGACCCGGGATCATCAGTTCCAACCGTCTCAAAGAAATCTCGCCTGGTGTTCTCTTGACGGTTGCGCCTCTCCTCTTTGACAAGTTCCACTGACTCCGAGCAGAAATTTCTCCTCACCTGCTTCATTGGTTTCTCTGCTAACGAAAATTTGTTCCCCTCCCTCTTCCTTTCCGGAAATCCAGCCCAAACTGTCACCAACAAGATCAAAGATAGAGACCATAATGAAGATAATTCAAAGTGTAAATGAAGATCAGATCATTTTAAGCACCAATCCGAATATGAATTCTAAGAGCGATTTAGAGATACAGATAGATCAGTGAGGATCTTGAGTGCCTTGTACAGATAGATCGCCCTAACAATGAACCAACGAGAGCATCAATCCATAAAACAAGGATTCCTGGTCGGACTCGCATGGTAACAGTAGAAAAACTTCAAACATGAACTAGATCTGAATCATTCTCAACGAATCAATCTGGTAAGGGGTTTTTCCGTCGAAGCTTGAATCTTGATTTTTGGGCCGAGAGTGGAATCGAGAGATCTTGTTGATATTTGTTAAAATGAGAATCGCCATTATAAACATGAAGGACTATTTACAATTAGTTTTCAGAACCATCGGACAATCTGAAATTCAAAACAATGGTAGGCAAGCATTTTTAATGATCTCACCTCCAAAATGGTGAAGGACGATGGAGGCCGCGACCGTGACATTGAGAGACGCAGTGCCGCCTCCGTATTGCGGAATATAAACGAAGAAATCGCAGATTTCGCATTCCTTGAAGGAGAGCCCCGTTCCCTGGATTTCCAAGAGAGATATAAAAAAATTATTCGAAAATTTCAGAGAAACCGGTCATGGAGAAAAGACAGACCTCATTGCCGAGAAGAAAGGCAGTGCTCTTCCTGAAGGGATGCCGACTGATAGAGAGAGCATCATCGGTGATCTCCACACCGCAGATATCGCAATTCCTCTCCTCCTGCGGAAGAATATCATAAACCCTAGGAGAGAGAAGAGGAAGAGGAGAGAGAAGAGGAAGAGGAGAGAGGATAATGCCTTGAGGTAGTGGCGGGCTTGAGAGAGGGAGTGGAAGTGGCGGAAACGAAGGTGCGAGGTGGACCCGTGACTGCCAAAGGCGTTGAAATCGCGACGGCCGATAAGGATGAGTTCTGTTACGCCGAAGGCGCTGGCGCTGCGAGCTAGCATCCCCACGTTGTGTCTCTTCGCTATGTTGTGCACCATTACAAAGCTCTCCGGTCGATCGTCATCTTCTTTCGAGGTCTCCGACATGGTTTTTCGTCGCGAATCTGCAATCTGGTTCGCTTATCACAGATTCAAAATTTAAATAGCAGTCAAAATGAAAAGAACCTGAGATATATAATTAGATCAGCGATTTTACACTTTTAGTGAAGTAAGCGAGACAACGAAAGGCATCGGAGTTCTCCGTCGCTCCAACTCTCTCTCTCTCTCTCTCAACTTTCGTTAATCCGTTGTCTCGAGGTCCATGACTCGACTGCATGTCGTACTCGCATTCTACTCGAACTGTTCACTCTCGGATACTTTCCCATTTCTAAGACTCTATCTCTCTGATTCCGACTTTCCCTAGATACCTTTCTTCAACGCGTCGTCTTGAGCAGCGGAGCTCGTCCTTTATGTCTCCTGGACCAGTTAGGCAGTAAAACTTTTCCTCTCTTTATCTATCTTCCTTTTAGGCTCCGCACCAAGTCTCCCCTCTCTCCTCTCTCTGTCAAAATTCTCAACATAGCATAGATCTTACCACGCTGCTCTAGCTACCATCGACGAATCTGAACTCTCACGGATTCTGTAGCTCTCTCCCTGCCCCCTCTGCTCCTATCGATTCTGCACGCCCACTTTCCTTCACGGGCCTTCCAAAAACTTCAAACAACAGATTCCTGATCCCTGATAAACCTCCGCCAACCTTCCCAAGTTTGTCCCTGCTCCACGCCTCCACGCCAGTCTCAGAGAAAGAAGAAGAAGAAGATTCCTCCCTCTCCGCTCACGCCTTTCCTTCTCCCAAATAACAAAACAACAAACCCAGAACACCACGACAGCCGCTATGGGCTGCATCCAAGCCAAATGCTGCTGCTCCGACGACGACCTCCCACACTTTCTCACCTCCGCCCCGGGTTTCCTCTTCCGCTACGCCTACCTCACGCAGCGAGGCTTCTACCCAGACTTCCCGCAGAGAGAAAACCAGGACAGCTTCCTCGTCTACCCTAATCTCCAGGGAAATCCTAGCCTCCACCTCTTCGCCGTCTTCGACGGCCACGGCCAGCACGGCGCTCGCTGCTCCGCCTTCGCGCGCGCGCGTCTGCCGCAAATCCTCGCCGCCGACCCGCGCTTGCCGCTAGACCCCGCCGCCGCCTGCATTGTCGCCTTCCCCGCCGTCAACTCCGCCCTCCGCGACAGCGACGTCGACGACTCAATGAGCGGGACCACCGCCGTTTCCGTCCTCCTCTCCGGCAAAAACCTTATCATTTCAAACGTGGGAGACTCGAGAGCTGTAGCAGGTCTCTGGAATGGCAGCTCCGTCGTGGCGGAGGATCTCTCATTTGACCAGACGCCGTTCAGAGGGGACGAGTGCGAGAGAGTGAAGCTGGCAGGGGCAAGGGTTTTGACCGTTGACCAGGTCGAGGGCATCACGGATCCGAGTGTTCAGAGTTGGGGAAAGGAAGAAGACGGGGACGGCGATCCGCCGAGGGTTTGGGTGCAGGATGGGGTGTACCCGGGCACCGCCTTTACGAGAAGCTTGGGGGATTCCGTTGCAGAGAAAATCGGCGTCATCGCGGAGCCGGAAGTCTTGCAGTTGGAGATCAGGCCGGAGCACTTGTTCTTTGTGCTCGCTAGCGATGGGGTCTTCGAGTTCCTCTCCAGTCAGGCTGTCGTCGACATGGTAAAGAATCGCAACCCTAAAACTCAGAATCTTAAATTCTAATCCCAATTCTAACTCAGGTGGCCAAGTTTGCGGATCCCAGAGATGCATGCGCCGCCGTTGCTAACGAGTCTTATCGGCTGTGGCTGGAGCACGAAACTAGAACGGACGATATAACCATCATAGTCGTGCAGATCAGGAACACATGTCAGTGACATGGAAGGTTTATCTTGTTTACTAATTATATGTATCTTGCCCGGAGAAGTAAATTCCATGAAGGGTATGAAAATCAGAGGATGATTGTAAGATCTAACGATATGGTAGACTGCACTGATTTCTCAGTCAACCTCCTACTCTTTGTAAAAGAAAATCGTAAAAATGGGAAATTATCCCACCAGGTTCAAGGATTTGCGAATTCTAGGGCCTTCCTAATTGGGCTTCCCGGCCCATGTAGTTACGCGGTTTTAATGAAGAAAAATGTTCATTAAAACTTTCCCACGAACGGGGAAAAAATCAAGAATAGAAACAATATGAAAATTTCAAATAATATACAGAAAATGGAAATGAAATTTGACGCACAGCTTTGCTCTTCGCATGTTTATCTCCAATATGTGAGAAAAATAACTAGTTTTTCTTGCACAAGGTCAACTACCTTCTTGAAGTTTTATGTCAGTCTTTATTACTTCTTTGAAGACTCGTTTTTCCTTGCGTGGCATGTCTTTAACGCCTGGACATCTGCCAAACAACAGGTCAGAAAACGAACATTTAAATTTAAGAAAAATTATTCGGATTTTTTCCCCAAAGTATCACATGCAGGTTTCTAATTTCAAATTACACGATGTGATTTCGTTAATCTATAATGAAACGGGGTTATCTCCATTCCAAGATTGACTCTACAATCAACCATTTTGAAATCTATGGTTTTCACTCAGTAATCTCATAATCAATCAATTTGTAACAAAAGAAGCATTATTTATTAGATGAACACCTAACTAGGGGTATCTAAATGTGTTTGTTTGTTCGTTTGTTCGGCAACGAACGAACAAGAACACAAATGTCTCAAAATTGACATGAACACGATTGACATGCAGGACTACATTCCTGTTGATGAAATAAAAATAACAGCTGATGCATGACAACTGACGACTGACAAATCAACAATTAAGAATCAATGAATTTAAGCCATTTATCCCTAAATGACTAAATCTAAATTGCTATATCGCTCAATAGCCCATGCCGAGCAACGAATTGAGGAGTGAAACTGAAGACTGAGAGGGAATTGATGGCCATAGTAATGAAAGATCTAAAGTGGAGGCATTATCCATTACACCTGCAATTCAAAATCACATACGGACAGACAAATCAGTCTCGAACACTTGCCCTCACAGAAGCAAGTGCAGGAACCCTAAAGAAAGTGGACTTTCAAGCTGCTATGATATCAATTTGAGATTTCAATATAAACACAAGGTAAACACAATTTAGCAGCTGATGCTCTTTCTCGTGGTCACCGGCGCTCAGTGAGTTAAATGCCTTGGCTACCTCACAGAAACAAGTGCTGCACATGCCAACTATTAGAACAAAAGTAAGAGGCAGACAAATTACAGAAGAAAATTTTGTGGAATATCATCATGCACTGACGGGGGGCCACAAGGGGATTCCTTTGAACATATAAAAGGATTGTGCAAGACCTTTACTGGCCTAATATGAGGAAGGGGGTCTGCCAATGCACCGACGGGGGGCCTACTGCAGCCCTTGCCGATTCCTGCCCAAATATGGGAAGATGTGTCCATGGATTTCATAGAGAGTCTACTGATAATGCAATTCTTCAATAGTATCATGGTAAAAAAAATGGTGAAAAATGTGTCCATTTTTTACCCCTGAGACGCCCTTCCAATGTGGAATCAATTGACTAGTCGATCATCAAACTGCATGGCATACTGAAGTCAATTGTTTCGAACAGAGACATAGGAGTTCACTACTGCCTTCTGGAAGTAACTGTTCAAATTACAGGGCACCACCCTAAGAATGAGCTCATCCTACTACCATAAACAGATGGACAGACTGAGGTGGTTAATAGATGCTTAGAGACTTACTTGAGACGCTTTGCATTGGACACCAGAAAAAGAGGAGGCAATGTGGAAATCCTGATTAAGTGGAGATACTTCCGAGATCACGAGGCCTCTTGGAGATGGTATTCCTGATTCAAAAAGCAATTCCCTACATTCCAACTTGGGGACAAGGCGGTAGTTGATGAGGAGGGAAATGATACAATCCCTCTCCTGACTTACAAAAGAGGGAAAGAATGGAAAAGAAAGTCAACCGGGTCAGGAAACACAGACACCGGCAAAAGAGAGGATGATCTGACAAGTCATAATTGGAATTATTAGCCATGCATGATGGCACGCGATCAGAATAAAGAAGACGGTCATGGAAGGGGACAAGCTTCTGGAAACCCTTTAATAAAGAAGGCGGCTGGAAAGAAGCAGAGGACGAGAAAAGCAAATCTGGGACAAGAGAGAGAACATCAAGGAGCGAGCTCAGGGTGGTGAGGCGACTTGAAATATCTTAATCCAACTTCGTTGTGCTATTCCGTGATTTCTTGTTCAGTTTTGGGATCGAAATTCAGCTGATCCAAAACTGTATTGCCAATATTAAGTGCGTTTCTTGATTATCCTACTGGAAAAGACTCGGTTCCCTACACCCAAGGTAAGAAACATATGGATGAAAAAATGAATTGAAATTATTGGCGCTTGATCTTCGATTGGTGAAGATCAAGCGAAGATCAAGATTAAAAATTTGTTAGCTTCTTCACCGATGCACTTTCAAGGCAATCACAATATCTTGAAGGCTACTTTTCGCACGTCACAAGTTAGTTGGATTAATGACAAAGATGGAGTGATACCACATCCGATCGTAGACAACTCAAAGAAATTCTTAATGGCGTTAACTCTTATAGTACTGGCGTGTGTTTCCGAAAGTAATAGATACATCTGGAGTTGCGAATTACTGCAATATTTACATGGCACGACTCATCACGCGTGCAAGCACGTGATAAACCTTAATACTCTTGAGGCTAATAATTTCCGTTGAATACTCTCCGAGGGGAATTTGCTAAAGTTCAGACGCGTATACAAGGCTCTCGACCCTTGCTTTTTGGATTCAGCGATATCGAAAAAAAATCACATGAATAGATCACGTATTCAGAAATCGGCCGTAGCAGATGCGCGAATTACCTGGCTGGCAGGATCTCCAGTTTCTGTTCGTCCGTATGAGACATTCCTGAGAAGCAACGACAGTTAAAAGATCTGATTTCTTGTCAAAGAGTGAATTCAAGCAGACAAAGGCGGAGATGAGGAGGAGTCCATTGAAGGTGAAATTACCTGTAGCGCCAGATATAGAGCCGAGCAATCTCCAAGCTGCTTCACGTTCTCGTCGTCCTCGTCCGCGTCGCTCTGGTGAACAGGCGGAGGAATAGAGGCCGAAGGAAGAGACGATTGCGCTGTGTCCTTCCTCGCCCGATCATCGCCCATGAGAGAGAGAGAGAGAGATGAAATTCTGCATCAGATTTCAGAAGTATAATTAGTTCTCGATCCACGGCTGCAGCTAAATTTTTTTTGAATTTATTAGCTATCATACCCTAAACTTTTTAGTATTAGTGAAAGCACCGGACTGCCGGTTTTGCCCTCACCAGAGAGAGATAGATGACACTTTCTTCGGATGAATCCACGGTCCTTTGATCCGCGGATGGAATTTTCGAATTCACTTTCTCGTACCCAAAACGTCTAAAATTATCAAAAACTCCCTTGTCAAAGAGAAATATCGATTTTACCCTGAATTAAATTAATTGAGTATTCAGACTTTTACAAACGGACTCGGGACGGAACTCTCTGATATTTGCCCTAGAGCAATTTTCGACCTTCCTTGCGATTATATTCACGAGTGTGGGACTCTGGCCATCGTCTCTAGACACTCCGAGGCTCTTCAGGTATGATTGTTGGTCAATATATTTCTCGCGATTGAAACAAATCCAGGGATTTGCACTTCCGATTTGAGAAAAAGATACTAGCGGGACGAGGGAAAATCTTGAAAAATAAATCCAACTGACGAGTTTTCAACGTTTCTGAGTCGTAGAGCAAATGCTGTACATCATTGGCCTTGGGCTGGGTGACGAGAAAGACATTACCTTGAGAGGTCTTGAAGCCGTCAAATCATGTCACAAGATTTACATCGAAGCGTACACTTCGCTGCTCTCGTTCGGCGTGTCCTCTGATGGCCTCTCAAAATTGGTGAACTTTCACCGGCTTTTAGTTGAGGAAGTTGAAGAAGAATGTCGAAAACTGTCTAAGAACTTCCTATTTTATTCCGTAGGAAGAGCTTTACGGCAAGAAAATCACCGTCGCTGACCGAGAAATGGTGGAGGAGAAGGCTGATACTTTCCTCAACGAAGCCACCGAATCCGACGTGGCATTCCTCGTTGTGGGCGATCCTTTCGGGTACCATTGATGTGTCCTCTGCTGCCGTTGACTTTAGCATTGACCCATTGTTTTTGTATGCAGAGCCACAACGCATACGGATTTGGTCATCCGAGCGAAGAAATTGGGGGTCAAAGTTCAAGTGATCCACAACGCATCCGTAATGAATGCGATTGGAGTGTGCGGATTGCAGCTCTACCGATTTGGGGAAACTGTCTCAATTCCATTCTTCACAGAATCATGGAGACCCGACAGCTTCTATGAGAAGATTCTTGAGAATCAGCGGCTCGGGCTCCACACTCTGTGCCTTCTAGGTTTGCCCTCCCCCCTCCCGTTGACTTCTATTTAGTTAATTCTCGGTTCTAGCTAACCGTTGATTTTGACTTTAATGGCAGATATTCAAGTGAAAGAGCCCTCTTTGGAGCATCTTTGCAGGTAAGTTTTCTTCAGGGATCGATGTAGTTTTTGAGGATTTACGCGTTTACTTGTTTATTTAATATCCGAGGTTTAACGTGGATTGGAATTTTCTTTACTTGTCCTAAAATATTGATTAGTGAGGGATTTTGCCCCGGAAACCCCTCTGTCGCTAAGTCCCCCTCTTTAAACCCCCCTTCCCCTCCCTTCTAGTAAACTTCCCATTTCACCCTTTCCCATTTTTCTCCGTCTCGTTTCTCTTCCCTCAGAAGCAGTACGTAGACTTTCTCTCTCAGTGCTCGTCTTACTACGTTTTCAGGGGAAAGAAAGTCTACCTTCCTCCGAGATTCATGACAGTCAACACGGCGCTCCATCAGCTCCTAGAAGTCGAAGAAATCCGGGCCAAACAAGGTCTTTTACATCCGTATCCATGTGCATTTGCATATGGTGCTAATGATAAATGCGCCATAATTTGACTCCTCAATCTACAGCATACACGGAAGAATCAAAATGCGTGGGGATTGCCCGCCTTGGCAGCGTTGACCAGACGATTGTTGCTGGCTCCATGAAAAATCTCCTTGACGTTGACTTTGGCCTCCCACTCCACTGCCTCATCATCGTCGGTCAAACGCACGAACTGGAGGATGAGATGCTGCGGTTCTACTCTCTCAGTTAAGTGAGAAAGAGTGGACGCATTCGAGGCACCTGAGTTGACTTTACCCACGCGTTGGCACGTGTGAAATTTTTGTAGAAGCAATCTTTAAATGGCCTAAGATTAGACAGGTGCATTGATTTTTATACTGCGAGAGACAGAAAATCACTAACTCAAGAAATATATTTTTTCTGGTATAATTGTCATAAAGTTTCCCGCGCCGGGTTGTCGACATATTTTTCGCACTTGTGGAGAAGTACCGTTTACACGTGCGAGCGTTAAACGAGTCGTTATGTGTTGACGAGGAACCGCCGGAAGGGTCACACAGCAAAATCCGTTAACTGGTGGTCTGAGGAGAAGCAGACCTCTCGGCGGCGCCGCCGTGGAGCCGCCAAGTCTTAGATGACGACGGGCCTCGCGACTTATATTTCCCATTCACACGGATATGTACCCTCAGATTTTCCCCTCGGAGGGGCCAGAATTAGAGGATTTGGAGCGTTCGATAGTTCGAGGGTGAGGCGCTTTGCGCATGTGAACTGTGCAGTCGCGCGTGGCGAGGAGAGCTGGATACTGTCGGAGGAGGCGACTCCTTACCAAATTCTGGGAGTAGATTCCTCTTGCTCAGCTTCAGAGCTTAAAAATGCGTTCAGATCTCGGGTATAAATATATGAATAGATCTCTTATCCGCTAATGATAAGAAAATTCCGTGATTTTCTCTGAAAAACGCTCCTTAAAATTCCGAAAAGCATGAATTATAAGAATCTTTCCCAAATTATTGAAGGTGTCCCATCGCTTGATATATCAGGTCAAAGAGTTTCATCCCGATGTCTGCAAAGATAGCGAACGCTCTGACGCCATAATTCGGCGCGTAATTCAAGCCTACGAGGTATTAAAATTCACAGAAATTCAAACTTACTAATTTTCGAAACACATTAGTTTACTTGAGAGTTCTTATGTTATCTTCGAAACACATTAGTTTCTTTCTGATGTTGGACAATGCACGACCAAGAACGTCAATATTGAATCACTTTATCATGCCAATAGATCCGTTTTTGGACATAGCCATCAATGTTCTTTCTCTTGATTTTTTTAACTTTTTAAACGTTAAATTTATAGCATCGTTTTTCCCATTTTATTCATGACATTGATTATATGGCAACTTTTCATGCAGAGATTGTCCAAGTACCACAAACTTGAGGATATTGAAGGGTATCGTTTTACCTTTCTTGGAAGAATGTTCCTTCATCCAGATTTTCTTAAAATTTTAAACAAAATCTGATCATCATTCTCCTCATGCATTTCGTTCCCAAGCCGCTTCATGGATTTTGACAGTGGGGAGGCAAAAGTAAACATCAATCCAGGAGAGAAAAAAATAATTTCCCTTTCCATTTTTACTAATTTCCTTTCGTAATTTTTCTTGATCATCAGAGCTACCGTCTTTCTTGGGGAGATGCAAGAATGTTATCTTGTTTTATAACATAAAAAATGTCATTTTTTGTCGTTATTTATATATTTATTTATATCCTTACAATACTGTTACTATCTTTACACTCATTCACGGTTATGGACTTGATGCCCAGAGAGTCCTCAGACCCATTTGAAAAGCCTGATTGTGAGGCAGTTGAAATCTTTGTGAATGAGATCCTCTGCCTGGGAAAAGGTTTGAACGCATACTTTTTGTATTTATATTAGACTTATTGTATCCAAAACTTTGTACTCGATTAAATGCCCGGTAGGAAAAGGCCAAGATGAACATATACTCATTGGGACACCAGAATATCCAACCATGAGCCAAGGAAAAAAAAGAGAGAAAAACATATTCATACTTGCTAGTGATTGTGGATCACCACAATGCTTGACTGGAAGGAACACCGTTAAATATTAACAAAGAATATTAATTTAATACTGAATAACATGACTTCAATCATCAGTTTTGGACAGAAACTTTCATCTACTCTAACCTTATTTTTTTAAGCTATTCCTTGTGATAGATTTAATTAATCCATCTATCAGTTTTTCTGTTATTGAATATGCTAGAATCTAGGGATTTTGGTTAGTAGTTGTCCAGGGATATTTTGCCAGGTCAAAATGTTTTGGGGGTATTTTCCTATAAAAGGCAAGTCTCTGTAGAGCAAAAATTGAGCATTTCATTCTTAACCCCAGACAGAGGGGATTTCCTCTCCCACCATACAACCTTCTCTGACTTCAAATGCTTAAAAATAATGGTATTATTTTTAAAGTATGTTATTTTGTTATTTTATTTTTACTGCATGATTCATGTGGTTTCTTTTACTCATATTTTTGATTCAGCGTGCCCATATTCCTGTGTCGAAAGGGCGCCTCAGGCCTTCTCGTTTTCTTCTAGTAGTGGTGCTGCACGTGCAATTTCCAGAGGTTAGATGATAACAACTGAAGTATTCATAAATCTGGAGGCAGTTATTTCCAAAAAACAGATTGACTCATCTTCTTAGTCTTAATCTAACATTTTTCATCCTTTTAACCATGATGCAAATATGAAATAAATCTGTATTTTCTGGTTCAACACGATACGAATGAACATACTTAATATCACAGTACAATACGCAAACTATCTTAATATCACATGGCCAATTTTTAACCTTAAGATGAAAAAGATTTTAGATTTGGTGTACTCCAGTGAGGGTATTTTGGCCAGCACCTCAAGATTTTCATTGAATTTCTCAATATTAAATGAAAAATATCAAGTTATTTAGTGTATTCTATTTTTTTTGCATCACATAATATAATTCAAAAACCATAGGAAGATGAGAATTTTTTATAATCAAATTTAGTACGATAAGAAGGGGTTGAATTTCTTTAAAAAATTAAGGGATTTTTTAGTCAAAATAGAGTTTTGCTTTTTAATTGAAGGAAATTCAAATGTAGGTCATAGTGAGGATTATGAAGTGCACCTTGCTGTTGGGCAGTGCCCAAGGAGATGCATCCATTACGTCACCCCTTTGCAGAGATCAATATTGGATGAACTTCTCCATGGGTATTATAAATTTTATCTAACTTCCCCCTTTCATAAATTCTGTTTCTCGGTTGGCCTCTTATTTTTATACAATTGTTAATAGAAATTTCTATTCTGGATTTTACTCATTGACTTTTATATCTTGGTTCTAGCAGTATCTTGAATTCACCCTATGATGAGGCGGAGATTTGCTGTGCTTGATGCATTGATTCAAAAGGCAAGTTTTGAGAACAACAGGTACCAGAAGCCAAAGAAAAAACCAAAGGAATCATCAAAGTATGTCGACTTTTTTTAGTCAAAGTGAACAATTGATGATGACTATGTCTTAAGCAAACTTTATAGAAAAGTCAGCACTTGATGAACCCCGAAAATGGTGTTCTTGTTTTGCTTACTACAAGAGAAAACTTAGAGAACAATGGATACCATAAGCCAGAGAGGAAACAAAGAATAGGCTGACTTTATCTAGGACCTGTAGATCAATGAACAAAATTTTCCACAAATCAGATTGCGTATCATATGTTTGCCACCTTGCATCTTCTTTCTGTCGAACTAAAATTTCTCTTCCTATTGGAGAGACATGATCCCTGACTCACACACCCCATGCAGGCACTCACTCACACATGCATGTAGGGAACAAACCAAAAGCACAAGCCTGCACACAAATACACACACATGCTCACACATACGCACACACACAAACACATGCATTTCTCTTAACATGCACACATGCCAAAGGCCAACCCATGTACACCTGCATGCATAGACATGTACGGATAACTTCCATGCCCTACTTGCACAGAGAATGTTGGTACTGTACACAGTACACTGCTAGGCCTTCTCCCGCCAACTCCTGTAAAATTCCTTTGTCCCTAGGGTTGAAAGGGAAATCAACTTGACATCTTCCCTCAGACAAACAATCTGGAAGTTCCATAAGGGTCCTTGACAAGACGACACCGCGAGGTCGTCAATTTCACACGGTCTCGTGTCAAAAATAAAGCCTAATTTACCAATTTTGGGAATTAACAACAAATAGAGGGGTATAATGGTAAATAAGGGTCGAATCCACTGGGAATTAAGATATTTTTGAGAGATCTTTTAGAAATTGATCAAATTGGACGATGAATTGAGGTAAGAAATTAGGTAAAATGGTAGATTTAGAAAGATAACTCAAAGATCTATCCACGGAATCAAAAATCACTCTATTTGGATTAGTAATCGCGGAGACATCAAAGAGTGAAGTGGGATGAAATTTTTGGAATTGCGAAGAACACAAATTGAAATTGAAAACGAAATTGAGCTAAATTAAGATCCTAAACTAAAAATTGATGATACATGACGATAGATTAGAGGGAAAACTTATTTTCTAACCCGAGATAACGATCAAATCGATCCAATTGATCGCCGGATCGACGACTATTCATTCCGCGAATTCAAACGTGAACATCGGTGTTCAAGAGACAAATTCTCCATGATCGATCGACGAAATATCACTTTTAGTCACTCTGTGGACGCGAAATCGAGTCTAGAAGCGATTACAAGTGAGAGATTCAAGAGAGGAAGGGTTTAGATGGGTCGATTTAGCAAAATCCCTCAAGAATATCTTACAATTTCAAAGAACACTTCATTTTATAGGCAAAATTGGGCGTAACCATCCGATCGGTGCGTTTCAAGCTCGATCAACGGTACAGATGCACGTGTAACGGCGAACCGTTATGATTATATTAAGGCCTTCCGATCTTGAATGGACGCTCCGGATTCGATCTCGCGATATGCGTTATAAAGGGCATCAAACGGCGCCCGTTGGATCGCAATCTAACGCTTCAGATGCGTTTGATCGCGTGAAATCGTGGACGTTATAACTATTTTTAAAAGGCACGTGCGCGATTGATTGATCGGTGGTACGCGCGTCCACGCGATCGACATGCAGATTTCCGATGCGCCGCTGATCCGACGCCTTACATCACTCCACGTGGCCTGCAATTAAAACAACTGTGTGGGACTTAGTCCCACACGGAAAAAATTAGTGAAACACGTCGGGTTTATAAGACCCGACGGATTAGTGGGTTTGAATACCCTTCTGATATACGAAAGGCTGAATTACCATTATATAAACTATATAAAATATATAAATATATGTATACGCCGCGTAGGCGCCGCGTGGGCCCGCGTGGCGCTGCCACGTGGCCCTGAGTGCCACGTCGCATCCATGTGGGACCCACGCGAAAAATTAAACGCTTTTTGTCATTTTTAATTGTTTTTTTAACGTTTTAAATCGAAAATAAAGTCAGAAAAATCCGGAAAAAATCCCTAAAAATCATAACTTTCAAAATACAACTCCAAATTAATCCAAATTTCTTTCATTTGATCTGAAATTTAGTTATCTATCATTCTAAAAAGTCAAATTATTTAAATAAAGAGAGATTTAATTCTTATTTTCAAAAATACATTCATTTCTTTAAGATTTTAACTTTAGAAAATTAAATGAATGTTCATAAAAATAATTTCTCTTATTATTTAACTTTAAAAACCACTTATAATCTCAAGTAAAGATGGGTTATAAAATCTTTAATCTTTAATTCATCATAATTAACCCTAAATTAACGCATTTTGATATTATAACATAAAATTACATAGAATGATAGAAATGCACTCAAAGTATGATAACATGCACATAAATGGAATGTTTTATGCCTTATTTTGCATTAATAATCATGTTTTATCATGTTAAGATTGCATGTTTTCAGTCCCCACCCTTAAACATCAGGCCTACGATAAGGGGCTATGCTTCCATATTCAGTTCGAGACATTAAGAGGTTGAATTAACATGTTCATTGTGTATGAGGAAGACAAAAGAAATAGATACAGGCGAAGATTTATGGGTGCCTTTGGGAGAGAGGATCTTTGTCAAATCCTCTGATATTTAATGCCCATGAAGCTTAAAATTCGGTTGTCTTAGGTGAACAAGGAATTTGACACATGTTAACAGTATGAACTGTAGAGTCATCATTAATACTCTTGAAGACTTGATAAACCGATTATTTCTTTAATGATTAACTCATCATTAAATAAATTGTATCTTCAATATTACAGAAAAATGATGGGAAATATGTTCAACACCAAGAGTGAATTTTTTTTGAACATATGGATATGAAACCTTCAAAGGCGGGTGGTCACTGCGGATAGTGTCGTTTTTTAAGCATATTTCATCTGAGCATAAAACCATCAATGGATTCAATCCCATTATTGGTGCTTAATGAAGTTTATGATTAATTTTACACATTTTAATTGATATTTTCATCCATGGAAATCCATGAATATATCTAAAATCGGTAGATGGAATTTAAACAATCAAGGGGAAAAAAATAAGGGTAATAATCCATTAGAAATTTTTTCAAAATAAAAATATTAGGTGTTCAGTTGAATATATATAATTTTGAAAATGGTTTTAACATACAAGAAAGTTCGTTGAGGATGAAGACTAACTCTCTGAGGTTTTTGTAAAGGTGATGACCATTATTCTGTCTTTGAGGTTGATGTCATGAAGCATACACTGTTATATGCAAAATTCTGAAAGGGTATTTGCTCCTCTTGAATGAAGCCTAAGAGGATTCACTTGAGAGAGATTCTAAGCTAAATTATGCTACATAACTTCTTAAGAATATGGAAGACTGATGAAGCATGAGCAACACTAGGATCATGACATTTACTAGTTCTTTATGTTCTCCATCAACATGTAAAGTATCGCTTTAAAGAAAGAGAATTACATGATCTATTTACTGATCTTCAGCTAGAAAATGGATCTATTCCAAAGCCAGTTGGTATTGCAATTGGATCTTCCATGTGGATTACTATTATCTCATTTCACATTTCATTGAATGAGACATGAGAAGCCCATTTCATCCACTGTGCAGGCCATTCTCGATTGGAAAAAGGAGAATTAGATAAGAAAGTCGGTTTATTAGATGAAGGTGAAAATTGATAAATTGGTGAAATACCCTGGTCACACTTTTTAGTTTGTTATTTCAATTGATATTTGTAAGGATAATGATAATAAGGAATCGTAGATCAATCAATATCACTAAATTAGGAGGCAAACTTGGTAATATAAAGGTAGAAATTTATTAATCCATCGTTCAAACCTCTACCTTATGATAACATGCATTAGAATGGAATGTTTTATGCCTTAATTTGGATTAATAATCATATATTTTCATGTATAATTTTCATGTTATCAGTCATCACACAGGTGCTTGTGTCACATTTGCTGTCATGGCAGCCCACACTTAAAATAATATTTTTTGACATTTTGAAATAAAATAAATTCATAAAAATTCAAAAGAAATTAAGAAAAATTCTTAAAAGTCCTTAAAAATTAGAAAACAGATATCTCTCAAAATACAACTCCTTTTTAATCCAATTTTTTTATCAAAAATTAAGTAATATATCATTTTATGAAATTTAATTTGAGAAATAAGTAGATATTTAACTACAAAATTTACTCAAATTATAAGATCAAGTGTGAATATGAAAAAGGTTTTTTTTTTCATTTAAAACTCAAATAAAGTGTGAAATAGAATCATGCTAATCTATTTAGAATTCAACTCTTGAAATATGCATGATTAGCCCTTAAAATAATATGTTTGAAGACTTTCAATATGAATTGCATAGACTGGTGAATATGCACTCAAAGTATGATAACATGCATAAGAATGGTACAAATCATGCCTTAAAATACACTAATAATCATGTAATTACAAGTAAATATTTCAGGTTATCACTCCACCTCAGGTACACATGTTTTTATTCCTTCTCAATCATCTTGGATTACCGACTCAGGGAATATGCCCCTATGACTAGAAAAACCTCCCTATTTTCCTCTCTTTAGTCTACATGTTCAGATCGTCCAATGTCCACTATTAATGGTTGTTCATGTCAAACCAAAGGTCATGTATTGACCTCACCTATTCCCTCATTAACCCTACATGATATCCTTTATGTCCTTGGCTTCCCTACTAACCTCTTCTCGACAATTTCATCTTTCAATCTCTTAGTCGTGTTGTTATCTTCTACCCTTTTCACTGTATCTTCTAGAACCGATGCACGTGT
Organism: Lemna minuta; assembly: GCA_024174645.1. Classification (NCBI taxonomy): domain Eukaryota; kingdom Viridiplantae; phylum Streptophyta; class Magnoliopsida; order Alismatales; family Araceae; genus Lemna; species Lemna minuta. The sequence continues at coordinate 8,575,758 of CM044111.1, forward strand.
TGGAGCATTTTTTTGGGTGGTGAGAATGGTGTTAGACATTCCCTTCTTACAAATTCTTTCCCTTTTGTTATTTCCTCCTGTACTGCTTCTCTTTTATGGCCTTGTAGACTTAGCTATCTATGTTTTTTTTTCTAAATTACAACAATCTTTATTATGGTTATCTTGATTTGATTTTGTGTGAAAGTAATGCCAAATGAGAAAACATCACCATTCTAGTTATCATGTTCAAGATTTAATTCCATCATCACCCACCTTTAACTTAATGCATTGTGATATTTTGGGGTCCTCCCTTATTCCATCTCCTTCGAGCCACCTTTACTATATTGTGTTGTGTTTTTTTAATGATTACACATGAGTTTTCTTTGTGTATCTCATTAAATATTGCACTCAAGTTATTGCCATTGCTCTAATCTTTGTTTCAGAGATTTTCACCTAACATTCTACCATACCCAAATCTTTTGGACACACAATGCCCTTGAATTTACCCAAGTGGCTCTAAAAACTTTTTTGTGTTAATCAAGGTATCATCCACCAAACTCAATGCCCATACTCGTCACCACAAAATGGCATTGCGGAAAGAAAACATTACATCTTACTTAACATTACTCTTACACTACTCTATGAGATGTGTGTCTTTCACTATATATGGTTTGATGCCATGATGATGGCCACTTATCTTCATGATTTTCTTCCCTAGTCTCATATGACTAGTGCAATTCCTCTTCATCGCATCTTTCCTAATGTTACCTTATTTTCCTTGACACCACTTGTCTTTGGGTACATGGTTTTTGCTCAGAACCATACTCCGTTTCTTTCTAAGCTTGCTCCTTGTGCGCTAAAGGGAGTTTTTGTTAGTTACTCTTGCATGCAAAAGGGATATCATGCTTACTTCCCTGATACGTGAAAACATCTTACGTCTATTGATGTCACCTTTGATAAGGATGTGCCTTCTGATACAAAGCATTTTACATGTATAATTCATCATTCCTCAATTATTTAAAGGCATAATTCACATCATTATTAGGCACCACACCATGTTTTGATAATTTTTTTGCATTTATTATGTTATATCATTCACTAGTGGAATTTGCAATAAATTGTGGTTAATTTTATGTATAATTGATATATGATCTTTTTTCAAGGTCAGACAAGTATGAATTAATTGTACTTACAAGAGTTTCATGATTGTAGATCATGAACAAAGGACAATAGGGTCAAAGACAAGAGAAGAAGCTTATTTTAATGCAAATTTATCTTCTTTTTCCTATTTACAATTTTTTTAATTTCAAGTGATTAAAAAACAAGACAAAATGAGGATCAAAATGGCAAAAATTTCATCTAAAAGGGTTTTCTCTGAAAGGATATGATTATTTTAAGTTTATGAATTTTTCTATAAGTTTTATGAATTTTCCTATTTATTATATTTTTTGAATTTTTATAATATTTTTAATTAATTTGGATTTTTTGAGGATTTTTCAGGGTTTAAAATCTGTGAAGGGATTTTACTTTCTTGTTTTGACATGCCAATGTGTGCCACGAGATGCATGGTTATTGCCTATGTGGCATGACAAGGTGGCACCACGAGACACATAGTTATTGCCTATGTGTCATGACGAAACAATTTTGTGCGATCATTGAATACACAAATTCTCGTGTCAAAAAAAGTTCCAAACTCACCAATTTAAAGATTAAATCACTAATTAAAGAGTATAGTAGTGAATAAGGATCGAATCCATGGAGAAATAAGGGAGATTTTGAGATGTCTTTGAAATTTGATCAAATCGGACAATGAATTGAGGTGAGAAATTAGGAATTTTAGTATATTAAGAAAGATAAATACAAGACAAATACACAGAATAAAAACTCACTGAATTTGGATTAGAATTCGTGGAGAAATCGAAGAGTGAAATCGAGAAAGAAAATCGATCTTGATTCGTAATAAAAACCAAAATTAAATCTAAAATTAACCTAATCTACTATTCAAAATTAAAATATAATGCTACATAAAGATAAATTAGGAGGAAAACACATAATCTAACCCAAAAGTCACACTCTAAATAATCCAATTAATTGCCATATTCAAGGCTTTTCATTCCGCGATTTCGAAAACAAAGTTCGGCATTCAAGAGGCGATTTCTTCTGATTCTCTCCACCAATTCTTGATTTCAAACACTCCTCGGACACATAAATGAGTTTAGAAGAAGTAGAAATCAAGTGATTCTAAGACTGAGTTGTCTAAACAGTTCAATTTTCTTGAAATATCGAAGAACAATTTTTCCGTCAAAGAACATTTCAATTTATAGAGAAATTGGGCGCGACTGTTGGATGCGCCTCTTTGTCTTTGATCAACGGCTGAGATTAACACCGATTCATGAATCGTCGTCTTTAAGTTGCATCCGTTCAATTGATGATGAAGCGTCCAAATCATGAAGCGTCCAGATCTTATTACGTCGCGTGTGAAGAAGAGGCGTTGCTTGATGTTCACCGTTTGATCTTCATCGAGCGATTGAGATGAGTCCACGTGTCTATTAAGGTGCAATTAATCTCGACCGTTATAACTCTCCAGGTGAGCGACTGAGATTAAATCATCTTTAAAACAAATCGTTGCTTAATCAGATGCAGCCACGTACCCCTTAGAGTAAGTGAAATATGACGATGACAATTAAATTGCGTGATAGTCTGATCGAGATTGTGCCATGTCACCTACGACTCAAAACAAACATAAATAGTCCCACATAACATAAATATTGATAATTTAATGTGTATATAATGCATGCAATTTTAATGGGTTAGCTTATATCCTGAAAAGGATGCTTAACCCACTAATCACTCTCGCACGCACACGGGCACACGTGCGGACTCACATACGCACACATACGCCGCAACGTGGTGTGTACACGCATCACCACATGATGGCATTCTGCCACATCAGCTCGCGACATATCTAAAATTTTTTTCTTCTTTTTTAAAAATCAAAAATAGCTTTAAATAAATTCTGAAAAATTCTAAAAAAATCCTAAATATTAGAAAATTCATAACTTTCAAAATATAACTCCAAATGAATCCAAATTTGTTTTTTTAGATCATAAATTAAATTATCTATATTTATAAAAATTCAAAATATTTAAATAACAAGAGAATAAATTTTAATTTAAAAAATACACTCAATTTTCTAAGAAAATAAATTTAGAAAAATACATGAGTGTAAATAAAAATATTTTCTCTTGTCATTTAATCATGAAAATGAAATTATAATCTCAAATATAAATGTGAATAAAACTATATTATTTAATTAAGCAGAATTATCCCTAAAATGATATACTTTTATATCATAACCCAAAATTACATAAAATGATAGATATGCATTCAAAATATGGTAACATGCATAAAAAATGGAATGTTTAATGCCTTAATCTGCATTAATAATCATGTAAATGCATGTATAAATTGTATGTTATCATGACACCATCAAGGAGAGTATTTACTTAATGAAGTGTTTAAGTAGCAAATCATTGCTAATAAGCCTTAATGAGCCTTTCTTTTAGACACAATTTATTTATTTTTTCTATTTTTTCTATTTGGGACTAAGTCTCTTTTATTTGCAAGAACATATGGGGGGATGTGAGCGCTCCGATTGGTGGTGCCAATTGGAGCCTCCTGATTTTGTGGACCAAGTCCATTGAATCACTTTTTCTCTGCATGATGCATGTGGCCTCTAGAGCATTGGACTACGGACTATGCGATCAATGATTCCTTATTTTTTTACTCTTTCTCTCTTCGCAGAGAATACAAAGCTGAAATGTGGTGTGAACTTGAGCTCCCAACTTTGATGAGGTTGATCTAATAGTTGATATTGATCCAGACTCTCTCTCCTCAATCTGATGAATCACAAATCAAGACATGATGCATTCTAGTGGATTTTGATCTTGATCAATTATGATTCGATGACCAACGATCAATCGTGCAATTTTTATTGAAAAATTAACAACTAGAAATGCTTCAGATTGCTATCATAGTGATCTCATGATCGTGATGGAATTCGGAGCTAACACTTTAGAGAAAAAAATTTTTCATTTCATGTTTGTGGTGGTTGATTTATGAATAGAACGAAAAAACTAGGTTTGTTGACATTTCTTTGGTAACTTCTAGCATTGGCTAATCATAGAAAAGAGCACCAATTGATCATCCATCGTGTACCAAACATAATTTTTAGTGAGTTTTTTTACTTGTCTATTAATTTCTCATGTTGGATGTCAGATGCCAATTTCGGGCAAGATGTATGGACTCTCGAAGGAGTGTTTGATGGGAAAGCATTTACTAGAATGAATTTTTTTATCATGAATCATTAGATTAGAATATTTTCCTTTCACTCTTTTACTAGTTTCTCCATATTTTCCATTTCGATTGAAAATTTTTATTTTCTATTGAGGATTTTGGAAGTGCTCAATCGAGTAGTTGCATCTTTCACATATGTCTATCCTTTTCATCAATCATTTTACTTTGTTAAATCTAAAAAATATAAAAAAATAATCCTTCATTTCAATCTTTAAACATCCTCCTCTTGAATTCAATCTCGACTAGCTGCTATTGTAAATTTTAAGATCAAATTCAAAGAGTTGAGGATAATTTTTAGTATGTGATTTTGTGTTTTCAATGATCATGATTTTACACTTATCACCCTCTTCTCTAGAGTATCCTCCTATCTACCATTGGATTTTCCCTCCAACCCCTGTTTTAGTCACTACTATATTTTCCACCATTCCCCTTTCCTTGTGTTCAAAGTGGGCATTTGGTCCACCTGCATTACTAGAGATTGTATTTGGCTCACACCATCCATACCCCTGACTAAGTCCTCCACTATGGCAGTCAACCCTTGCATGAGGTTTTCCACTAAAACCATGCCTCCACCACCACCACTTAGTGACACATCACCTAATGATCGTCACCTTCCTTATTGTAAAGGCAAATTTTCATGTACCCAAACATCCTATTGCCCATTTTTTATCTTACTATTGTCATCACCCTACATACCTCTTCATTGCCCTTGCCATGTTTTTTATAGTTACCCACTTCATATCAAGAAGCTCTACAAGTACCTAAGTTGAAGGCTACTATGGATCTTGAGTACCTGGCTCTCCTGCACCATGTTACATGGGACCTAGTGTCTCATCCCATAATTTTCGATAGACTTATGTGCATGTGGGTCTTCACTCTAAAGCATAAGCTTAATGTCATGGTGTCTCATCCCAAGGCACAACTAGTGGCTACAGGATCCTCTCAAGCTTATGGCACTAGCTATACTAGGACATTCTCTTTGGTAGTTTTCTTGAACTTCATCTAGGTCTTTTTATCTTTGGTAGTTAATCAAGCAGGTCCTTACATCAATTGGATATCTCTAATGCCTTTTTATATGTTGACTAGATTAATAGGTCTTTATGGAGCAATCTCTAGGGTATGTTTCTCTTGAGGTGTCTATTGAGTTCTACGTACTTGTCGTACTATTTATGAACTTAAACAAAATCCCCTTACCCCACTTGTGAAGTTTAGTTATTTTCTAATCACCTATGGATTTCCCCCTTACATAGTTGATCCGACTATGATGTTTAATAACACACCTTGAGTTATTGTGCTAATGATGGTTTATCTTGATGATATTCTTTTGACCAATAGTGATCAGGAAGATATTTTAAGTGCCAAATCTTATCTTCTTCAGCACTTTGTGATGCGAGATTTTCAGACCTAGTGCTATTTTCTATTGATTGAGTTTGATTACAAGTTGAGAAATTATCTCTCTCACAAAGGAAATGTGCTCTTGATTTTCTGCAAGAGACAAGATTACATCACTGTAAACTTGGGACTTCATGGACAAAAGCTGAGGTTTTGGGATACTAATTATTTAGTGTAGAAGGATTCAAAACTATTATCAATGACTACTAGAGAGACTCAACTTGATATTTTCATGATGGGCGGTGTCTTTAGTTTGTTTGTGTAGGAACCTCCTAAAGTTCATTAGGCTAGCGCTTTACAAGTTCTGACTTACATAAAGTGAGTAGTTGGGCAAGGGGCTCATCTATAAATGACAAGGTTGTCTTCAAGTTGAAGCTCCTACTTCTCTCTCTTCTTCTTCTTCTTCTTCTTATCCTTCTTCTTCAACTTTTTGAGACCATTAATATCTTCCAATATCACGGATTTTGAAGCTTCCTGTTATCAATGCATTTATTGTTTTGACATGCATCAAATGTAATATGCACAAAGGTAGAGGATTCCACATTAGGAGTATCATCAATGGCATCACCAATTCTAATTTCTTCTTTCCCATTTTGGATTTTTAGGCAACACAAGAAGTATTCACATCATGGCTATGTCCATAGGGGCATTGGTGTAATTATCTCTCTCTTTTCTTCTCTCTCTTGTAGGGTTTCTTCTTATGCCATGTTGGAGAGAGCGTTTGCTCTTCTTTCTCTCTCTATCTCCTCCTCTTCTTTTTTTCTTTACCTTTTTTAGACCATGAATCTCTTCCACATGGTATTAAGACTTTAAGATCAAGGATTTGAAACTTCCTCTTATTGTCACATTGGTTTTTCACACATGGGGAGATGATTCTGCGTTAGGAATATCATCAATGGCATTGTCATTTCTAATTTCTTCTTTCTTGCTTTGTAATTTTAGGCAAGTCAAGAAATATTCGTAGCATGGCTAATGCCCTTCTTCTGCAAAGCATTGACTTTCAAGGGCATATGTTGTGTGCATACAAATTTTTGGGGATGGAGGTTTTGCATGTACCAAGGGATTGGCTCCATTCCAAGCAGCTGTGACGTTGGAAATTTCCTTCTTTTCCATAAATTGGGGCGTTCTACTTGATGGCAACTCTGTCTATCAAGCAGATATCCTTTCTCTTACACATGCCCTCTTCTTCCACTAGGGTTCTAAGCTCGATTTTAATTCACATGTGGATATTTTCACTCTCCTACATGACATTTATTTCTTTTCGATGCTTCATTCTTGATTAAAAAATGTGGTGCCACCCTAACTTGTAGTGCTTGCTCAAGCACTGCCCTACCAAGATTTCATCTACCCTATTGAGCATCGCCGTCAAGTAATGCTTTGCCCAAAGCCATCCTACTCGACGTGCCCTACAGAATGGCGCCCACACGCATGTAAATCTACTTGACATCATGTGCTCTTCATTGATATCGCCTCCTTGGCACAAGGCTCCATTCTTGTCCTCATCACTCAGTTCATGTTGCTCTCACTAGGTTGCCCACTTTTCCACTCCTTTTATTACTTTATAGTGACCTTCATACCCGATCCCTTTCCTGTACAATCCTTGATATTGATCTAGGAGTTCATTGAGTCAATCTTCTTTGTCTCATTTGACGCATTCAGGAAGGATATTATATGGTCTATAAGCCAATCACACTTTCATCTTTCATTTATATTCATTGGAACAAACTTTTATTATTAATTATTCTATGAAATATTTACAATAAAGTTCATGAGCATATGTAATGACCAAGTGAATTATGATGAGATCATAATATAATGATCGCTGGTCTTTAAACGCATGTTCTAAATATTCCTATTGATGAGATATTTGAGAAGGACGTCAAATTATCCAAAACTATTTTCATTGTCTGATTTGACTCATATGATGAGTATGATAGATCTTTTGCCCATTAGTGTAGAGACACTAAGGATAGATAGTGGGTACTTGACAAACGATAAGTGTGGTCGTTGAAATACGCGGTTGTCGGTCAAAAAATATTTATAATTTTGAACTTACGATGATTAAAAATCAGAAATTAAGTACATCAATGAGATCGGGTCGAATCCATAGAGAGCACAGTTGACTTTCTATTGAAAGAGTTGGCTTGGTGAACTTTAGTTCTAATTAGGGTTTTTAGGAAGTAAATATGCTATATTATCAATGGAAAGAGTACTACTATATGAGAGAATAAGATATTAGAATTTTGAAAAATATTTGGAGAAGAAAAGTCAAAAATCAAAGTCAAAGTGTTGACTTTGATCTAACTTTGACTTTCTAGAAAATCAAAGAAGAAAAAGGTGAGATAATATAACGAAAGTTATATTTTTAGAAACTAGAGAGAAAAAGGAGAATTTTGATATATAGATTATGATTTTTAGAGGAGAATTGGATTTACTGTGATTTATTGAAAATCAAAAGATAGAAAATTATCGAAATTGAGATTCCGATCAAAATCCCTAAATTGACTAAACAAATGATATCCATATCTGGAAATTCACCTATGCATAGAAAGCTTATGCTTAGAGGATTTCAAAGAAACCAAAATTGGCAAATTTCACCTTGTATATTTGTAATAATTGCTCTCGAAAGTCAATGCCCTAATTCAGATTGATTTTGAATAGTAGTTGGTCAAAAGACAAATCAAAGGGTCAAATCTTGATGAAAACTTACAAATCAGATATAAAGAAAGCTGATTGAACAAGGAATCCAATGAAACCAAATTCGTTTTAATTGGACTTAAGATGAGGGAGAAATCCTTGTTCGGAAATCAGTGAAATTTTGCGATAAAATTTGGGCAAAAATGAAGAAATTATGATTCTTAAACTCTAATTACCTATCTAAACGTAATCTAAAATATCTAGAAAGTGAGGATTACGAAGGATCACACTACTAACCTGATTGACACGAAGATTGAGCCTCAAATTGCTTTGATTTCTGTTAATTTCTCTGATTCCTTCTTCGACGTACTTTTGGCATTCAAGGGACAATTTCCAAACATTTTCTCACAAAGTTCGTGATTTACTTGCCTCAATCCATGCACGATTGAGTCTAGAACGCAAGAGAATCATGAAGAACTCAAGATCTTCCACCAAAAATGCTTAATTTCACGGTTAATCAAGAGTTCATTTCCGTAAGAGAGAACGTCAATTTCTAGAAGATATTCCCTCTTGAAATCCGGGCAGTACGTTTTGTTAGTTTAACCAAAGTTTGAAAATTTACTTATGTGCGCTTTTAATGTTTATGAAATATTATATTACGCAGTGTTTAGATTTTGATTAATAGTTGTTTGTCAAAATGATTTGAGAAGGGTATGTTTGTGTTAGTGCAGGTACTGATGGATTGATAGATTGACCCACGTTGACTTGGGAATGCATACGTCTCCAAGAATAAGATCTAGATTACCTATTTTATAATCTGCTATTAAAAAAACTTGAATAAGAACATCTAAAGATAGGAGTAAAAACTTCATAAAACGATGAATTATCCTTACTATTTCTATTATCTTTAATTCCTATGTTTAATTTTAAATCACTATTATCTTAGAACATCTATGTTAAAACTTATTAGCAAAACATGTTATTGTTTTTATTTTATTTTATCAATGATATTCCTCCTTATGTATCTTCATTTGCACTATAGTCCATTTATATTAAATGTTATCTAAACTTCATTTTACTTCATTTTTAGGTAATGTTAAGAATTGTGAATATGCCCAAAACCCCCCCAAAAAAAGGAAGATAATGCATTTAAGAACTTCATGTTTTTTTGTAGGGTTGAATAGTCCTTATTCATATTTTTCAATGCATTGATTAAGGCATGAAACGTCCTAACATTTCCCTAATTGTTTCACCCTTCTTTTGAGTAAATAACTCAAAGTCGTTTACTAATATGCCTACTTGGGTATCCCGTACTTGGGAGGTCCCCTCATGTGCTACGGTGAGATGATCCCATATCTCCTTTGCTGTCTTGCAACTCGAGACTTGATGATGGGCATTACTATCTATCGTGGCGAGAAGTATGTTTCTTGCCCTAGAATTAACCTCCTTCTCAAATTCAGTGAGGTTATCAAAGTCGGATTTGAAGCCATTAAAGATGGCATTCCATATCGCATACATCTTTCCCATAGTATAGGCTTTGACTCTTGATTTCCATATAGCATAGTTAGTTCCATCGAGGGTCGGAGGAAAGAGTCTTGAATCACCACCCATTCTAGATAGACTTGCCGATTGATTAAATAAAAAATGCAAGTCTAGCTCTGATACTAATTGAAATTCCCTAATGAGATGCTGAAATTACTAAGAGGGGGGGGGGGTTGAATTAGTATCTTTTTACCATCTCATTAGGGAATTTCACGTTTCACTTAAAGAGCTTGGATGGCTACAATGAAGCCATGTAGCGCGTGATAAGTGGACCATGATCCCATGATGCGGGCTCCACTATTCCTTGATTTATGTCGTTCAATCTTCATTGGAGTGTCCACAGTTCGCCACATGTCACAACGTCATTAGCCGAGTGCAGGATTAAGTCGCCGTTGTTAGATCTCAAAAATGAGATCGACGGCTATGAATATGTCACGCGCTTTAATCGCGATTTGGTGGACCAAGATCCACCAGATCAACACGTGCTGATTCACGCGCTTTAATCCCATGATCCACGCATTGCCATGTCGCCTAAAAAAATAAAGACTCATTCAGTCCCATGACGAATTGAGACCGAGTGGTCATTAAAAACACACGGTCAAGGGTCAAAATAAAGTTCAAACTTACTAATTTCAAAATTAATTCATGAATTGAGGGGTATAATGGTAAATATGGGTCAAATCCACAGGGAAATAGGGAAATTCTTGATGATCTCTTCAAATTTGATCAAATCAGACAATGAATCAATGATATAAATTAGGAAATTTGATATTTTAAGAAAGAGGACTCGAAGATGAATCCACAGAATCAAAAATCACTGAATTTGACTTTGATTTCGCGGATAAATCAAAGATTGAACAGAGGTGAAATTTTTGAAAACTTAAAATCATGAAAATCAAAATTAAGACTAAAATTAAATCAAATTACTATTCTAAAATGAAAGTAAAAGCTAAATGAAGATATATTAGGATGAAACATGATCCCTAACCCACAATTGTGATTGAATTGATCCAATTAACCGCCAGAATCAAGGCTATTCATCAAAATTCAGAAAATCACGATCGTGGAGTTCAAGCGTCGATTTCTTCCTCGTCGGTCATCAAAATCTTGATCTTAAGTACTCCGTGGATGCGGAAATGAGTTTATAAGTGATTAGGAACAAGAGATTCAAGAGATTTGGTGTCTAAACAGTTCGATTTACTCGAATTGCTCTCGAATGCTTTATAATCTCGAAGAACATCTCAATTTATAGGGCGATTTGGGCGTAACCGTCTGATCATCATTTAATCCGTGATCAACGGCTCTGATGAAACACATCGGATGTGAATTGTTACCATTAAGTCACAGTCGTTGGATGCCGATTGACTGCCGAGATGAAGCCATGATAAGCATTGTCACTACTTAATAAAGCTCTTTAAATCCTATAAGTACTTTCTTTCTCCTTGATCAATTTTTTTTATAGAAAATCTCAGCAGATCAGAAATAAATTTCTATGCTTGATTTGTGTTCTAGCACTAGAAATCAAGATTTTGATGAGAAATTGGAGAGAATTAAAAGCTTGAACCTTTGATGTGCCCAAATATTTTGGTATGAAAATCCTTTGATCTAGTGAATAATTATGTCAATATCTTTGTGACATCTATTAGATAGGAATGATTTTTTCAAATATATCATTATTTAGGCTAAGCTTTAATTTTTGAAGACTAGATTTAAATAATTGTACCATTTTTCATAATTTTCTCCTTTTTAATTTGTGATTTTCTCTCACTAACTTGTCTCTTTGATTTCTTCCTTGTCTTAATTGTGATTTGCATGAGATTTGATTCATTAGAAAGGTCTTATAAACCTTATATTTTGAAAAATCTAATTGTGTTAAACAATAAATATTTTTGAATATTAAATATTTGCATTGTCCAGTTAAATTTTAAGATATGTCAAAGTCAAATGTAATTCTTAATTGATTTCTAACCATTTTATTTTATTATACTCAACTGATTATCCAGTGAAGTGAGTTAGAACTTTGTTTTTTTTCTTAATAGTGCTTTTCAATGACCACATATTTTTAGCTTGTCAAATACATCTCTTATGAAGGGGCTGGGACTTCAAAAATTTACTCATATGTCTAAGTAGTGTGAGTAAAGAAAACACATGAAGGTGGTTTGAAGCTACATATGTATCATGCACTTCATGTTGTATTGCTAAAGTAACAAGATGATATCATCATGAAGACCAGAGGACATATCATAAGATGTGTATGTTGTACCATATGTTTTTTTACCATATGATGTCGGACAAACTATAAGTGAGAAATAAAAATATTATCAAGTTAATAGATAAATATTCAATAATGAATAAATGACAAAATATCTAGAAATCTTTTAAATGGAAATTATGCTTAATCTAATGTGATCTATGATAATTTGATGGTTTTAATAAAAATAATTTGGCTCATTTATTTTTCTCTTGAATCCACAATAAATTGATACATATGGAGGTAAGGATAAGCAATCATCACAGCAAGATCATGTGAATCAATTGCCCAAAAATATTGAAGAAAACATCCATACGAATCTAGGAGAAATAACAAAAGAAGAATATAACTAAGAAAAAAAAGTTAGGAAAGTATTCTATTATCAATAACAAATTTTTTTTCTTTTGGGGACATTAAATATTTTCTTCTTGTAATGATCTATAGGATTAATAGGACTAACATGAGAGAGAGAGAGAGAGAGAGAGAGAGAGAGAGAGAGAGAGAGAGAGAGAGAGAGAGAGAGAGAGAGAGAGAGAGAGCTAAACATAGACAATTGAGAAAGAGAGATCAATGGGGCATCTTGAACCTCTTCAAGGACCAATCTAGCTTCAATAAATTAGTTGCAAGGGATTTTTAGGGCTTTGAAATGCGGTAGACATTGAACTTAAGAACATATAAAATTTTGGGGGTTTTCCCAAAATGGCATGATAAGAGAGGATTAGAGAGAGATGGATATATGTATACATATATATATCAGGGACGGCCACGTGGACCTCATTAGGCGCCTTGGATCACCCCCATTATCAAATTTCAAGTGTTTGAAGTGACCGGAAACTAGGTATAGGTAAGTTTAAGGTTGCTTCGCCGATGCGACCGACAGGTGCCGGTTACCTGCTTTACTTTCCAAATTCCCTGCTTTACCATCCCATGATAAAAAACCGCGGGCAAGGAGAACCCCATTCTTCGCGATTGGAAACATCTCACTCCTCCGATGGAGCGGCAGCAAGATCATATTGCCCCGACGAGAAAAGGACAGAAGCGGAAGCTGGAGGATGAATCCACGGGGTCGTCGGCCGTGGGTGGAGAATCCTCCCGCGGCGATCCATCGGAGGATCCCCAAAAAGAGCTGGACCGCGAGGTTAGGACGCAGGTCGAAATCCTCGACGCTAGCTTCTCCTGGAGGGAAGCAGACAGGTCGGCGGCCAAGCGCGCTGCGCAAATCCTCGCCGAGCTTGCCAAGAACGGTCCGTTAATCTCATTACTATTTTTTCCGTGATTTTTTTCTTATTTTTGGTGTTACGTTTTTCGTGTAGAGGAGGTGGTGAATGCTATTGTGGATGGCGGGGCCGTGTCTGCGCTGGTGAGGCATCTTCAGGCCCCATCAGAGGAGTTGGTGAGAGACTGTCACCGGCCATTTGAGCATGAAGTTGAGAAAGCGAGCGCGTTTGCTCTTGGTCTCTTGGCTGTCAAAGTGAGAATCACATCCATCCATTTTTCCCTTCAATTGGCATCAAGATGGATGCATATTTGTGAAATTGGCATCGTGTGAACCTCGTATATCTGTCAATAGGCTGTTCATCTCCTATAATATTTTGAGTTTAAAAACAGTAAATATTGAAAAAAAACGTGTTTCTCTTTACCACGTAGAAACTGAAGATACCTGTTATTTGAGCTCTAAATGTTGTATAGACGCAGTTACTAGTGAGTACCCTGCGTATTTCACTTTCTAGTCTGTTTAAATTTTTCTTAGAAAAGGTCTAGTTTGTATAACTACGAATATTTCTATAACTTACTGTCTGTTGTATAACTAAGTGTTGGATATAATTTCATTTTATAAAGTTTGAAAGTCTTTGGGATTACTTAGGATTTTGGTTTTTCTAATCATTCAGCCGGAGCATCAGCAGCTAATTGTGGATGCTGGTGCCCTTCCACATCTAGTAGAGCTTTTAAATAGGCATAAAGATTCCCCGCATTCTAGGGCAGTGACCAGTGTTATAAGGAGGGCTGCTGACGCAATCACTAACCTTGCCCACGAGAATAGCAGTATTAAAAGTGCTGTCAGGTTAAATTCTATACTTTTATAGATCTATTGCTTATCTAAAATATACACGCAGCTTATTTTTCAATTAATTGGTGCAGAATCAAAGGTGGAATTCCACCTCTTGTCGAACTCCTGGAATTTGCTGACTTAAAGGTTCAAAGAGCTGCTGCTGGAGCCCTTCGAACCCTTGCATTCAAAAATGATGAGAACAAAAATCAGGTTTTGCTTACTCCAGTACCTGGTTGATGAATTTATGGCTCTCAATCTTCTAATTCATATTCTTTCTTGTGTACAGATTGTGGAGTGCAATGCGCTTCCTACATTGATTCTCATGATCCGTTCTGATGACCCTGCTATTCATTATGAGGCGGTATGATTTCTAATTGATTATCATTATAACTATGAATCAATAAGTCAGAATTTAACTTTTTGAATTTCCAAAAAAAAAAAATTAACTTTTTGATAGGAGGCCAAATATACCAACATCTTGGTCCACAGTCACTATCATCATTTCCTACATAATTCCTATGATGAGATTACCTTTTCTGCACATCCTTAATCAATGGTGTTAAAGTTTTACTTTTTTTTCTTAGGTTGGCGTTATTGGGAATTTGGTCCATTCATCTCCGACTATAAAGAAGGAAGTCCTCCTTGCAGGAGCTTTACAGCCTGTCATTGGTTTGTTGAGGTACACATTGACATGTGCTAGATAACTGGAATGACCATCAAGGATCTTTGTAGAGGATGTATTTGGTATTTTTCCTTATTTGGAATATCCATTCAAGACTACCGTGTATTTATTTCCTTACATTTCGGGTCTTTTATTGCTCATTGGAAATAAGTATCTTACATAGAACATGGATTCCAGTTCATGCTGCACTGAAAGCCAGAGGGAGGCGGCTCTTCTGCTTGGACAATTTGCTGCCACTGATTCTGATTGCAAGGTGGGTTTCAATCCCATTTTAAGGTTATGCAATGTTACATAGTCTTCATCTATGTAGGTGCATATTGTTCAACGTGGAGCTGTGCGACCCCTGATAGATATGCTTCAGTCGTCAGATGTTCAACGCAAGGAAATGTCTGCCTTTGCCCTTGGGAGGCTTGCTCAGGTTATTCATTTTCTATCCCTTGTTCGTGGAATCAATCCAAAACCCCCTTTATCTATGTTTTAATGCAATCTTATGGTTACTGAGTGACGTGTTTTTGGGGGAAAATACTTGCATGATATTTACCCATTATGATGATCTTGTTGATTCTATATAAATAACAACTTGTTCTAGGTCTAATATTGAACTTTGTGTAGGATGCACATAATCAAGCTGGTATTGCTTATAATGGTGGGTTGGTTCCGCTGCTGAAGCTTCTTGACTCAAAAAATGGTTCCCTTCAGCATAATGCTGCTTTTGCTCTATATGGTCTAGCTGACAATGAGGTAAAGTATAAATGTTTTTTCTTTCTATGTTACTGGACGTTTGATGGAGGTATTGCTTATTAAGAGGGGTGCTCTCTGTTCTGTAGGATAATGTCCCAGATTTTATCAAAGTGGGAGGAGTTCAGAAGTTGCAAGATGGAGAATTTATTGTCCAAGTAAGCCTTCACGTCTTCTTTGTTACTTCTTGGAATTTCAATTCAAGGTCAGTTCAGAGCATGATCTTTTTCTTGATTGATAATCTTGTTTTGATATGCTAGCCTAATCTGGTTAGTCTGTGGACTAGTGAATTAACTGGAGTTTAACCACTCACCTGTTGCACTCTCCCCCCTCATCTCTCTCTGATAACACTATGCTTATCATGTGGATCAGATGAGACATTCTCAAGAGAAATGTAACACGAGAGGAGATATACACATGGGCGCGGGCACATTTTTTGGGGGTTGCGGGGGGAGGAGTTGAGGGCGGAGGAGGAGGATTGAGAAGGATAGAGGCGCAGACTCTCAGAACAAACCGAGGAAGAGTGGTCTTGAGAATTTCCCGCAACAGTACCCAATCATCAACCTTTTCTTGAGTGCCTTTATGTTTACCGGTATCCTGAGCATTGTGTGAACAAGTTTGCATGGATGAAAGAACTTATTTCTCAACAAACAAACAGTTGTAAACAAAATATTTGTGTTCATTTTCGTTTTACCCTTGGTGTTCATGTTCATTCGTGAAGAAAGAGTGAAGCAATTTTGCTATCTCCTAGCTGGAGAATCCCAAAATATTCTCTATTTTTCTAGTTTAGGGGTTGTTTGCGAACATAAAAAATAAAAGGCGAACAGTTCATTATTCATGTTGAATTTCCTTGTTCATGCTGGTTTGTTCTTGAAATGACAAACCATTCTTATCCCTAGGTCTCCTTAATTTATACTAGGTGACAACCATGTGCTGGACGCATATGGTCATGAAAGGTGGTTATGACTATCCCTCTGAAAAGAACTCTTCCACCATTGATAAGTGTGAAGGGGCTTAAAACACACCCACTCACTCTCTCTCTCACTCACTGGCACACTCATGTATATATCTTTGTTTTGTAATGCAATTTACTCCTGGTTATGAGAATATTTAACAGTTCATATCGGGCTTCAGATTATTTTTCCCAATAGTTCACATCATACTCTTTATCTTTCCATGCAGGCAACCAAAGACTGTGTGGCAAAAACCTTAAAAAGACTTGAGGAGAAGATCCAGGGAAGAGTGAGTTCTATCTCTCTTTATCTTCTTTTGCAGCTGATTGTCATTAAGTTGAAAATTGATGACCTTATTTTTCTTGAACATGGCAGGTATTAAAGCACTTACTGTACATGATGCGTGTGTCAGAAAAGGGCATCCAGAGGCGAGTTGCTCTCGCTCTCGCTCATCTCGGCCACCCAGATGATCAGCGAACAATATTCATCGATAACAATGGTAGGTGGTCCATCTTTGTTCTCTGTGGAAATCAAAGGCTAGAACCGTTGGTTTGGGATGGGAGGCATTCCCACCTCCCAGCATTAGAATAAATTGTCTACTAAAGAGAGACAAGTCCTATGTAGGCATTCCACACAAGTTTAAGTTACAAGATACCCCTAGTATTCAATTCAATTTGTAACCCTGTTCACCTTCTTTAATTTCCACTTTTAATTTTTATGGGTAGGCTTGGAGTTGCTTCTGGGCTTGTTTGGGTCAAACAATCCAAAACAGCAACAGGATGGTGCCACAGCTCTTTGTATACTGGCAAACAAAGCCATGGCACTCTCTCCTGTTGATGCTGCTCCTCCATCTCCCACGCCTCAGGTTCTTTCTTTTTCTGACTATATTAAATAATCAATTTATTGGTATAAAGAAAATATAGTCAAAGAAAAACAACGAGGGATGTACTAGAGGGAAGAAGGAAAGTAGTTCAGTCTTTCCATAAGATAGAGATCTAATTTTTCTAATAGCAGTTATTTTGATCATTGTCATTGGTTGGGATACTGACATTAACCTGTTCACAAAATTGTTGAAATTTTATTTCTGGGCTCTTGTAATCTGATTGCATTTTTCAGGTCTACCTTGGCGAGCAGTATGTGAATAATCCCACGCTTTCTGACGTAACCTTTCTTGTTGAAGGTGGCCATGCCCTTTATAACGACGAAAATTTCCTGTTTGTAATTTATCGTTTTCAATGATGTCATTAGTTATTTTTTTGTGTTCTTTCAGGGAAACGGTTTTATGCGCACAGGATTGCTTTACTTGCTTCATCAGATGCATTCCGGGCAATGTTCGATGGTGGATACAGGGTAAGCAATCACTTTAGTTACTTTGATAAGTAAGGATTCTTCTTAACTCAGTTTACAGGAGAAAGAAGCCAGAGACATAGAGATCCCCAACATCAGATGGGATGTGTTTCAATTAATGATGAGGTCAGTAGTCTTGGTTTGATTTATATCACACTACGTCTGACATGAGATGAAATGACAGATTTATTTACACGGGATCAGCTGACGTTGCATTGGAGATTGCTCAGGATCTTCTGAGGGCCGCTGACCAGTATCTCCTAGAGGGCCTCAAACGTCTTTGTGAATACTCCATTGCCCAGGTTTGTAATCGGATTATTTTTAGTATTCTTCTCATTAATAGTTAATGAGCTTTATTTCTTTATTCAAGGATGTGAGTTTGGAGAATGTTTCGAGCATGTACGAGCTGTCTGAGGCATTCAATGCGGTTTCACTGAGGCACACATGTGTACTGTTCATCCTGGAGCAATTTGACAAGCTTAGTACTCGTCCCGGGTTAGTGAGAACACCATAAGAAGAAGATTTGCCAATATCTCTCTTTATAAATGTCTCAATCTCTATCTACTTACCAATCTCTCTTTATAACCTCTCTCCCAGAAAGAAAATTCTAAGGGTTTCTTTATTTTGAATATTCAGGACTGTTTTATCTTATTTGTTGCAGGTGTGCTCATCTGACCCAGAGGATCATCCCTGAGATTCGCAAGTATTTTAACAAAGCTCTGAAACCTGTTGCTAACCAGAGGATTTTCAGACTTTAGGTCCCCCTAATCCATTTTAGTGCTGACATCTGCAAAGCCAGGCTGTAAATCTGATCTGGGTATGTCTTCCCTGGCCCTCTTTCTCTCTAACCCTTTTGTAGAATCAGACCCAAATAGTTGGAATGCGGGCTTGTGATGAATATCATAATTCTTGTCACACTCTCTCTCTGCGTCTCTATCTCTCTTAGATTCTCTCAGAGTGAACCAGCTACCATTTTGGGGATGTTACCTGTTAAATGAATATTACAATTCTTTGTTCTCTCTCTATGTCTCACCAGTTCTTCAGGAGAATAAACCCACTCTGTTGTGGGATTGCCGGACTGTCAATGAAAATGGTGAGTTTTGATTTCTGTAATTCAATCTGAGAAACAAATTTTCCGCTCTGATGTGGTGGCTGGGCAAGTCAGAGAAAGAAGAGAGAAAAGGGTACATTTCTTGTGCAACGCACCCTTGTTCACTCTAGATGATCCTGGTGAATGAGCCAATCTGCACCTCATAGCCTTTGTACAGTTCACAGAGTTGGCCTGATTGTGATCTTTTGCAAATTGATCTTTTGAGCTGATGTTGTGCAGATCTTTGTACTATCCCATCGCTCCTTGATAAGCTATCTTTCAATATCCATATGTTTGATCCTCTCATGGCTCCCTGGGTCTTGAGCTATATTCATGGCACATTTTTTTGTCACAAAGTAGCTTGATTGGCTTCTGAAAGGTAATGCAAAGATGATCAACTATGCCTTTGACCTATAAGACTTCTCCAATGTCATTGGACATGCCTCTAAATTCTACTTGAGCTATTCTAGGCAAACATACTTTGCTCCTCACTTTTTCTTGGTAATTAAGTGATGGGAAGTGAATTAATGAAGTTCATGGGTCGATCAAGATCCAATCCATCGAAGCTAACCCCAAAGTCAATACCCAAGCAGAGATAGAGCAAGGTTTCCATCATTGGGATACCTATTGTCAATGAAGACATCCGATTGAGTCAAGCACGAGTGGTCCTAGCCTCACCTTTAATGAGAACAAGGAGGATTTGTGACCAAAAGTATTAAATGGTCCTACATGGACATACCAAAAAGCATTCCTTGGTGAAGAGTCATGAATCACAAGATATCTTTCAATGAATAGACACAACTCTTTAGGTCTGACATATTTACAAAAATGTCTTTGCCACCTCTTTCTTCTTCTTTCTATCCTTATATCCACTTCTAGAACTATCTCTCCATATAACCAACCTTTTGTAACTTGATAATTCTAACTAATATGATTCACATTATCATGTTTTTATGAGATTTTTGCATTCTTGTACCAGTCCACTCATATACTCAATTTGCATCGATTTAGTTCTAATTGGGGAATAAACTTGACTATTATTTGATTATGCATCATTTCTTTGTATCGATTTAGTACTTATTGGGGAATAAACTTGACTATTATTTGATTATGCATCATCATGAGATTAACCCCATTTTGACTTCTTTAAAGTCTGATGGTTGAATTCTGACATCTTCCATGAGTTATGCGGGTGAAAGGACATAGGTACACAAGTAGGAAGCATGGGTGCAAATGATGAGGAGAGAGAGAGAGAGGAAGAAACAACTCCTCACCAACTTCTAACATTAAATCAACCTTATCATTATGTAGGAAAGTGGTCAATCAATTTTGCATATGATAAATAGATCATCTTACTTTTTAAGATGATCCACAATTAGTATGGAAGTCAAGTTGGGTTAACCTCCTTATTTTTAAGGAGGTTTAACCACACTTTATTTTCTAAAATAACCCCTTTAAATCTTTTCATGATTTTAGGAATTAATGAATGGAGAATGTAACTATGGATCTAATGGAATAAATTTTCTAGAAAAAGGAGTTGTACTTTTGAAGAAATTGAAATTCAAAGTTTAAATATTTTTCTCAATTTTTAGGAATGTTTAGGAATATTTAGGGTCAAAATGGTCTAAAAAGAGGATTAAAGTCATGGGCAATCAGTTTGCGACATGTGGCACCACAAGGGCGAGCACTTGAGTCCTATGCAAGTGCACGTGGCACTTGCCATGTGATGTGTGCATGGAGCCAAGGTAGCTTGCATGACAGCCATGCAAGCGACAGATAATAGAGATGAGAGATAGGTTTACGCATAATGCACCCATCAGAAGTTATTAAGCCCTTCTTTTAGAATTTACTTAACATTATTTAGAATATGTAGAATGTGGGACTAAAATGGATGGTTGATAAGAGCATAAAAAGTAGCTATAAATATCAATGATTTGCTCTTATTTAATTCCATTAAACTTGTGAATATACCATCTTATCTACCATCTTATAACTTGATATTCTAGAATATCTACCATGAATTTTGCCTTCTTTATTTTTATGAACCGCAAGCAAAAGAAAGAGAAGCCAAATTGTTTGAAGAGGAAGTGTTTAAAGTATTAAACGGGCTGTCCAAGGCCAGCATCGGAGGGGTTAAAAAGAAGAAAAAGGCTTTTCTTTGGGGGCTTGGTACTTGGCTACCATGTGAGACCCGATCATGGATTTGAGAAGCATTACATGGACAAAGTTTACTAAGAAAAGTGCCAGCAAAGGGCTCTTGATGATAGCCCTCAAGAGAGCTCAAATCAGTGGTAGAAAGTAGATAGACAAACAACTCTTGGATAATGTCCGAGAGTTTTGTAAAAATTCTCTTTGATCGTGCCTGATCAATGGAACTAAAGCTGACTCCGGGAAACCGGGGAAACTCGCAATAACCGAAGGGTGAGATCCTCTCGGCCCACGTCCGTATAATCGAAGGTTTGCTCATCCGTGGTTTGCTCGTGGGTTAGCCAAAGGTTTCACACCCCACGCTGTGGATTGTGGCAGGTCTATGGGAATCGGTGTGGAGGTGCGTCGGAGAGCGAGGGCGCGCGAGGGCAGCTCTAAGTGGCGCGCGTGAGACGGGTGCGTACCGAAGGGTCTGGCTGATGGTGTATCGTGTCTTCGCTACTCCAGCGATCACCGGTGAAGGCGTCTCGGCGTCGCGGTCTGAGGGAGGTCACTTGAAGCAACCCGCGAACGAGGGGAGGGGGGGAGCGCGACGTCCGTAGGACTTTAGGTGGAGCAGTTGATCTCCAAAACCGCAGCCGCGTGCCGCTTCCCACTCGACCAAAGTCTTCAGGAGGACGAGGCGGCCGATATTGCGTCAAGACGAGGGTGAACGCGGCTGAACAAAGCTGATGTGCGATGTCCGTATGGCTTTTGGAGGAGCAGTAGGCCTCCGAAGCCGTAGCCACGTGTAGTGTGCTGAGTGCTCGGGAATGGCGCAAAATCTGACGGCAACGGGTTGACCATGGCGATACAGTCTCCCCCGGCGGGGAGACGAGGATCGGTGGCAGCAGAGAGGGGCTACCTGCGGGGCGTGCGGACAATACGTGAGAGATAGTTCCCAGGCCCGGCGATACCTCATCGTATTCCTCCATCATCCAGCTAGCGCCCGGAGTAATTGCGACGATGACTCGCGAGGGATGCGCGTCGCGAGAATCGGTAATGCTTCCCGAGATGTCATGTCTGGTGTTGGTGGTGTCAGATGACGTAGTAGATTACGAGCTTGAAGAAAATTCTGAAATCCATACGCTCATGAACTGTAATTGAGGCCATCGAAGATAGAAGATGAGGGAGGCAAGGAAGCTATGATGGAATGGCGAGATAGTTGTATGAATCAACCAGAAAAGGATGTGGAATTACCGGACAAGGACACACTAGTGGCAGCATCGAAGAAGAGGGCATGTTAGCCGGCGTCAAAGCTATTGACAATAGAATTGAGGGAGAGTCGGTACGAGTATTAGCTGTAAATGCTTGTTTTAGTAAGCATAAAGTAGAATGCAGCAATGGACTACTCACAATTTTCTAGTCAATTTTGACTCCTCTTAGACCATAATTGACCGAGATATGCCTAAAATACCCTTGTAGTTGATGGGCTTAATGGGCCATCGACAAGCCGTTAAAAAAAATAACCTCAAATGATATCAGCAATAGTGTTAGCACCTCGAGCAATGTGCTTATGAAAATCATCTACTATGAGGTGCCCAAGAAAGCCACCGCAATCCATTGATCTGATGATAAGGCACATCTTTCACATTAAATGACCCAAAAGATGCACGCAAATGATGTTCAACCAGCACAAAATGGTAAAAATTTAAAAGCTTTCTAAACGAGGAATCTAATGGTGGTGAAAGAACAAGGTTTAAGGGAAGGAAAAATCGAGCCCTTGGAGGAACCTAGCTTTAATAGCATGCGAAGAGAGAAAACCTTGATCGGTAAATAGAAACAAATGAGTACATATGTTTATATAGAATATCGAAGAGATAGAATGGAGAATTTATACCATGTGAGACTTATGCCTCTAAATCCCTTATTAAGCTTTACTCTAATGATATCATGGTATCCTGGTGCTTGCTCTCCATCCCTTCAATCTTCTCAACTCATGCAACTAAATCTAGTTTTCTCCTTGCTAAATTGCCTTAAATCTTTAGCTTGCATTACCTTATTCTAGTCATGTGCTTCTTTCACAATCCTTGCGTCATATATCTCCTACTTGAACCTCATATGTAAGGGATTCTAGGGCAATACCATGGAGTTCGCACACCTCAAACAGAAGAAAACCATCCAATATTATTAGCCTCCATCGTATTGTTAGTTTGAGCATTATAGAAGTAAGAGAAGACAAAAAGAATATAACATGTATGGTCATGTAGCTGCCTCCTTTGGTCGAGCGAGGTTTTTTGTTAGATTCTTCTGTTGGAAACTTCGAGTAATCAGATTCATAAAACGGAATTGAATGCATATCTGGATTCACCAGATTAATCTTCATCATGATTCATCAGAATAATCAGATTCATAAAACGGAATTGAATGCATATCTGGATTCACCAGATTAATCTTCATCCGAAGTAGATTACTGAAGTGGAGAATAGCCTTCTTGAATATCCCTGATATAACCTCCTGATCTCTAGAGGAAATGAGATTTTCTCTTGAGGGTTATGAGCATCTAGTTATCCAAGTGGACTATGGCCTCCTATTTATAGAGATGAAGAAAGCTTAAGCTTCTAATTAGTCATTAGTCAGCCTATTAATGACTAATGACTGATTTACTGCCTCTACACATAGTTAACCTCCACACACATAAATGAATATCGTAATCCCCACATTAAACATAATTGAATCACTTAATGAGATTAAATGATAGCTAATCCACAATAATACATAACTATGTCCACTTAATAGATTAGACCTAACATCTTCATCCTAGTTGAGCTTCAAAATCTCAAATGTCGAGGGTAGCCAATCAATAAAGTGGAGTAGTCCTGGTCGCGATATGTGTGACTTGGATTCGACAAATCCTTAAAGCCTCACAAATAAAACTCAAACATTTTGTTGTAGAGGGCACAAAGGAGTGAGATTTTCTAAGCCATTATGTGATGTGCCTCATGATCTCTAAGGCGTGCATCAATTAGCCTACAAATGAAGAAGAATTTCTCCCTTTCTATATCTCCCAAGAGCTCAAGGGGCTACCCCAAGAGCTCTTTGGAGAGTTGATTCTGCAAGTGCCAGAAGTCAATTCTCCAATAGTTGGCAATAGCAGTCTGCAGTGGCGTCACTATGGAAGAATAAGAGTATCTCAATGTTTCGATCCTCAATCTTAGACCATTATAACATCAACAACAACCAGACTCCAACCTCTAAACATCCATGACCTTTGCATTTCCACTTGAACTCTCCATTTCCCTTCTCCATGGAGGATTTCTAATCTTTGAGATGAGATTTTTCTTAGAATAATCACTGACTCCTTGTGCCTTATCTTCTTAGAGCTTGTCCGTTGCATATCTAAAAACATCATTTCTCATAATATAAATGTTTTAACAAATTACTAGAGGTCCTCAAAGCAGTGCATAGTATAAGAATTTACCCAAATCTGACACTTCATTTTGGCTTCCTATTAGGACAGCAGGAGAGAGAGAGATAGAGAGAGAGAGAGAGAGAGAGAGAGAGAGAGAGAGAGAGAGAGAGAGAGAGAGAGAAACAGATTCTGACTGTTACTAAAACAAGAAATTTCAACCTCATCTTTCCTAAAAGGTGAAAACTATAGAGTATAACTGGATAGAATCAAGGCACTGGTGGACAGCAGAATATTACAGTTGATAAACAAACCTAACGATCAATACATCCGCTGAATTTACACATAGCAGAAAAAGCTGAAAGAGGTTAAAGGAATGATTAATAATTGCAGACATAATTACAAGACTGTCATAATGTTCACCCTCTTCAAATAATCATGGCTCCTCAAATTCACGGAGATAAATTATTCCCTGGTAAATAGCTGAAAAATAAAATTTAAGTATTAATTTTCAATTTTTCCTGAAAATCAAATAGATCTCTGCTAACCGAAAGTTCAAGCCCCTTCTTCTCAGATTTGATGGAATTTGACCACTAAATCCATTATTCTCCACAAACCTGTGGGGAGAGAGAGAGAGGATCAGATGAAAGTGTCAATTTAAAGCCAACGGAATTTGAGGACTCACAGTTCATTCAAGTCGCTGAGGTCTCCAATAGACTGAGGAATTGCCCCAGTGAAATTATTATTTTGCAAGTGCCTATAGCCAGCAGAATTTTTTTTATTCAATTAACTAAAGAGAATTTGCAATTATAAAATTATTAATTTTAAGTCAATGGATAATGGGGACTTACAGTTTGTTCAAAAATGCCAGGTATCCCAGAGATGAAGGAAGTGACCCAGAGAAGTGATTATCTTGCAAGTACCTAAAGTCAATGGAAATATTTCTAAAAATTCACTTTATTGATACTTGAAATTTATTTGTTTTAATCCTGAAATAATGAAGTCAACAGATTTCCATTACAGAGTTTATTCAAGTGGATAAGGTTTCCCAGAGAACTAGGAAGAGAATCCTGATACGTGAGTGCCAAAAGGCAATCCATAACTAGTATTTTTGAAATGTGAATATTTAACTGGAATCCAATAATTTCATCATGAATTATAAGGTCAATGGATTTTGACGACTCACAGTTCACGCAAGTCGACCAGTTCTCCTAAGGACGGAGGAAGAGACCCACTGAAGTTGTTTCCTTGCAAGTGCCTAAAAGTCAACATAATATCATCATATCCTTAAATGAAAAGGTTCATAAGAAACAAGTCTCACTAAATACTCTTACAGCTTATTGAGATTGCTCAAACGACTGAGATCTGGAATCCCTCCGGAGAGATTGTTGTTTCTCAGATCACTATAAATAGTAGAACCATGTCAAAGTCTATGAGAAAATTTCAGTAAGTAAAATAATCTTTCAAAAAAATGTACACACATCTCAGTTAACGCAGTCATCTGAGAGATTTGAGGAGAGAGAGATCCGGAGAGACTCATGTTTGACAAATTCCTGGCACGAATAAAGAGGAACGCAAATAAAATTATAATTATGTTTTTAAATAATATCTTTATATAAAATTACTCACAATTTCACGACACGGACAGTGGATTCTCCTCCACATGTGACACCAGTCCATCGAAATTCAACAGGCAAGCAAGGGTCTCCGGCCCAATTAGAAGGGGGATTAACCAGGCTTCTTTTAATATCCTCCAAAGCAAACACTGAAAGCAAAATGTTAAACCTTTTCCAGGAATTGAATCAGGAAGAACAGTACCATCTCTGGATAGAGTTAAGCCTCCAAGCTCCACAAGGCTGAAGACTTCCCCTCCATTAATAAGAGGAGGTAGGTTTGACCCGGAGGACGATGCCACAGTGATCACAGTTGACCCATAGAGAACCCATTTTGAAGCAAAAACACACATTCCAGAAGAACTGAGTCTTAGATTGCTGGAGAAAGGGATTCCATTTATGGTAACATCAAGAGCTCGAGAACTCTCAGGAGAAGAATCCGCAAAGTAGAGCGCAATGTAGTAGGAGGAGTTAGGCAGAGAAAATTGGGGCCATTGGAAATTCATGGGTTCAATGACATTGCCCATGAGGGCGGAATCAAAGATGCTTTGAGGAGGGAGATTCCACATATCTAGATTGGAGACATTGGAAGAAGATTCGATGATTTGTGTCCCACCAAGGAATGGCTGCCAGTATCGGTTGAATGTGTCATTTGGGTACCTGAAAATATTTGGATTGATTGTATGTTTTTCCAGAGAGAGAATTAAAATGGGTATCCGAACTCTTCTCTCTATAGCGTTGATCCAAAGTGACTCTCTCAAATTTTTCTGCAATAACTTTAAGCATTCATCAGGAAACATGAGATGCAATCGCTCTCTCGCACACAAAATGTATTGACTTTCCTAGATTGAATTTGATCTTCATGCTAGATTTGAGACCTTTTTTCTTACTTCTCTTAAAGTTTCCTCTTAGATCATTCAACATTGCCCTCATAATTCAAGGAATTTGATAGAAACATGGAAAGATCAAAACATCGGAATTCAAATCACGCAACTAACACTGACTTACCTGAAAAGCTGACCCCTGTGACCAAAGCTACTCCTGGAAACAAGCCCCATGGCATAACGACCAAAATCGGTCGAATTATACAACGAGTCCTTCAGAATAATCATCTCAATCGAGGAAATAAAAGGATCAGAATCAGTATAGCTGTTCCCTCCCAGACATAACCTGATTCTTCTTCTTCGAGCCTTATAAATCCCTTCATAATAAGAAGATAAATTCCTCGCGTAATCAGCCGTCGTATTCACCACAGTCCACAAAGTCCCGTCCACAAGCAGATCAAACACAGGAGGATCGCGTTTTCCATTAACCCCACCGTAAAAGAAAGTTGTCCGAACGAGATATTTAGTTCCGGCGATGGCATTGATGGAATAACAGAATTGGCGAGGACCGTCGGATTTCCGATAAGGGAAAGTACGAAGGACAGAGAGTACCGGATGAAGATTAGGGATCGAAAGCGTCTTTAGTGCGCCTTCTCGGATGAAAGCCGATTCCGGAACCCAGAAAATACCGTCGATCTCGCTCCCGCTGGTAGCGCCGCAATTGATGGACAGTCCTGCAGAAGAAGATGAAATTGAAGACGGAGACAAAAAAGTAGGACGATGAAATCACGGAAATCCTAACCTCTGGGACCCACACGCTGGGATGTTGCACCGGAGCAGGAGAGTAGCAGGATTACGAGCGCGAGGAGCGGCGACATGGAGGGGAAAGATCGCGCGCTTCAGGAATTTGGAATTGGAAGGGGGGGAGATCAACGACAAGGAAGAAGGTTTGTCTTTCCTCGGACGCGCAAAGAGTCGTTGAAGTTTTCAACTGTGGGCCCCACTGAGGTCAAAGATTGACTCATCGAATTCGAAGGAATCCGCATCCAACGGCGTACGAAGATCAGTAGCTATCGATCCGACGACCATCCTTGTAGACGGCTCTTCGAGTCGTATCTCCTACCGCTCGTGGGTTTGGTAACTTTGCTAATTAGTACTTTTATAGGGGGTTTGACGTAATGGATTAGTTGATATCTTCTAATCGAAAGAAGACGTGTTTACCACAAGTAAAATATTATCCGAGGACTTAAATCAAAATTTCCAGCGGCGTATCATGATGCCGTCGTCTTCATCTACCTCATGAATGCATCAGCATATGGCGTAGTTGAAAAAAGAAAACCATGGAAAATCCATTCGTCTCCAGCGCGCTAGAGGAAGGGCTTGAACCTTCGACCTTGTGGTTAACAGCCACACGCTCTAACCAACTGAGCTACTCCAGCACGTGCAGGAAACGTTAAGATACTTGAAAACCAGAAATTTCTCGTTCCGCCATAGCCTCATTCACCGCGTTGATCACTTCCAGTTTCCCCCTCACAACTGCCTCGTCGATTGGAGATCGCTCGTAACTGCTTTGCAAAATATCACGGAGTCAGATTCTAGAGTGGGCAAGGAGATCCAAGGTGGAGAACAGACCGATTCAGTCGGCTGACCTCTGCCCCTGCCCTGACTAATGCTTTTATAACCTGTAAAAATGGTAAGTTTCATGTCTCGCAATAATTAATTTTGGTGTACAAAAATCGCTTTATATTTTATTGTGTGTTCAGAGGAGCTAGGGAATCGGATACACCGACCCCTGTAAAACATTCCATTCCCATAGAGCGAGCAATGGTAAAATCTTTCTCTCAATATGCCGAACTTTCAATTCTGGCAGTTTGATCTAACTGGATTGTTTTTGTTTTCAGATAAATCTTTCTCTCAATCTGCCGAACTTTCAATTCTGGCAGTTTGATCTAACTGGATTGTTTTTTTTCTTCAGATAAATCTTCCTCAATGATTATCGATGGAGTGAATACTATGATAGCAACTCAAACACGGGGAAGACCTAGGGGGACTGTTGACTGATTGACAGACCCATTGATCTCAATCATGACCGTTCAATCCCGAACCCTAGGCATTAGTGTTTGGTGTTACCTCAACATTACCATTCAAACAAGCCCAGTGAAGAGGAGTGTTGTTCTCAGAGTTGGAAGCATTTGGATCCTGCAATAAAAGGAGGGTGATTTTACATAACCATCTGAATATTTGACTTCTCTGCTCCAAAATTTTTCTTTCAATTTTTGAAAGGTAACTATTATTTTCGTATTGTAACTTTTCCAAATTAAAGTCCACCAGATAAAATCAGGCACGGAAAAGGTCGGAGAGATTTCTTACAGCTCCATTACTGATGAGGTACTCCACAATCTGAAGGTGCCCATTGGCAGCGGCCATGTGAAGTGCTGGAAAGATGAAAGATAAAAGATATCTCAACATATTACAGAAACTGAGATCCTCCTTCACTCACTCCCTTACAGAAACTGAGCTACCTTTAAATCTTCTCTGGGATTTCTCTCTCTCTCTCTCTCTCTCTCTCTCTCTCTCTTTATCTATCTATCTATCTATCTATCTATCTAGCAATCTATCTATCTGCCTATCTTCCCTTTCCCTCTCTTTTGGGCTATCCCCGTCTCTATTCTCTCCCTTCAGGAATCTCATTCACTCTTCTCTGGGATCTCTATCTCTATCTCTCTATACACACCACTACTACAAGACCTATCAGCCAGAGCCATCCCCTTCCATATACAAGATCCAGACCATGATCAGAAGCTCATATCAGAACATCACCAGAGTATTACATATTCTGGAGTTGCAAAGCAATTATAAGAGAAATATGCCGAACTTAAAACAAAATCAACGGCTACATCCATTTGCATTAAATAGGAGTACTTTCATTCACATGACCAATCAATGACATAGAGCGATCAATGAAGCCAAAAATGATCAGTACATAAAAACCATCTACTTGGGTAATATTAATTGGAGATAGTTCAGCATTGAGCAGGAAACTTTGGAAGATTAAAAGATTGTTTCGGACATTTTAAAAGTTTTAAGATTTGGAACAAATGAAGACTACCATGTTGATTTTGAAATCTAACCTGTTCGTCCCTCAGAGTCCCTGGAATCAATCGAAACACCAGATGAAAGCAAGCTAATAATATCTTCAATATCGTCATATCTAGCGGCCTGATTCCAAGAATGTTAGTCAATCTCTCGCACATGATTCCAAAAGGATTATAAAGTAGAGGCATAGAAAAATATTATGGGATAGGAGGAGAAAATAATACCTCAAGCAAAGTCTCTATCTGTTCTTCCGTAACTGGCATCTGGGCTTGTGATGCCGCTTGGCTTTCCAAAACTATTCCCATGGGTTTTCTCAGTGAGGAGAAAGTGAAGGAACCCACGTTTCCTGCGACCAAAATCATGAATAAGTAAGGGGAACAAAGTCATCTGGCCAAAGTATCCACAACTTGATTAGAAGGAAAGGTTTGAACAACAAAAGGACGGAATATAGAGCGGTTATTGTTACCGTGTTCAGTTTCCGTAAATCGGGTCGGAAGGCTTTCTATGGATCAGTAGAAACAGAACACTAAAATGGAAAAATTGGAACAATCTACTGGAAATCAAAGAAAACGAACGTACAAACGTATAAAGAGAAGGACGCGGAAGAATTCGGAGAAAACCCGGAAAAAAATTATTCAATCGCGCCTAGAGGGTTAGTCTCACCTGGATTCAATGAAACCCCCGAGAGAGACAGAGAGAGATTTTTAAATGGGTATTTTAAAAGCCCATGTAATACACAAGTAATTTAAAATATCATATTTACTTAATTGTCTCTAAGGATTGATCGGTCGTCCACAAGTTTAGGTGTATGTGGATAGTCTTTTGAGATGTCATACAAGATAAACATTATATCAAGAATTTATTTTGATCTTGTTAGTAGGGTTTGACTACTGACATCGGTACGTCATCCAGTACCGGTATCTCCCGATACCGTCATCCACTAACCGATACCCAGTACTTGATATCCAGTACCGGATATCGGATTACTGAGGAGAATAGGTGCGGTATTGGATATTAACATTACAGTTCCGGTACTGGATGACGGTAGAGGATGGCAGTACTGGATGATGGTACTGGATAGCAGTACTGTATGACGTTACTAGATGACGGTATCGGTACTGGATGACAGAACCTGGAAATTAAAAAAATAAATTATAAAGTAAGTGACCAAAGAGAATCAACATTTTAAATAAACTTTTAAAAAATAAAAGTCTTATATATTTTAGTTATAATTATTTATGATATGATTTATATTATAATGTGCATGATTGATCACCTTTGCACACTCGTTTCAAATAAGTGATTTAAACATTAGAAAATGTCAACAAATCATGACAAATTTAAAAAATCCTATAATTTGTGAATAAGTAATTAAATAATATTTCATTAACTATTTAATTAGCCTATAACTAATAGTTAGGGAAATAATTCTTTAATTAGCCTATAATTGACCATTTAATATAGAAAATTATTCAAAATTTTTATATCAAATCATAATAAGATGAAAAGGATAGTAAATCTTATCAATTGTGCATTAATTGCATGATAATCATCTTTACATTTTGACTTTAAGTTAACTAATATTAACATTTAAAAAAATATTATAGTTGAGGACCAAATATTTGTGAGTTAACTAGTTAAGTTAGTAATTTTTGGGAAAAAATTGATAGAGTTCCTTTCTAAAAATTGATAAAAAAACCCTAGAATTTTTTGAAATTAATAAGAACTTTGACATTTCAAGCATTAAGAAGTTTTTACAACCTTATAATATTAGAATTGATATTCAATCAACCATTATGTAAAATATTTGATTAATAACTTACTACAAGTGCAATTGTAGTAAGATTGATAAGTTTATAAAACCTAATAATTAGGGAAATAATCCTTTAATTAGCCTATAACTGACCATTTAATATAGAAAATTATTCAGACATTTTGTATCAAATCATAATAAGATGAAAAGGATAGTAAATCTTATCAATTGTGCATTAATTGCATGATAATCATCTTTACATTTTGACTTTAAGTTAACTAATATTAACATTTAAAATAATATTATAGTTGAGAACCAAATATTTGTGAGTTAACTAGTTAAGTTAGTAATTTTTGGGAAATAGTTGGTAGAGTTCCTTTCTAAAAATTGATAAAAAAACCCTAGAATTTTTTTGAAAATTAATAAGAACTTTGACATTTCAAGCATTAAGAAGTTTCTACAACCTTATAATATTAGAATTAATATTTGATCAACCATTATGTAAGATATTTGATTAATAACTTACTACAAGTGCAATTGTAGTAAGATTGATAAGTTTATAAAACCTAATAATTAGGGAAATAATCCTTTAATTAGCCTATAACTGACCATTTAATATAGAAAATTATTCAGACATTTTGTATCAAATCATAATAAGATGAAAAGGATAGTAAATCTTATCAATTGTGCATTAATTGCATGATAATCATCTTTACATTTTGACTTTAAGTTAACTAATATTAACATTTAAAATAATATTATAGTTGAGAACCAAATATTTGTGAGTTAACTAGTTAAGTTAGTAATTTTTGGGAAATAGTTGGTAGAGTTCCTTTCTAAAAATTGATAAAAAAACCCTAGAATTTTTTTGAAAATTAATAAGAACTTTGAAATAAACGATTACAAAGGTCCACATTTTTCATTTAAAGTTTTCCCATTCACCATTCCCCATCAGGTGTTCGGTCACCTCATCGCCTAACCCTATGCTCATTCCTCATTATCGCTTTAAAAGATCGTCAAGCATTGGAGGCCCCTTCGCAGTTGCTTGTCCACTACAAAGTGAAGTCATGAAAATGAGTGAGCAAATCATAACATTTAAATGTTAAGACTATGATAAGTGATGAATTCCCTACATATAATGTTCATACCATTTCATCTGCAACGACCCTCATGTCTGCATCCTCATCATGGACATTATCGTACCACTTGGTGTTATTCCCCTGAAGCCAACACTTTACAATCACTAGTGTTTCGATGCTTTCTGGTGTGAGAACACACGTTTGGAAGAGAACACACGTTTGGAAGGAGCACTAGTTGCACATACTGCTAGGAGTTCTTGTACAATGGGGGCAAGGGCAGGATATGCAGTGTTCCCCTTATGAGCCCACCAATGTACCACGGGGTCCCCCTCATCCTTCACGGTTTCATTCATATAAGCATCTAATTGCTCTGAGGGTATCAATGTCGAATGCGCGGGCCCATCTTTCTTCTTGCACACTCATTTCAACCAATCTTGCCTAGTAGTAGAGCTCATGGGAGTAGAAGGTGTCAATGTACTAAATGAAGTTGGCGGTGGGGAGGGTAAGAGGCCCTTTATATATGCTATCATGGCTTTCTTTGTCTTTTCATCAAGCATTGAACCATTCTGATAGGGGTCTAATAAAGCTGCTTCTATGATCGCATGATTTTCCCATACCTTTTCCTGCTACCTATCCAACTTTTGCTTCATAGCCATACATGCAAGGTCCATCGATAGCTTCTCCTCGATTCCCACTTTCTTCACCGCTACGAAGAGTGTTTACGCTTCAGCGCGATTGATGACGCTGCTCATATGCAAATCAAGCTCCTATAAGATGCGTGGAAAAGATGCCATCAGACTAAGGCAGGAAACACTTAGAAAGAGATGTAAATAAAAGAAAAAATATTAAGTTCTACTATCGTACTTGCACAATAAATAATACGTCGGTGATTGTTGGGGTCACTATTTGACAAACGTGATGAGTGGCGAAGAAGAATAGTTCTAATATATCCGTAAATATCTATAGTAATTCCCACTCGTCCTTTGATATCTTCGTCTCCCTCCCATTTGTCTTGAAATGGGATGTTCCTTCGTCCATGAAGACTTGCTTCTCAATGGCGGCTCAAAGCATGTCGTA
This sequence comes from Lemna minuta, assembly GCA_024174645.1. Taxonomy (NCBI): domain Eukaryota; kingdom Viridiplantae; phylum Streptophyta; class Magnoliopsida; order Alismatales; family Araceae; genus Lemna; species Lemna minuta. Next base: position 8,609,753 of record CM044111.1, read on the forward strand.
GGTGCTGTTCCACGGCGTTGGACAATCTAATTCGAGGAGGTTACTATCCAACATCTTCAAGGTAATGCATAGCTTCGCGTACATAAGCCGTTATTGGCTACCATTGAGGGCATCCTGAACCAATGTCCTAACTTTTGCCACTGCCTCGCCGAGTGTGACATGTAGCCTATGCATTGATGTTGATGTCAAAGTACCAACATCAACATTGTCTTCGACATCCATATCACTAGCATAGTCAGAAACCATCAATTGCTCGTCGCCTTCTTCTTCGATCAATTGAGTTGCAGAAGGGATGTCAAAGCTCTTAATGGCAGATTGAACAACGAGATTCAAAATATATGTGAAGCATGGTATATGTCTCTTTGCGGTGAAGTTCTTATTTTCTCATTTCAATTTTTTGGCCATCATAACAATCATCTTCTTATTTCTGGAGGCATTATCAATCGTCACATCAGTAACCTGAAATAAGAATGTGAACTTGAGTTGATAAAAGATTCAAAAGATAAATTGATATTTTATGAGAAATTAATATGTATCACACAAATACTAACCTTAGCCTGCAACTTAAACTCGTCTATAATTTCAAGTAGTATAGATGCCATACTTTCGCCGTCATGCTTCCCAACAAGCTCTCGAATGTCCAACACACACTCACGGTACTCCCAGGTAGCATCAATCCAATGTGGTGTCACACCCAACAAGCCGCATCCATTTTCTAATGTCCACGCATCATCTGTGAGCATCACATGATGTATTAAAGTGAAACCCTTTGCAATGGTCTCTTTCATCCTTTGGTGCATCTTAATTGTCCATGACTTGATCACCTTTGCACTTGGGGGATCTACTTCTATCTACCTCGCATATCGCCATAACTCCTTAAAAGCTTTGTGGTCGCCGATGCTCCAAGGAGAGTCAGTGAGGCACACAAAATGGGCGATGACATCCTTCATCTCCTCGGGGGTTAGGCCCCGCAAGGGTCGCTTCTTTGGGGCCTTGATCTTCAATTGCCCTGCTGCCCCTTTAGTTATTATGTATTATTGGATGCCATGATCTCCACCAATTCCCTTAAGTGCATCGTATAGCCTTCGATGCACAACTTTAAAGTGCTTCCAGAAAACATTAGTGCTCTCGTTTGTTGGACGCTTGATGACCCCTTGCATGCCATCTGGATATTTTTGTCTGCAAATTTCACACAAGTAAGTGCGTCCATTCATCAATTAAAAATATTGCATGATGGGAGATCGAGTGATGCAGCTTCGCTTCACTCATGTTGACCATTGCTCATCAAGAGATTTTGTCACATTTGTGCTTGCTTCTACGACATCCGTGTGTAATGAACTGCAACTCTCTATTGTCGACATTTTCTAAAATGAAAAGTAAAATCAAAAGCCCTATCTTCATAATAGAAAATGAAATTATATCGATAATGGATGAGAAAATTAATTGGAGAAAGACCATATACATCATAAATTTCAAATAAAGAAGGAATAAAAAAATTTAAAATAAGAATAGAAATGAGATTTTCAACAAAGAACACAATGAAGATTTTAGAGAAATGAGATTTCAGATAATAATACGAAAGGGAAATGAGAATTTCAATTTTACAAATTTAAAATCAGAAATAAAAAATTAGAAAACAAAGAAGAAAAGAAAAATTTCAAAACATTAACAAAATTAGATTTAATAATAAGATTTAATGAGAATTTTTTGTTGTAAAATAACAAAATTAGATTTAATAATAACAGAGTAACAAAATTTTTTTTAATATAAAAGCAGAAAGTAGGTTAAAGCTTTTTATTATTAGTTTAAGTAAAATAACAAAAACAGATTTAATAAAAAGAAATTCCCATTTTTTGGAATTTTAAAAAAAAATTATAAGAAAGGAAAATGAGATTTCAAGGCATAAAAAATTAGAAATTATAAAACAAAGAAGAAAAGAGAAATTTTAAAACATTACAGAAATAATAAATTTATACTAATAATAGATAATGATAATTTATAGTTTCTTTTATTTTATATAAAAGAAAAAAAAATAGATTTAATAATAAGAGAGTAACAAAAACAAATTTAATATAAAAATAGAAAGTAATGTAGAGTTTTTTATTATTAGTTTTAGTAAAATAACAAAAACAGATTTAATAATAACAATTTCAGATTTTTTTGGAATTAAAAAAAATTGATAAAAAAGGAAAATGAGATTTCAAGGCATAATCTATCAGACATTATAAAACAAAGAAGAAAAGAGAAATTTCAAAATATTACAACAATAATAAATTTAAAATAATAATAGATAATGATAATTTACAATTTTTTATATTTTTTATAAAATAAAAAAATTAGATTTAATAATAAGAGAGTAACAAAAACAGATTTAATATAAAAATAGAAAGTAATGTACAGTTTTTATTATTAGTTTTAGTAAAATAACAAAAACAGATTTACTAATATCAATTTCAGATTTTTTTTAGAATTTAATAGCAAATTTTATAAGAAAGGGAAATGAGATTTAAGGGCATAATAAAACGGAAATTATAAAACAAAGAAGAAAAGAGAAATTTCAAAATATTTCAGCAATAATAAATTTAAAATAATAACAGGTAATGATATTTTATAGTTTTTTATAGTTTCAAAAGATTACAGCAATAATAGGGAGCCACATGATTGTTATAAATCTATGTAGCCATCTTAAAATTCATTCACAAATATTCCAGAAACTCATTTGTTTCATGAAACAGTGCTATCAACAAAGTCTGAATGAAGATGACGGTGAAAATTAATATGAGAGATTTATTCAAACAGAGTCTCATTGCAACCAAAGATCTGCTAAATGGTCATTCGTTTTCTGATCTAACCATAGGCAGACAACCAACAAACTCTTTTAGAATGGGGAATTGCAAGATTCGTGAAATATTTCTGAAAGACAAAGTCAAATACTTGAAGATCATCTGTGAAGGAGGGAGCAAGGGAGTGAGAGTGAGAAAGAGAAGCACATAACATCATCTCTTTCTCTCTGTTAGTAGACATAGGGTGTGAGGAGGAAGAGCGAGTGAGATAGAGAGAGAGAGAAAGAAAAATATCATCACGAGATGACCAATCGATAGGATAATCTCAAGATTCCTCATTCTTCTAACTTGGACGATCTTCGGGAAGTACGAAAATTGCGGACGTACGGATTTTGGAGTGAGAAATTGCAGAATTCCAGTGCCGGTAGAGAGAGAAATCAAGGTACACTAGAGAGAGATATCAAAGTATATTAGGTTAATTTGGATATACAAGGTATTTAGGTATATAATGTTATATTTAGGTATATTAGATTATTTTGGATATTGATGTCGGATATCAATATCCGATATCGATATCTAATACTCTGCCGTTAGCGGATATCGATATCGGGTATCGATATCGGAACCGATACTGATACCCTAAAACCGATATCCGACATATGGATATCAGTATCGGGTACTGTAGGTACTTGGTACTGTTTAGGACCCTAACGGTACCCGATACTGTTACCATAATAGATACCAGTATTCGATACCAGTATCTAAACGAGCGAAACCTACTTGTTAGTTAGACATTTTTTGATGATTTGTCTCCTAGCTTTATTGATGTTATGAAATATGCTTAAGTTAAGTTAAAATGCTTTGAGGAAGGTAGTTGTTCATGATTGCAAGAACTTATAACTCGAGCAGCTACCCGCTTCGACACTAGAACCTGGACATCATGAAGAATAAGCTCAACTAATTTTAATCTTTTACTTGTTTTGACAAATTTTCTACTTAATTAGCTGATGATTTAATCAATGTCAATTTATATTTTTTATTTCAAGTTTCTTTTAAACTTAATATCCATGTTCTTATTTATTTTATTTCTCTACCTTCCCTTTTAGTTTGTTTAATAAGTCTAATGATATTCTTCTCCTTGTTTTATTTTAAGGTACCAAAATAGACCAAGTAACAAAAAAAAATCTACAACAAAAACCATAAAAGGGGGGTAGTTTTCTCTCTTACACGGTGTGTTCTCTTTCAAGCGGGCTATGAAAATCTCTCCCTGGCTGCGAAGGCATCTTCCTCTCTCTCTTAGTTATCTTCTCCCTTGGTGTTGGCAAATCAAGCGATTTCTTCATCGTGATTCAAGCTCTTGCACACTCTCACTGCGTCAATTGTATGCTCTCTCTTCGGCAAGATTTCTCTCTGTTTAAGGCAGCGGACAAGATTGACATTGAAACTCATTCCACCTCATGTTCATAGTTGAAACTTTGTGTGGATCCTTCTGGGGCTCAAAAACTTTCAGTGTTTTTTTTTCCGATTCTACGTATTCCTTGATTTTGGTTCCAGCATTAACTTTTATTAGCTTTCGTTGGTTGGTTTCGATTTGGTTTCTCAAATGTGTTCCAAGAATTTTTTTCTTCTATTTGAATCCCTTTTCAATTGATTTTTGTCTTTGATTATTTTTTTAATTTTTTTGAATTGATTCTCAAATTTCTAGAATCCTTTGTTCATTAAAATCTCTTTCAAAATTCTAAACTTGATCTCCATTCTGACTTCTAATTTGATTGCTTCTCATTCTCATACATTGCACGCTATCATCGAAACCTGAAATTCTTATCCTTTTGGCTCTGTTTTTCTTTAATCCTTCTGTAGCTTCTTATTTTGTTTCTCTTATCAACCCTTGTTTACTGTCTTTGATGATTTCCTGTTTAAGATTTTTCTTTATATTTTATTTTAAATTCTCAGATTTATGTTTTTCTTATTTTTTTTTCCTTTAAAAAACTTTTGTTTTTTTTTAAATTTCGTGTAAAATCTGTAGTGGACCTAAATATTGTTTTTTAAGTTCTATCTGAAAAATTAATATATTATGTTGTGTGCTAAGAATTTCTTTTTTTGAAAATTCAAGTTAAAATATTTATTTGATTATTTAGAATCTATGGTAGTCCCATTTAATATAGATTGTAGCTGCATTTAAAATCTATTATGCTTATCAAAATTCTGTTTGTATTTACCTCAAGTTTGTTTCTAACTTGTTATTCAATATATTTAGTGTGTTTTTTTCCAAATTTATTCAACATTATATATAATATGTTTTTTTTGTTGAGTTGAAGTCTATTTCATAGCTATTCGACAAGTCATTATGACATTGAGAAGCCATTTCAAGATTAGTAAGAAACTCTACGGGACAACATCAAAGTGAGATTAATGTGTTTATTTTCAAGGGAAGTGTTAATTTTTCATTAGTCCACTCATCATACACATGCATTCAGTTCATAGTAAGCATATTTAGAAGATCATTCTAGGGGTAGCTTGTGTTGTTGTGTGTGCTTTCTTAATACATTCAAGGGAGAAGATTTCAAAAGCAGAATTCAAAGTCAAAGGTAAAAGGGCAAGCTAGAAGTCAAAGTCAAAGTTAGAACATAACTCAAAGTCAAAGCAAAAGTCAAAGTCAAAGTAGATGTCAAAGTCAAAGTTATAGCATAAATCAAAGTCAAAGTTGATGTCAAATTCAAAGTAGAAGTCAAAGTCAAAGCAAAAAAACTAAAAAATAAGGTCAAAGGCAAAGGAATAATTCAAATCATTTCTTTAGGGAGTTATTTTAATTTGCTTCATTGTTTTACATTTTGCTTTATACAACTTACGCATTTTACATTTCAATTATCGCTTGTTTATTTCTTAGTTTTGATTTAGGTATTTTTATATCTTTTTATCTTGTTGGACTATTTTAGGAACTAGGGAAAATTAGCATCACCCTCATCTACTGTATTGACTCTAGGTGAGTCGTACTTACCCGCGAGGGTAAGGGGGAGTTTATTAGTGAATTGGTGCTAGACTAGAAGAATCTAGGGAGTTGACTAGAAATTCAACTTGAGGCACATTTGTTCTTAACCTTCCAAGATTACGTAGATTCGGGGATGAGCGATCTACTTGGTGATGAGACTCTGTGACGTCATAGAGGCAGGACAGTCCAAAAGAGAGTATGAAACAACACATGGAGCTTTGAGAGTCGGCCCAGGGAGACGGGACAAGCGGCGGTGTACCGAAGGATAGCGGCGAAGTAAGGTCACTAACCGAGAGCGTGGGCAGGTCAGATAAAAAAATTTGTGTTTGAACTTTGGTCTGATTATCTGGGATAGTTAGTAATTGTTACTGGGGATTAATAAGGTGAGCAGTGACTCTGGGAGGACTGTCTCCTCTTGGGACTGGTGCGGGGGGTTTGGATACCCTGTGCAGGATAAAAAAAATCTAGTGTATGAGTGACGTGAGGAATTGAGTGGATAATCAATGAATTCATAAAAGAATTAGAAAAATGTATTAGGGAATTTCACCATCCAATTAGGGAATTTCAGATCTTGATGGTGATTATCCCTCTCTCTCTAATGATTTTCTATAGTTATCATCTTTTTCATAGATCATCTAGCAACTTGATGATCAATATTTAGGTTAGATCTTGCCAACTATGATTGTGAATTTCCCAAGATGCAATTATTATGATCAAAATTTGATTAATATTTTGCGGGCTTCAAGGTAATCATACTTTATCAATCGTTTATAGTGATAGGAATGAAATTTTATTTATTGTCATTCTTGTGTAACATTTTTAATTAAGTCTAGAAACCTATAAATGACTATGAGAATTATGATTAGATCATAATATAGAGATCATTAGTATGTAAATATATGTTTGAAATATATTTTTAAAAGATACTTGAGAAGAACATTGAAATATCAAGAAATAATATCAATATTTGATTTCCCCTCATATGATGAGTATGGTTGATCATGTTAATGGATATTATGTGGCCTACAAGCCAATCACACCTGCATATCTTATTTATATTCATTGAAATAAAATTTTTATTTATTATTATTCTTATGTGATGTTTGTAATGAAGTAAATGAGTGCATTCAATGACCAGTGAATTATAATGAGATCATTATACCCAGATGGCTATCTTCTAAACATATATTTTAAACATTTCTATTCAAAGAATGCTTGAGAATGATATCAAAATATAAATGAAGAATAACACTATTTGATCTCATTCATATGATGAGTATGATTGACCTAGTGGCCATTAGTGTGGAGACACCAAGGATATAGTGGGTGCTCTTTAAAGAAAGAGTTATAATTTTTTTCATGCACGTACTATCATTGTTGTGTATCAACTTTACGCTATAATATTTATAATTTCCTCAATTAGTATAGTGCTGATAAAGGGTCAAATCCTCATGGAGCTTAGGTAATGAGATTACATGTATTGAATGTATAATTAAATGGAAAGAGTTGTGAATGCAAAATGTGATATGATTAGATGCTTGATAAGCTTTTAGATTTTCAATCAAAACATTGAATACAACGAAATACTTTGAATCAAGCAATCAAAACCGTGCGATGATAAGAACCAATCGTTCATTGAAAGAGTTCTTGAAGCTCTTCAAGCATCTACCCTATAGTACTATCCACACGATCACCAACAGTTGAATATCTTCTTTAATGTTGTTCACCAATAGAGAAATAGAAGAAATGATAGAGTTTCCAAAATTTTTTCATGGGGCACCTTGAGTTGTGATCATTCTCCTTTTATTTATAAACATTAGATATATAAACTTTTCTCAAAAACCCTTAGAATTATGTCTATATCAACCAATGTTCATAGACTTTAGATTTGTGACCCTCTAGGTCTATTTATCTCTCTAGCTAATAACTCCATGGAGCCAATAATTTTTATTGGTTTACCTTATTAATTATCAATATCAACATATATGTTGATTAATCAAGAATTGATTTAACCCATTGAAAAGTTGAGTTGTCAATCTATTGGGTGCTAAGCTACACCACATGCTCTAGAAGATGGTATGTATAAAAACTCATCTATAGAACCTTACTACAATTGGTTATCATGTATGTATAATCCTTTGTTCACAGGGGACTCATGAATGAAGTAGGGTATGGTCAATTGTTAAACCCTAATTGGTCACTCAAGTTATTATTGATGCGTGGAGAAAAATCATCAATAAAAATTTTTGTGATATTTTGATTACCTTGAATTGATCTCTTCTATAAGCAAGGTTGCATGATCCCATATTGATACCACACTCACCTTCGATAACTTCATGTCATATCTAATGTATAAAATTTTAGAGTTCTCATGGCTAGGAATTTGTAAGTCATAATCAAAACATGGTCACCTATCTAGAAGATATCTTTGGTGTCTCAAGTCAAACGACCACATATGCAATCATTATAAGAATCAACTTGATAAAAAATTAGGTACGATACCATTCATGGATTTGTACAAATCAATTCAATGAACTCTCTTTCTAAAGAGCACCCACTATCATCCTTGGTGTCTCCATACCAATGGCCATAAGGTCAGCTACATTCATCATATAAGTCGGATAAAAATATTATTCTTTCTGAATAATTCGATGTCCTTTTTAAATAATCCTTTGAAGAAGAATCTTTAGAATACATGTTTAAAGACTAGTGATCTACATATTATGATATCATCACAGATCACTTAGTCCTGGCATATGCTCATAAATCATACTTATTATGAAGATCATATAAAAGAATAATGAATAAATTTTATTTCAATAAATATAAATGAGATATGTAAGTATGGTTGCCACATAATATCTATCAAAAGAGGCTTTGAGTTTTGGTTGGGACAATTTTGGGTTTGAAAACACTAGGGGTAAGATATATTTAATGAGTGTGGACTATCTTGAGAACCCATTCATAGCTTTTTCCAAAAAAATTTATACTCTATAACGCACATGTTAATGTCTTCATTGGATAGGGTGGACTAAATTGTGTAAAAAATCCTTTTCTTTGTGCATTGTAGAGGTAGTGTCATCCCTTCAATCAAAAGTATTAATGATGAAGTGACAAGACCCCTTTAGGATAATAAGGTGCATGTTTACATAGACAATACTTGTCTATGATGATTAATGATGAGTGTCGCTTGGTGTGTTTGATTATTTGTATGAAGAAGAGATGTAAGTACTATTTTGAGGGAATGAATTTTGAAACTTCTAAATTTTTTTAAATGCAAAGAATCAAGACAAAGTGTGCTAAAAAAGGTGCATTAGAGGGTTTTTAATGTTTTTTTTTCCGAAGTTTCTCTCCCATTCTATTTCGCTAATTGTAATTGAAACCGTTATGCATATAAGGTTTGATACTTAATCTGTGCGGGGAGGGGGGTTAGGGATGGGATTTTGGCTCTTACTTGGCATGATGTGCATAATTTTTCAAGTTATTCTTTATCATACAAAAAATGATGTTAAGAACCAAGGTGTTTGTTTAACGTCATAAAGGTGAACTTGAAGAATATTTCTTGGGAATGCCTCGCAGCCTAGGGGCTTTAATACTTGTGTATCCATTACCACACCTTGAGGCAGCACATAGATTTACCCTTATTTTTATCAAATCCTTCATTTTCAAATCATTTTTCGGTCACGTTATTGTTCACTTGCGTGTTAAAGGAAGAATCATTTTATCTTACAATGCATTCTTACTCTATAACAAGTGTGATATAATCTTTGAAATTCCATGCATCAATGGATTTTCCATTTGTAGTTTGGCAAAACCTGGAGCATTGATATTCACATAAAATCCATCCCATAGAAGCAACTTAAATGATGTCTGAGCTTCCCCAGATCTTATCATGACCAATGGGTCATCACCTTTTTAACGTGATTTGATGTCTGGCATTGATTTACTGGATCTGTTGCTTAATAACATCAAACGATCAATTCTACTAGTCGGTGAGATGGGTAAAAATTACTTCTGAATTCAGCTAAAGTAAGATCTAAAAGTGGTGAAAATAGTAGCTCTATATCTATAAGTTCTCACTCTATACAGGTGTAAGGAAAAATTTTTTGTGCTCGAACTTGGAGAGCGAACTTCATCATTAAAAACTTGTTATTTCACCACATTGATTATTGGACTTCTTGAAAAGTTCTTCATTGAGTTGAGTGCCGAACTAACACTGATCAAAATCATGTTGTTGGAGGCTTCGTAGCATTCTCATCAAAAAATAACCCAGTTTATTAATAAGGTAAAGATGGACATAACAACAAACTCCTTAGTTTGATCAAGTATCAAGCACTATGCCGAGAAGTTTCCAATTCCATTGAGGAAATCAGAGCAAGCAAGGTAAAGCTGGACGGTGCCAAAACCTGGTAGTTTTGAATAGACAAAACTGAAAGTAATGACATACTACTATAACTGACCTCTAGGAGACAGAAATATTTTCCGTAGAAACTCTTGATTCATCGTCTTCAGATTACCCACGAATATATATATTTATGACAATCATTGTTCATAGAATTAATTTTGACTGGAATTGTCCTTTGATTTAGCACCGAGATCTGTTTTCCTTCGGATGCTTGTGACGCGATTGGCATTTCGCGAGATACCGCTCTATCAAAATCTTAACATCATCCACATGTTTGAGACTTGCCGGTCGAGAATTATTATTATTGGGGAGAGACAGAGGGAGGGACGGAGAGAGAGATAGAGAAATGGAAAAGAGACACAAGGAGATGAATTGGAATAGGTGAGGAATTTCAGTCGAAGCTGATGGCGATCGGGCTCCGAACTCTGTGGTGGGCAGACACCCAGGTTAGGTGCCCTTCCACTTTCTCAGACGATCGCAGTCTCGGATCTATGTTGAGCTCCACGATGACCACAGTGTATGTCAGATTCTGCCTCGATTTGGTGAATTCGAGCGTATCAGGGATCACCTGAATCGTCACGCCCGGCGGCTCATCCACGGACAAAGTATAGCGTTCTCTGGGGCGTCCTACGTTCGTGACGGTGCGTGGGATAGAAACCGGCGTCTGACTTGCCTTGATATAGAAGGTCGGGTAATTTAGCTCTTCGCCTCTGATGCCACCGATACGAGCGCAGTCCACTGGTTTTCTGACGACCGTTTCAACCTGCTCTGGGGTGTAGCCCAGTCCGCAGACGTATTCGACGTAGTCACGGTAATGAATATCGTAAACGAGGCCGGGATCAGCGGCCCTGGTGCCGTTGACTTGCCCGGCACCGGTGGCGAAGAGGTTGGCCGGGTTGCCGGTTTCGTCTGCGATGGGCATCCCGGCGTTGTCCTGCCAGTCGCTGGTGGTCATTATCGCGGACTTGATCATGGCCGGAGACCAGGTGGGGTGCAAGCTCCGTAGCATCGCGGCGATACCCGAGAGGTGCGGGCACGCCATGGAGGTGCCGGACAGATAGAAGAAAGACGTCGGCGTCCACGGATAGGCAGCCAGTATGTTGACGCCGGGTCCGAGGATGTCGGGCTTCAGAACGAAATTATTCAGTGGGCTGGGGCCCCGCGAGGAGAAGTAGGCCACGGATGGATTCCGACGGACTTCGGTTATCGTCCCTTCTGGCTCAAAAGATAGCGTGGCAGTTGGGTCGAACGCTACATAGGCCTTCAACTTCTCCGCGTCCTCCCTATTTACGTGTACCACGGGAATTTTGCATTGCAAGCTGTAGATAAGTGTTGATCCCTCATGCCGTTCATTCAGGAAAATCAATGCCGTCGCCCCGGCAGCGTCTCCGTCGCAGCTCTTAGGAGTGGGTTCGTTTGAGTTGCCTGGAGAGGATAGGCATAATACGGCTTTCCCTGAGACGTTCCCTCTGCCGAGATGTATACTATTGCATTCACCGACGCGGTTGTTATCATAAGCATGGCGTAACAGGACGGCGGGAAGAGCAGCGCCGACGGGAAAGAACTCGCTTTTGGCCTTCACTGTCTCCGCGTTTATCACTTCCCCGTTTCCCAGTCTAATCTTGACTCTGTTTACACGGTCGGTGGTGCTAGCGCCAACGGAAAGCGTCCACGGCGTGTGGTCGTCAAGGCTTCCCATGTAGGGACCTTTATTCCCTACGGCAACACTGACGAAGATGCCGTGCTTTGTGGCGGAGAGAGTTGCGATATCCATGGAACTTTCGTGAAAGGGATAAATCATAGGAAGTCCTACCGAGATAGAGAGCACGTCGACGCCATCATGGATCGCCTGGTCTATTGCCCTTAAAAATCCGGACATGTCTGCTGTCCAGTAGAAGGCGAGATGGGCGCGTGGGGCTGTACCGGACGCGGTGCCGCAAGCTTCCCCTCTGAAGTTGGCCCCCATCACTGCGTTCCCGGCGGCTATGCTGGCGACGTGGGTTCCGTGGGCGGAGTGTTGGCTTACTTCGTATCCCCAGGAAGAATTGAAAAACCTGTAACCGATGAGCTTGTTGTTGCAGTGCTCCGGGTGAATGTCGCATTTCCCTTTCCAATGGAGCGGGGGGGGCGTCATGCCGTCATCCGAGAAGGACTTGTGGCTGGAGTGGAATTCGTGCTCCAGAACGCCGATAATCTTCCCCTGCCCTTTATTGGATCTCTCCCACAGCTGACCACTCCGCGTGAGCCCGAGGAACTCTTGCGAGTGGGTCGTCCTCGTCGTCAGCTTGACGTCCGGCTGCGCGGACAGAACCCCGTCGGTGGCCATCAAGGCTTCAGCTTCCTCGGGAGTTAGTCGGGCAGCGAAACCCCGAATGGCGTGCTCGTACGAGTAAACCAGCCGGGGTTCCCCCGACTCTAGGAAGAGGGACGGGAGGAAGGACGTGTGCCAGTCCTCCCTCTCTCTGACGCTGCGGAGCGCCAAGTTCTTTGGCTTCCGAACGTGAACTATGTACGTCTGCACGCGCCGGCGGTCATCGTCTGGTCTTTCAACGGCTGTCCGGAGGGAAAGGTCGCGAACGGGCAAGGACGAGAGGTCCCCATAGCGCAAGAACAGCGAGAAGAAACAACCGCCGTTTGCGTCTTTCCATTGGCAGTAGAAGCATTTCCTATGTCTCTTCGATGTCTGCATCATCACGCCTTAAATAGAGACGCAAAGGGACCACTACGTATAACACGCGCTAAAGACGAGAGAGATCCTTGTGATGAAAGGAAAACCCTAATTCTGAGGAAAAGGTGAAACATCCCCTTGATCGCGAATGGCGGTTAGGGTTTCCTTTTTCTAGAAGCCTTTTTTTCCTTGCTCAACTGGCTTTCAAGATTTACTTTAGGTTTTGTTCGTCTGTGACCAGCTTTCAAATAAATTTTTCTCGAAGCGTGAAAAAGATGTCCAGTTTTGTTTCATTGTAAATACAATAAATGTCAGTAAATCAAGCAATTTATTATTATTTTCCGTGTATCCAGAACCGGTAGCAATAGCGAATATCATGAAATTGGTTGTCCATGGAATGCAATGATCTGGCTATTAGATCCCTCGTTTCATTAACATCTGACGTATGGTTTCAGACGCTACCCTTTACGTGGTGAAAGGCCATTTTCAAGAAACGATGATCACAGAATAAATGAGTCTATTACTTTCAGTGTGGCTTTAGAGAACACGGGTATTCCTTCTTCTTTGATATTAAGAATAGACGATGTTGATGTTTGGCCAATAGATGGGTGCTTTAAATGGCTTTCATCTGCATGGGAAACTATGGGAGGGTTCTCTTGTGGACATCAGAGTGATTGTCCTTGCGTGAATAACATTTGACATCAGTTTCCTTTTTCTCCCTACCAATATTTTTTTCTTTTCACGCTTTTTGAAAGGTAGGACAAATGATTCGTCTGCGTTGCTTTACAGTGCCATTTATTTGAAAAATATTACTCCAAATAAATAAACCATTCTAAGTTATCATGGCTTGAATGTTACTGATTTATGGCTTGAATGTTAGAGAATCTTGATGCCTCCACGAAATATTTTTTTGAAACAAAAAGTCATCATAACTTTAGGCAGACCTTATTTTTTTTGCTTACCACATCATTTTCTATACGTTAATACAAATCATTGCTTTTAATGTTTTATGTGTTGTTGATTCCTATGACGTGGGGAGGTGATTGGCCATCCAATACCATGTTTATGGCCTGATGGTGGATGATAACATGCAATTTCATGGATTAATATGAATTTTTTACATTTTTTCACTCTGTTAGAGCACTAGTTTTGACGTAAGCATTTCTCCTTGAATTTCTATTTTTATGAAGAGTCATTGAGTTTACTTTGAATCATTAATTTTATTGTATGACTTTAATTTTACATACATCAATTTTATTCTATGTTTCTTTGAAGTTCATGGGTGCACTTAATTTCAGGAAAATTGAAGCTATCTCCTCACTCATATCCTTATGTATACATTTATAATCATCATGTCATAAAATCAGTAATATTAATTTTGTAGCTAACTATATCTACAGTTATATGTCGTCATTTAGATGCCCATGCCCATTTCCATTTAGTTATATATATTACTCGGCAGTATGCTTAGTTTTTTATATTACATATTGTTAATATCTTTGAGGGCATTATCATAATTATTTTGCTTCTCTCCTAACCCAATATACTATAAAGACCTTAGGGTTTGAAAAATAGAGATCTCTCCACAATAGCTTGATCGTCTCCGCGCACGGAAGCTCCCTTCCCTATGATTTGATCGAAGAAGAGAAAAGAAGAGAAGAATCCCTAGCATTCAGAAAAACCCTCATTTTGTCGTCTGTAATCCGATTCTTCTTTCTTCACTGTGCTCGACAAAGAAAACGCCATCAGCTTCAGTCTTACATCGGGTTGCAGAATCGTCGTCGACATTGATTCATCTGCAAGTTTCATTTTTTTCTCTTCTTCCGATCATTCTTCATCAACAAATCTCAAATCTTTGCATTGTGTATTTCGTTTATTATTGTTTTACGGATATTAATAAATACCTCATTTAGTGTTGTAATCTTTCCGCTTACCGATTGTCTCGCAAGTACTTCCTGTAAACTTTCTAATCAACTGCTCACTCATCTTACTCTATCTTATGTAGGTGGTAATTGGTAGTTCGTTTCTAATCTCACAAACCACCGTCTGTCACAATTAATCATTTTATAAAGTGTGATTGTCTTGATTATATCTCTTTTCTGATTTTCTTCTTCAATAGTTATTACTATTACTTCCTTTAAATTTCTGACTGCAGATTCAATTTCAGATCTACAATAGAAGGTAATTGGTAATTATGATTTTCAATTCTTGTGATTACATACTTAAGACTGAATCATATATACATAGATACACATGCTTGGTTACAGTTAAAGTTTTCTGATTTTGTAGTACCAGACACTTGGTAAGGTACATTCTCAAACTCTGTTACCATTTCCAATAAGTTAGAATATACACATATATATTCTTGATTGCAGTCATAGTCTCTGATTTGCAGTATCAAACACTTGGTAAGGTACATTCTCAAACTGTGTTATCATTTTCGATAAGTTAGAATATACACATATATACTTGATTGCAGTCATAGTCTTTGATTTGCAATATGAAACACTTGGTAAGGTTTATTCTCAAACTCTGTTATCATTTTCGATAAATTAGAATATTCATAATTATTTGATTACCATCCGTAAAGTTCATCAATTCCTCTGTTGGTTTGGTATTCTCATTGAAGTTACAATCACTGTTTAGATTTAGTATTATGTCATTTCATAATCATTCTTATAATCTGTTTAGATTTAATATTTTGTCATTATTAATTCCATATCTGAGTCATCCTTATAATTTAATTATATTTAATATTCTTTCTTTATCAATTCTATTTCTAAGTCATTTTTCATAAATCTGTTCACAATTAATTCTTGGTTGTGGTAAGTTATTACTGGTGAATTACTATCTCAGCTGGCATACACTCAAGAGAGGTACAGTAATTTAAAGGTTGTGTGGTTTAGAGTTTTTGTCTTCTCTTGTTTTCAGTAATTTATAATTTTTATTACCTTAACATTTTGCATTTGATACTATAGGTCAAGTCAACCTTTATTAGGTCAAGTCAACTCTGATTAGGTCTAGTCAACACTGATTAGGTTAAGTCAACCCTAATTAGGTCAAGTCAACTCTAATTAGGTCAAGTCAACCCTGATTAATCAAGTCAACCCTGATTGGTCAAGTCAACTGTGATTGGACAAGTCAACCCTGAAATAGTCCAAGTCAACCCTTCTCGGTCAAAAGTCAACTAGAAAGTCAACTCTAGCCAAAAGTCAACTAGAAGTCAGAAAAGTCAACTCTGGTCAAAAGTCAACCCAAAGTCAACTAGAAGTCAGAAAGTCAACTCTAGTCAAAAGTCAACGAGAAGTCAAAAAAGTCAACTCTAGTCAAAAGTCAACCCTGATCAAAAGTCAACCTTGATAAGAAAATCAACTCCAGAAGTTATTGTCTTGTGTCTCACTTATTCTTGATTTTAGTCTCACTTATTTGCTATCATCATCTCATATTGCTATTAGCATTTAGACAAATAGATTCTTGCATTTACACATAGGGAGACCGAGAGTCTCATTAGTTGAGATGAGAAGGAGTCAAGCCTTTGGAGCGGGAAGACCAAGAAGAGTCTGAAGATGAGGTCTCATTTTACCGGAGGTATGCAGTACTAGCAGAAGAGGCACGACAAGGCGTGAAGGGACGAGGGATAGTGTGGAGATCGGCCTGAGGGAGTTAGGATGTCCAAGAGCCGAGGAGGTCGAGGCCTAGAGGGTAGTGCCATAGGGTCAGGTAAAGGTGAGTGTTAGGTTTGCCGTTGGGGGCAAACCTAAATCCTTGTATTGAACATTGTCCTTCACCCATTTGAAGGGTGAGAGGATTAGGTTTCTTTTGGTGATGATTGAGGATCTGAGTCTATAGTACTCAACACTAGATTAAGGGACATTAGGTCCGCCAACCATTATAATAATATTTGATGCATCGAGATGACGAGAAGAGAGTGCTTAACCAACGAATCTTAGTAAACAGAAAGGCAGAGATTAACAATTAAAATTAATACATTAACCTAAGTCACCCCCCTCTTAAGTTAAACCACCACCCTATTGGGACTTTCAAAAAATATAATCATAAATGCATGTTATCATGATTTAAAATGATTAAAATGATATTTCTTATATTTTAGAAGGTATTCCTGATTTTTCATAAATTAATAACATTTTATGAGCATTTAATGTCATTTGATTTAATCAAGAATATAATTTTTTATATATAAAATGAATTGACATTAGTCTGCATTTTTACTAGAATTCTTAAGGAATTTTTGGAAATTAAAATTATAAAAATCAATCTCTATCTCTATCTCTCTCGATCTCGATCTCAATCTCGATCTCTCAATCTCTCGATTGTGATCGATCTTTCTCCATTTTCTCTCTCTTGGTCCCTTTCTCTCTTGGCATGCGCGCTTAAGGGGGAGGAGGAGGAAAATTTCTTGCTCCTCCTCCACTTCTCTATCTCTCTCTCTCTCTCTCGTGATGTAACTTTTCGTCGGGGTGCACCATTCTCTCTCTCTCCCACAACAAAAATTTCCATCACGAGGAGGGTTACGCTCCCTCTCTTCTTTCTCCTCCTCTCGCTTTCCCTTTTTTCTTGTTCTGATCGCTCTCTCTCCCGGCAACCTCTCCCTCTCTCGCTCTCTCCCGCAATCTCTCTCTCTCTCTCGATAGAAATTTCGTCGCAAGGAGAAGTGCAAGGAGAGGCTGCGCAAGTGCGCCTCACTCTTTTCTTCCCTTCCCCGAACGCACATGCGTGCGTAAGGGAGAGGAGAAGATCTTCTCCCTCTCTCTCCTTCACTTCTCTCCCACTCCCCCTCACTTCTTCCTCTCCGTTATTCTCACCGCGACAACTTCTTCTTAGTGTGTGAAGAGAGAAAGGAGAGAAGAGATTATAGAGTGGAAAAGAGAGAGGAGACAGAGTGAAAGGATTTAACTATTTTTTTAGTGTGTGACTCAGCGCGAAGTTTGATTGAGCAGGAGCAGTTTGACTAGTGGAATTTGAGGACAGAGAAGACCAGATCAACTACGATAAATGTTCCAACTTAAAATTGCAGCATCTCATGATCCCGATCGAGTTAGGGGCTAAAATTTTGTGGGCATGATCGCCATTCTACGCTCCACGAATCTATTGGAGCTGATTTAACTTCTAAGACAAAAATTGGGGTATGAATATTTCATTGTGTGCCTTTTGATGGGATCTAAGGTTAATGACTTTCCGAAATTTTTCATCAAACATCAAGTGCAGCGGAAACACATTGAATCGGACATTCAAAATACCAAGCCACCAAGAACAGATGATCCTATCATCTAGTATAAATGAGAAAAACATGCTTACAGGTTTCCTTGAAGGAGTTCTTGAAGCTATTCAAGTGTCTAGCCTCTAGCGGTATCCACACCGTCTCCGGATGGTTGGATCTCCTCTTCAAAGCTCTTCACCAAGATAGAAAGAGAAGAATAGAGGGAATTCCCTCAAGGCTTGCATGGGCACCTTCATTTGTGGTCATTCTCCCCCTATTTATAGACATTTGGAATGAGGTTTTTTCATAAAAACTGTCATAATTATGTATATATCCACCAACATCCATAAACCTTATGTGTGTGACCCTCTAGGTCCATATATCTCACTAGTTACTTACTCTATAGAACAAATAACACCTTATTGGTCAACCTTAATTAATTATCCACATCCACATATAGATTAATTAATCAAGGATCGATTTAACCCAATCGATAGCTTGAGTTGCCAGCCCGTTGGGTGCCAAGCTACATCACGTACACTAGGAGATATGGACAATGTAAGAACTCACTTATGGAACCTTTCCATCATCGATTACCATGTATGTATAATCCTTCATCCACATTAGACTCATGAATGACTTAGGGTATGGTCAACTGTCAAACCCTAATCGGTCACTCAAGTTAGTACTGATGCGTGTAGAAATCGTCGAGAACTCCTTTTCTGATATTTCTACTACCTTGGCCAAGGATTTCATCGCATCTCATTCCTTTGAGTCAATATCCTCAAATACCGAAGGTGGATGATCACATTTGATCACACAATCATCTTTGTGGACTTCATGTCGTATCTAATATATGACGTTTTAGATATCTCATGACTAGGGATTCTTAAGTCATAATCAAAACACGATCATCCATCTACACAATATATTTGGTGTCTCAAGTCAGAGGACCACATACACAACCATCACATGAATCAACCTAATTGACAGTTCGGTATAATGCCATTTAGGGATTCATACGGATCAATTCAGTGAACTCTTTCCCCAAAGAGCACCCACTATCTATCCTTAGTGTCTCCACACCGATGGCTATAGGATCAGCCATACTCATCATATGAGATGGATTAGATAGTGCTATTCTTTCTGGATAATTCGATGTCCTTCTCGAATATCCCACGAATAGGAATGTTTAGAACATATGTTTAAGACTAGTGATGACTATATTATGATCTCATCATAATTCACTTAGTCATTGCACATACTCATGAACTTCATTGCAAACATTACACAAGAATGACAAGGAATAAATATCATTTCAATGAACATAAACAAGATATATTATGTGGCTTATAGGCCACATAATATCGATTACCTTTAGCATAGGCTAGCCATAAGGAAAGAAGTCAGCGATTTACCTTTCTTCTTGTATGGAACACCTATTTTATTGAGTTTCTTTTATTCTCTTTTCATTCTTTGTGTTGGATGCAAGACTCCTAGCCCGAGCAAAATGTATGGGCCTTCGAAGGTATGTTTTGATTAGAGAGCATCACTAGATGTGTTTTCATCATGAATAT
Source organism: Lemna minuta (assembly GCA_024174645.1). NCBI lineage: Eukaryota > Viridiplantae > Streptophyta > Magnoliopsida > Alismatales > Araceae > Lemna > Lemna minuta. The sequence goes on from CM044111.1 coordinate 8,629,393, forward strand.
TTAGATTAGGATCATCTTCTATCTATCTCTTCCATTTTCTTTATCTTTTTATCAATACTCTCTCTTTTTCATACCCAAAAATCACTTTTCCACCATCGATAAAAGGTTTTTCAATCTTTCGAATGGAGTTTAGAAGCATTTGATCGATTCATTTCATTCCCGTCTACATCTTCTGATTTTAATCTTTTAACCTTCCTCCTTGTGGATTCAACCTCGACTCGCACTGTTCAAAATTTAAATCAGAATTTGAAGAGTTGATTATAAATTTATTTGATACGTAAATTTGCAAATTCAACGACTTGCAGAGTCATGTTTTTTTCGCGTATCAGTGGACAACTGTGAGGGTTTGACTTGGTCTAGAAAATTCAAGAATGTTCTAGAAGTTTCTAGATGCTTCTAGAATCTTCTATGCTTCTTCTAGAAGCTTGCAGAATCTTGTAGATTACACTAGAAGCTTGAGGATATCTCTAAAAGCTTGTAGATCTTTCTAGATGTTCTAGAAAGGTATAGAAATCTTCTAGAGAGAGAGAGAGAGTCTCTAGAAGCTTCTAAAGAGCTATATAAAAGGAAGAGTTCACCCCAAACTTGGAGGAACCTTAAGAAAGCAACCCAAGAGCATCCTAATAAAGTGAAACCCTTGTAAAGGAAGGGTCAAGCTACTTGGATAATTGGAGAAAAGGGAGGGGGCAACATATCATCATTGAAATAAGCTTTGTGAAGAGGTGACACCAAGTGTGGCTCTTGTTGTTGGTTAGTTGATAACACGCAATCTTAACATGATAAAACATGATTATTAATGCAATTTAAGGCATAAAACATTACATTTATGTGCATGTTATCATACTTTGAGTGCATTTCTATCATTCTATGCAATTTTATGTTATAATCTCAAAATGTGTTAATTTAGGGTTAATTATGATGAATTAAAGATTAAAGATTTCATAACCCATCTTTACTTGAGATTATAAGTGTTTTTAAAGTTAAATAATAAGAGAAATCATTTTTATAAACATTCATTTAATTTTCTAAAGTTAAAATCTTAAAGAAATGAGTGTATTTTTGAAATAAGAATTAAATCTCTTGTTATTTAAATAATTTGACTTTTTAGAATGATAGTTAATTAAATTTCAGATCAAATGAAAGAAATTTGGATTAATTTGGAGTTGTATTTTGAAAGATATGATTTTTACAATTTTTAGGGATTTTTTCTGGATTTTTCCGATTTTATTTTCTATTTAAAAACGTTTAAAATAAATAAAAAATTGCAAAAAGCGTTAAATAATCGCGCGGGTCCCACGTGGGTGCGACGTGGCATGCAAGGCCACGTGGCAGAGCCACGAGGGCCCGCGCAGCGCCTACGTGGCGCATAGTACATATATATTTATTTATACTATATATAATTAGAGGTTTTCAGCCTCTTGTATATCGGGAGGGTATTTGACCTCTTAATACGTCGGGCGTTATAAACCCGACGGACTCCACTAATTTTTTCCGTGTGGGACTAAAGTCCCACACATTGTTTATAAATGCAGGACACGTGGAGCGATATGAGGCGTTGGATCGTGATCGGAGCGCGCCGATCGAGTGGACGCGTGGTCCACGGATGAAAATCAAGACCACGTGCGTTTTAAACAAGTTATAACTGCTCAGATTTTATTGACGTGGTGGACGGAGAGGCGTCGGATCGACAGGATGATGATCTCGATTGCACGTGTTTTCCGTCGTTGTTTTGTATCGATTTCATGCAATAAAATTTATGTTTCCTTAGTTAGTATAGTGTAAGCAAGGGTCGAATCCACAGGGAGCTGAGGTAATGAGATTAGATATTTAAATGAAAGGTGAGAGAGCGTGGAAGAAGTGAGAGCTTGGAAAGAAGTGCAAACGTAAATGCGGAATGTAGAGATGAATATGAGTGATAGTTTTTAGGATTCTTTTTTTAATTAGGAGAGAAATATGAATTCCAATGGAAAAACAATGTAGAAAGAAATGCAATGGGGATGACAAGGTGAGAAGAGTGGTCGGCGGTAGCAATGGATCGATGAATCGATGTGTAGCGATAGGGAGAGAGAGAGAGTTGCAAGTCTCGATGATGTCAAAGCCACTACATTAAAAGAAAATAAGAAAGAAAAATAAAGAAAAAGGAAAATACAAGTTTACTGTTTATGGAGATGATGAACACAAGCAAGAACTCAATCTGGATCGTCGCACAAACCCCGTCGGTGTGCCCGTCCTAGGCCGGGTGATGCTCGATCCGCTCCGATCACGATCTTTGCTTGCTCCCTTCTCCACTACAAGGTTGAGCATCAAACAATGCTCCTCCTTGGGCCTTGACCTCCTCTCCCTTTCCTTCTGGTAGCCTGATGCTAAGAGAGAGCCAAAAAAACGCAACGAGAGAGAAAATGAAGGCTTTTATAGTGAGTTCTTAAGGTTTGAGTGGAAAGAGGGGTAAAAGAGTCCAATTATTAAAATCATTTTTTTTCAAGCTTGATTGTTTGATCCAAGGGTATGGATGGATAGAGAGTTAAAAGATGAATCTAGAAATAAAATTTCAGCTCAAAACTCCATCTAGATCATGAGATATCATAATTTTAATTCAGAGAAATCATAGTCTTTGATTGAAATAGTGTAGAGTGCCATTTCTGTAAATTACTGACGTCGAAAATTCCTGTAAATCAGAGGGGTATTTCTGTAATTTTTCACTTTAAAAATCAGAGTGGCATTTTCGTAAATATGCTCAAAATCTGAAAAAGTCCCTACAAAATTCAGAAAAATTCCAGAAAAATTCCAGAAAAATCCCTAAACTTAGAAATTGAATATCTCACAAAATTCAACTCCTTTTTTCATGAAATTTTCTCCATTGGATCAAGAATTTAATCCTCTATTTTTTAACCGAAAATATCTAAAATCATGAGAAAAAAAATAAGGTCTCATTTAATAAAAGTTAAGCTTGGTCCAACCTCCTTAAAAATAAGGAGATTGGCCCAATATTCACTCTAAATTAATTTTGGATTAACCTAGAAATCTTATGATGATACCTTTACCAAATCCAAATCTCATTTACCACATTTCATAAAAATATGGTTGTCTTGGTGTTCAAATTTAGTAGAGAGTTGTTTCCTCTTTCCTTTTATCGTCATCCATATCCATGCTTTCCTACTTGTATACCTATGTCCCTACATCCACATAACTCATAGAGAATATGAGAATTCAACCACTTGACTTTAAAAGAGTCAAATGGGGTTAGTCTCATAGTATAAGTAACTGAAAAGAATGGTGCATGATAGGACATATCTATTTTTTGTACTAAATTAGCACTAAATAGACACACGTTGAGTATATGAGTGGAATGCAATGATGAATGCAAAAATATCATAAAAAGATGATAAAGTGCATTATATGACTAAGAATTATGTGTTAAAACCCATTTATAATGATGAAAATGAATGCGTCAATGACACATTATCACAGCGCGCGTCGATATCACGCATCAATCGGATGGACAATGGACCACCGGATCAAGATCAAACACGTGCGCAAATCTCATGCGTTATAACGGTCCAGATTGAACCGTGGTGGGAGCATCCGGACCGTCGGATCACGATCTAAGGGGCTAAATCGGAGCGTTTTTATAACGCTTATTGATGGGATCATCCTGGCGTTCCGTTTTCAATGCGAGGATTGCGACTTAATTGAAACGGTCCACGATGGACCGTTTCATCGTAATCGTCGATCAAAACCATCGGACGGTTATGCCTAAAATTGCTATAAAACGAAGAGTTCTTCGCAATTATATGTATTCGAGTTCGATTTCAATCAAATTGAACTGTCTAGACACCATTCCACTCGTTTCTCTTGATTCCATCCTCTTCCTCTTTCATTTCCGCATCCACAGAGGGGTTGAAATCAAGATTTGGTGGAGAATCGAAGGAGAAATCGCAGCTTGAATCTCGTCGTGACGTTCTTGGTGTTCTTCGCGATTAATCGGTTTAATCGCGACGATTCGATCGATAAACGGGTTTAGTGGAAGCGGTTTTTCCTAGATTATCTTCTATTTATGTTTAATTGCTTTTTAGATTAGGATTTAGAGTTTAATTTCATCAAATTTTAGCTTAAATCACGATTTTTAACGTCCGAAATTTTCTCTCCACTTCAATTTTTGATTTCTCCGCGAAATGGAGTCAAATTCGATGATTCTTGATTCCGTGGACTCGGTTTGAAGTTATCTTTCTAAATCCACCATTTTTCCTAATTTCTCACCTTAATTCATCGTCCAATTTGACCAAATTCCAAAAGATATCTCGAAAATACCTTAATTCCCTGTGGATTCGACCCTTATTTACCATTATACCCTTCAATTCGTTATAAATTCCCAAAATTGGTAAGTTTGGAATAATTTTTGACAGGAGACTGTGTGAAATCGACGACCTCGCGGTCTCGTCTCGTCAAATGGCGCCGCTGCCGGGGAATTTAAGGCATATTTTTGAGAAAATTTGTCAATTTTGACTTAGTCAACATCGGACTTTTCTTTTTATTTCTTGAATTTAACTCGCATCGATCATAATTTGAGTGATCCGAAGTGAATTCCATCTTCGTGATCCTTAATTGGACGAGAATAAGTGAATTCGACCCCTTCTCTACGGATTACGGGCGATCATTTTTCAAAATCGCGTTAAGAAATTATAAACACTGACGGATACCGACACCCAGGTATGATATTTGCCATTATTTGATAATTAGTATTATATAATTATTTTCATGAGATGTCATTCGTCTAGAAAACATGTTTTAATGCCTTCCGAAGATGAAATTTATCTTAAATGATCCTCAACTCGATGCCATCTTGAGTAATTTTCCCTCTTCTAAGGATTACGGTCTATTGCTCACATGTATCGTTTTGAGAGAGCCAAGCTCTCACGGAATCACGCATGACTTGATTTTCTAAATCATTGTTGAATTTTTTTATCTTTATTGAAATTAACGATTCTATACGAAAATGCCTGTTGTACTAGGGTTATTTAGAGTTTCTCGTCGTCCTAGGCCGCATCGAAGCCATGCTCTCCGTAGACTTAGGCCATGATAGATTCGAAGTAATCTAAATTTCAACCGCTCTATTGATAGAAAATTTTTCTCGAAAAAAATATATCTATATCTTTATATTTATATATATAATATAATATATCTATAATATATTATCTCAAATAAATTGTGATTAAATGAATTTAATTTGATGATATGATTTGAATTTCATGCATAAATTCCAAATTTCACTTTCAAATCATAGAGTATAATGATTTATTATTCATAACAAGGATAATTATGGTTTGAATCTTGAGGAATTTTCTTATCATGCATCAAGTTTTTGTTCAAAATAATCGTATCATTTTTTGGAGAATATGAGCTTAAATGAGTCTGGCTGAAGACGGTAAACTTAACGCTTATTGGGAGGCAGCCCAAAGTTATCATTTTTGTGTTTTTCCTTTAGTTTCTTTTTGAGAATAAATACATTGTCGAAGAACGATATTATAAAGGGCGCACACACGAGAAATCCCGTGAACAAGCATCAAAAAGCCCAAATGAGTTTTTCTAAACCCTTTTTCTCCTTACCACATTTTATCATCTTTTGCATGCCATGATCATTATTCTTGTTATCTTTTATCATGAGCATAGTAATTTCATTGAGGACAATGAAGAGTTTAAGTTGGGGGGGGGGGGTGAAGACTTAGAAAAATTCAACAATTTTTCAAAAATTTTAAAAATCTAAATTCTAAAAACTCCTATTTTTCAATTTTTTACCACTCTTCTCCACCTTAGAAATCCTGAAAGTTTGAGATCTTATCTACTAGAGATGTAGAAATGAGGGCCTAGTAGCCCATATGATTACATTTTGAGTAATAAAACCAAGTGATCTAGATAAACCATAGGATTATTCGTGATGGTTGACTTCTTTGGGGTTGGGTATCTAACAAGGCACCGAGGAAAAATGAGTAATTAGAAGGTTGAAGTGCTATGGATTTGAAATGGAGAGATTTTGAGTGAAGTTCAAGCAAAATTCTTATCCCCTACCTTACATCAGCCGAACCTACTTAGTGTGGGAATTCCTCGATACTGAACTTTCCCTTAAAAGAGTGCAATGATCCATCATTTTTTTTTTTTTGAAATACCTATCTTTCCCTTATAGGCATTTAGTTTATCTCTTCCAAAGCAGTCAAGTAGTTACACCACTTTGTTTTAAACCTCACTTATGATAATCACACTCCCAAGTGACTCACACATCCATCACATCTCCTCCACATTCCTCTCACATGAACATATCCCTTCAAACATTACACTTCACACTTTGGCAAACTCTCTTCAAACCTCCACGAAACAACTCCTCCATATCCTTATTTTGTGTAAACTCTTTTAAAATTTTGAAGTATGTTACAAAAGCAAAACAAAAGAGAAAAAGAAAAAGGCAAGGAAAAAGGAAGGAGAAAAAGAAAGAAAAAGAGAGAAATAGAAGAAGTGAAAAGAAGGAGAATAAGTTAGAGGAATATCTTCTCTTCTCAACACCACCATCTCTACCATTTCCATCTATCCCTACCATCCATCACCATCCATATCATTTGGGAGCTAAAATTATCATAAGTGGTATCATCTTTGCTTTTTAAATCTATTTTGTTTACACACATATTTGCTTTTAACCACATCATTCCTTTAGATATAGTGTCTTTAAATTTCTTTCAACCACCTCAAACGCTGCATCCAAAGATAGGAATACCTTTGCAATTGCACTCTTTTTAGGAGGAAGGTAAGTTGAGGGGAATTCTAATACATTAAGTAGCGTCCATTTTGAGGGAAGGAGTGATGAATCTATGGAGAGGGTAAGGATTACATCTGCTCATGAGAGTGTAAGCATATTTTCATCCCCATAGCATTAAACCCTAGATATGCTCACCTCGATTGCAATTGAGAATTAGACTCGAGCATTAGCCGATGAGCACTACCCTAAGATGCACTCAAGAGGTCAACCTAGAAATGGAATCTAGATCACTATGGTCCACACTATGAGGAAGAGTAATCATACTTATATACATTTCACCTCTTTAGTAGTAGGATTGAGAACTAGAAAGGACTTTCTAGGGAGATTCTATAGGAAATTGCTAAGAAACTACAAATTATTTAAGTTGGGGGGTGTGATAACACGCAATCTTAACATGATAAAACATGATTATTAATACAATTTAAGGCACAAAACATTAAATTTATGTGCATGTTATCATACTTTGAGTGCATTTCTATCATTCTATGCAATTTTATGTTATAATCTCAAAATATGTTAATTTAGGGTTAATTATGATGAATTAAAGATTAAAGATTTCATAACCCATCTTTACTTGAGATTATAAGTGTTTTTAAAGTTAAATAATAAGAAAAATCATTTTTATAAACATTCATTTAATTTTCTAACGTTAAAATCTTAAAGAAATGAGTGTATTTTTAAAATAAGAATTAAATCTCTTGTTATTTAAATAATTTGAATTTTTAGAATGATAGATAATTAAATTTCAGATCAAATGAAAGAAATTTGGATTAATTTGGAGTTGTATTTTGAAAGTTATGATTTTAACAATTTTTAGGGATTTTTTCTGGATTTTTCTGATTTTATTTTCTATTTAAAAACGTTTAAAATAAATAAAAAATTGCAAAAAAGCGTTAAATAATCGCGCGGGTCCCACGTGGGTGCGACGTGGCACGCAAGGCCACGTGGCAGAGCCACGAGGGCCCGCGCTGCGCCTACGTGGCGCATAGTACATATATATTTATTTATACTATATATAATAAGAGGTTTTCAGCCTCTTGTATATCGGGAGGGTATTCGACCTCTTAATCCGTCGGGCCTTATAAACCCGACGGACTCCACTAATTTTTTTCGTGTGGGACTAAAGTCCCACACATTGTTTATAAATGCAAGACATGTGGAGCGATATGAGGCGTCGGATCGTGATCGGAGCGTGCCGATCGAGTGGACGCGTGGTCCACGGATGAAAATTAAGACCACGTGCGTTTTAAACAAGTTATAACGGCTCAGATTTTATTGACGTGGCGGACGGAGAGGCGTCGGATCGACAGCGCGCGTTGATAACATGCATTTATAACTTGAATTCTTACCCTAATTAACTCATATTCATGCTTGTTTTATGTGAATATGATGCATGTTATCATACTTTTTAGGAATTTTCTCCATCGGCATGTCATTTCACTAAAGTTGATATTTATGCATAAATTAGGGATAATTTCATGCTTAATAGATGATTAATCTTTTGTTTAAAGTAATAGAAGTTAATCTCTGTTATGGATGCGTTTTGACTTTAGTAAATTTTAGAAGGATGATTTTAGGATGAATTTATGATTTGGAATGTTTAATGAGAAATGATGTGAGTAAATCATAAGTCATCTTGATTTCTTCTTTCTAAATATATTTTAAATGACATAATATTAAAAAGGAAGAAATTTGTGATCCAATGAAGAAAATTTGAGATTAAAACGAGTTGTATTTTGAGAAATATGAATTTCTGAAGTTTTAGCCCTTTTTTTCCGATTTTTATTTGAGTCTTAAATTGAATTTTTACTTAAAAATAGCGCAAAAAGGGGAGTATTTACCTGTAGGTGATGACGTGGCAAGCGGGCCTAGGCGATGGCTGACGTGGCGTGCGGGACCGCCTCGGGGTGCGACGCGGCATTGAGGCCACGTGGCAGAGCCCTGGTGGCCCGCACGGAGCGCAGGAGGCGCGCAGTAGTGCGCCACGTGGCAGGAGGCTACGCGATCACGCAGTCCACGTGGGCGCCCGTGTGGGGTGCCACGTGGCAGCTGGCAAAGTGGAGGGCCCACGGGAATAGTGGGCCCTAGTTAGTATTTAGGGGCGGTAACGCAATAAGCATTTACCGCCCCCTAATTTATAGGCGCAGCATCGTTTTTTTTTTCTTCCGTGTGGGACATAGTCCCACACAATACTTCTCTTTTGCAGGTGACGTGGACGCACCGACGGGCGTTGGATTCAATAATGACGGCGGAAATCAAGACACGTGTGAGTCAGGGCGGCGACCAATGAAAATGGAATCTCTCCCGCCTAATAAGACAAAAGTGTCTTTCTTCCGCTTAACTCGATGCACGCCAGTCGACGAGGTGGCGGCCAATGAAAAAAGAGAGAGTTTCTCCCGCCTAATAAGAC
>CM044111.1:8639104-8683785 GCA_024174645.1 Lemna minuta
TACATTTTTCTAATTCTTTTATGAATTCGTTGATTATCCACTCAATTACTCACGTCACTCATACACCAGATTTGTTTATACTGCATAGGGTATCCAAACCCCTTGCGCCAGTCCCAAGAGGAGACAGTCCTCCCAGAGTCACTCCTCACCTTATTAATCCCCCAGTAACAATTACTAACTAGCCCGGATAATCTGACCAAAGTTCAAACACAAATTTTTTATCTGACCCGCCCACGCTCTCGATTAGTGACCTTACTTCACCGCTATCCTTCGATCGCTTGCGCTTGTCCTACGTCTCCTGAGGCGAGCTCCCAAAGCTCCACGTCTGTTGTTTCCCTTACTCTCTTTGGTGCCTGGCTGCCTCCTGCAGAAGTCAAGGTCTCATAGAGTCATCACCGTGCACGCGCGTAGATCTCTGCGTCCCTGAATCTCGTAATCTTGGAAAGGTTAAGAGCAACTACGCCTTGAGGTTGATTTTTCTCGAGTCAACTCCCTAGATTCTTCTAGTCTAGGACCAATTCACTAATAAACTCCCCCTTACCCTCGCGGGTAAGTGACTCCCCACGAGTCAATACAGCATATCAGGGTGATGTTAATTTTCCCTAGTTCCTAAAATAGTCCAACAAGATAAAAAGATATTAAAATACCTAAATCAAAACTAAGAAATAAACAAGCGATAATTGAAATGTAAAATGTGTAAGTCGTATAAAGCAAAATGTAAAACAATGAAACAAATTAAAATAACTCCCTAAAGAAATGATTTGAATTATTCCTTTGCCTTTGACTTTATTTTTTAGTTTTTTTGCTTTGACTTTGACTTCTAATTTGAATTTGACATCAACTTTGACTTTGATTTCTGCTTTGACTTCTTATTTGACTTTGACATCTACTTTGACTTTGATTTTTGCTTTGACTTTGAGTTATGTTCTAACTTTGACTTTTACTACTAGCTTGCCCTTTTTACCTTTGACTTTGACTACTGCCTTTGAAATCTTCTCCCTTGAATGTATTAAGAAAGCACACACAACAACACAAGCTACCCTTAGAATGATCCTCTAAATATGCTTACTATGAACTAAATGCATGTGTATGATGAGTGGACTAACGAAAAATTAACACTTCCCTTGAAAATAAACACCTTAATCTCACTTTGATGCTGTCCCGTAGAGTTTCTTACTAATCTTGAAATGGCTTCTCAATGTCATAATGACTTGTCGAATAGCTATGAAAATAGACTTCAACTCAACAAAAAAAAACCATATTATATATAATGTTGAATAAATTTGGAAATAAACACACTAAATATATTGAATAACAACTTAGAAACAAACTTGAGGTAAATACAAACAGAATTTTGATAAGCAAAATAGATTTTAAATGCAACTACAATCTATATTAAATGGGACAACCACAAATTCTAAATAATCAAATAAAGATTTTAACTTGAATTTTCAAAAACAATTTTTCTAAGCACACAACATAATATATTAATTTTTCAGATAGAACTTAAAAACAATATTTAGGTCCACTACAGATTTTACACGAAATTTAAAATAAAACAAAATTTTTTTAAAGGAAAAAAAATAAGAAAAACGTAAATCTGAGAATTTAAAATAAAATATAAAGAAAAATCTTAAACAGGAAATCATCAAAGACAATAAACAAGAGTTGATAAGAGAAACAAAATAAGAAGCTACAAAAGGATTAAAGAAAAACTGAGCCAAAAGGATAAGAATTTCAGGTTTCGATCATAGCGTGCAATGTATGAGAATGAGAAAGCAATCAATTAGAAATCAGAATGGAGATCAAGTTTAGAATTTTGAAAGAGATTTTAATGAACAAAGGATTCTAGAAATTTGAGAATCAATTCAACAAAATTAACAAAAATAATCAAAGACAAAAATCAATTGAAAAGGATTCAAATAGAAGAAAAATTCTTGGAACACATTTGAAACCAAATCGAAACCAGCAAACAGCTAATAAAAGTTAATGCTGGAACCAAAATCAAAGAATACGTAGAATTGGACAAACCTGAAAGTTTTCAGCCCAGAAGGATCCACACAAAGTTTCAACTATGAACATGAAGTAGAATGAGTTTCAATGTCAATCTTGTCGCTGCCTTAAACAAGAAATCTTGCCGAAGACGCAGGCATACAATTGTGAGGTGAGAGTGTGCAAGAGGCTTGAATCACGATGAAGAAATCGCTTGATTTGCCAACACCAAGGAGAAGATAACCAGAGAGAGAGGAAGATGCCTTCGCAGCCGGGGAGAGATTTTTCGCGGCCCAGCTTGAAAGAGAACACCACCGTGTAAGAGAGAAAACTACCCCCTTTTAGGGTTTTTGTTGTAGATTTTTTTTGTTACTTGGTCTATTTTGGTACCTTAAAATAAAACAAGGAGAAGAATATCATTAGACTTATTAAACAAACTAAAAGGTAAGGTAGAGAAATAAAATAAATAAGAACATGGATATTAAGTTTAAAAGAAACTTGAAATATATATAAATTGACATTGATTAAATCATCTAGACTAATTAAGTAGAAAATTTGTCAAAACAAGTAAAAGATTAAAATTAGTTGAGCTTATTCTTCATGATGTCCGAGGTTCTAGTGTCGAGCGGGTAGCTGCTCGAGCTATAAGTTCTTGCAATCATGAACAACTACCTTCCTCAAAGCATTTTAACTTAACTTAAGCATATTTCATAACATCAATAAAGCTAGGAGACAAATCATCAAAAAATGTCTAACTAACAAGTAGGGTTTCGCTAGTTTTGGAATCTTGGTATGAATACGGTATCTATTATGGTAAATAATATCGGGTACCGTTAGGGTCTAAACGGTACCCAGTACCTACGTGCCGTCTGCGATATCCATATGTCGGATATCGGTTTTGAGGGTATCAGATATCGGTTTCAGATATCGTGCAGATATCGAGTATCGTGCTGACGGCGAGTATTAGATATCGATATCGGATATTGATATCCGAACATCAATATCCAAAATAATCTAATATACCTAAATATAACATTATATACCTAAATACCTTGTATATCCAAATTAACCTAATATACTTTGATATCTCTCTACTAGTGTTACCTTGATTTCTCTCTCTCTGGACACTGGAGATTCTGCAATTTCTCACTCCAAAATCCGTCGTCCGCAATTTTCGTACTTCAGAAGATCGTCCAAGTTAGAAGAATGAGGAATCTTGAGATTATCCTATCGATTGGTCATCTCGTGATGATATTTTTCTTTCTCTCTCTCTATCTCACTCGCTCTTCCTCCTCACACCCCTATGTCTACTAACGGAGAGAAAGAGAGATGATGTTATGTGCTTCTCTTTCTCACTCTCACTCCCTTGCTCCCTCCTTCACGGATGATCTTCAAGTATTTGACTTTGTCTTTCGAAATATTTCACGAATCTTGCAATTCCCCATTCTAAAAAGAGTTTGTTGGTTGTGTGCCTATGGTTAGATCAGAAAACGGAGGAATTGACCATTTAGCAGATCTTTGGTTGCAATGAGAGACTCTGTTTAATAAATCTCTCATATTAAATTTCTAGTCATCTTCATTGAGGACTTTGTTATTAACTGTTTGCATGAAACAATGAGTTTACGGAATATTTGTGAATGAATTTTAAGATGGCTACATAGATTTATAACAATCATGTGGCTCCTATTATTCTTTGTAATCTTTTGAAATATAAAAAACTATAAAATATGTTACAGTGTATTTTAAATTTATTATTGCTGAAAATATTTTTGAAATTTCTCTTTTCTTCTTTGTTTTATAATTTCCATTTTATTATGCCCTTAAATCTCATTTCCCTTTCTTATAAAATTTGCTATTAAATTCTAAAAAAAATCTGAAATTGATATTATTAAATCTGTTTTTGTTATTTTACTAAAACTAATGATAAAAAACTGTACATTACTTTCTATTTTTATATTAAATCTATTTTTGTTACTCTCTTATTATTAAATCTAATTTTGTTATTTTATAAAAAATAAAAAAAATTGTAAATTATCATTATCTATTATTATTTTAAATTTATTATTGCTGTAATATTTTGAAATTTCTCTTTTCTTCTTTCTTTTATAATGTCTGATAGATTATGCCTTGAAATCTCATTTTCCTTTTTTATCAATTTTTTTTTAATTCCAAAAAAATCTGAAATTGTTATTATTAAATCTGTTTTTTTTATTTTACTAAAACTAATAATAAAAAACTCTACATTACTTTCTATTTTTATATTAAATTTGTTTTTGTTACTCTCTTATTATTAAATCTAATTTTTTTTCTTTTATAAAAAAATAAAAGAAACTGTAAATTATCATTATCTATTATTAGTATAAATTTATTATTTTTGTAATGTTTTAAAATTTCTCTTTTCTTCTTTGTTTTATAATTTCTAATTTTTTATGCCTTGAAATCTCATTTTCCTTTCTTATAAAGTTTTTTTAAAATTCCAAAAAATGTGAATTTCTTTTTATTAAATCTGTTTTTGTTATTTTACTTAAACTAATAATAAAAAGCTTTAACCTACTTTCTGCTTTTATATTAAATTTTTTTTGTTACTCTGTTATTATTAAATCTAATTTTGTTATTTTACAACAAAAAATTCTCATTAAATCTTATTATTAAATCTAATTTGGTTAATGTTTTGAAATTTTTCTTTTCTTCTTTGTTTTCTAATTTTTTATTTCTGATTTTAAATTTGTAAAATTGAAATTCTCATGTCCCTTTCTTATTATTATCTGAAATCTCATTTCTCTAAAATCTTCATTGTCTTCTTTGTTGAAAATCTCATTTCTATTCTTATTTTAAATTTTTTTATTCCTTCTTTATTTGAAATTTATGATGTATATGGTCTTTCTCCAATTTCATTTTCTATTATGAAGATAGGGCTTTTGATTTTACTTTTCATTTTAGAAAATGTCGACAATAGAGAGTTGCAGTTCATTACACACGGATGTCGCAGAAGCAAGCACAAATGTGACAAAATCTCTTGATGAGCAATGGTCAACATGAGTGAAGCGAAGCTGTATCACTCGATCTCCCATCATGCAATATTTTTAATTGATGAATGGACGCTCTTACTTGTGTGAAATTTGCAGACAAAAATATCCAGACGGCATGCAAGGGGTCATCAAGCGTCCAACAGATGAGAGCACTAATGTTTTCAGGAAGCACTTTAAAGTTGTGCATCGAAGGCTATACGATGCACTTAAGGGAATTGGTGATGATCATGGCATCCAAAAATACATAATAACTAAAGGGGCAGCAGGGCAATTGAAGATCAAGGCCCCAAAGAAGCGACTCTTGCAGGGCCTAACCCCCGATGAGATGAAGGATGTCATCGCCCATTTTGTGTGCCTCACTGACTCTCCTTGGAGCATCGGCGACCACAAAGCTTTTAAGGAGTTATAGCGATATGCGAGGTAGATAGAAGTAGATCCCCCAAGTGCAAAGGTGATCAAGTCATGGACAATTAAGATGCACCAAAGGATGAAAGAGACCATAGCAAAGGGTTTCACTTTAATACATCATGTGATGCTCACAGAAGATGCGTGGACATCAGAAAATGGATGCGGCTTGTTGGGTGTGACACCACATTGGATTGATGCTACCTGGGAGTACCGTGAGTGTGTGTTGGCCATTCGAGAGCTTGTTGGGAAGCATGACGGCGAAAGTATGGCATCTATAGTACTTGAAATTATAGACGAGTTTAAGTTGCAGGCTAAGGTTAGTATTTGTGTGATACGTATTAATTTCTCATAAAATATCAATTTATCTTTTGAATCTTTTATCAACTCAAGTTCACATTCTTATTTCAGATTAGTGATGTGACGATTGATAACGCCTCCAGAAATAAGAAGATGATTGTTATGATGGCCAAAAAATTGAAATGAGAAAATAAGAACTTCACCGCAAAGAGACATATACCATGCTTCACATATATTTTGAATCTCGTTGTTCAATCTGCCATTAAGAGCTTTGACATCCCTTCTGCAACTCAATTGATCAAAGAAAAAGGCGACGAGCAATTGACGGTTTCTAACTATGGTAGTGATATGGATGTCGAAGACGATGTTGATGTTGGTACTTTGACATCAACATCAATGCATAGGCTACATGTCACACTCGGCGAGGCAATGGCAAAAGTTAGGACATTGGTTCAGGATGCCCGCAATGGTAGCCAATAACGGCTTATGTACGCGAAGCTATGCATTACCTTGAAGATGTTGGATAGTAACCTCCTCGAATTAGATTGTCCAACGTCGTGGAACAGCACCTACGACATGCTTTGAGCCGCCATTGAGAAGCAGGTCTTCGTGGACGAAGGAACATCCCATTTCAAGAAAAATGGGAGGGAGACGAAGATATCAAAGGACGAGTGGGAATTACTATAGATATTTACAGATATATTAGAACCATTCTTCTTCGCCACTCATCACGTTTGTCAAATAGTGACCCCAACAATCACCGACGTATTATTTATTGTGCAAGTATGATAGTAGAACTTAATATTTTTTCTTTTATTTACATATCTTTCTAAGTGTTTCTTGCCTTAGTCTGATGGCCTCTTTTCCATGCATCTTATAGGAGCTTGATTTCCATATGAGCAGTGTCATCAATCGCGTTGAAGCGTAAACACTCTTCGTAGCGGTGAAGAAAGTGGGAATTGAGGAGAAGCTATCGATGGACCTTGCATGTATGGCTATGAAGCAAAAGTTGGATAGGTAGCAGGAAAAGGTATGGGAAAATCATGCGATCATAGAAGCAGCTTTATTAGACCCCTATCAGAATGGTTCAATGCTTGATGAAAAGACAAATAAATCCACGATAGCATATATAAAGGGCCTCTTACCCTCCCCACCGCCAACTTCATTTAGTACATTGACACCTTCTACTCCCATGAGCTCTACTACTAGGCAAGATTGGTTGAAACGAGTGTGCAAGAAGAAAGATGGGCCCGTGCATTCGACATTGATACCCTCAGAGCAATTAGATGCTTATATGAATGAAACCGTGAAGGATGAGGGGGACCCCGTGGTACATTGGTGGGCTCGTAAGGGGAACACTGCATATCCTGCCCTTGCCCCCATTGTATAAGAACTCCTAGAAGTATGTGCAACTAGTGCTCCTTTCGAACGTGTGTTCTCTTCTAAACGTGTGTTATCACACCAGAAAGCATCGAAACACTAGTGATTGTAAAGTGTTGGCTTCAGGGGAATAACACCAAGTGGTACGATAATGTCCATGATGAGGATGCAGACATGAGGGTCGTTACAGATGAAATGGTATGAACATTATATGTAGGGAATTCATCACTTATCATAGTCTTAACAGTTAAATGTTATGATTTGCTCACTCATTTTCATGACTTCACTTTGTAGTGGATAAGCAACTGCGAAGGGGCCTCCAATGCTTGACGATCTTTCAAAGCGATAATGAGGAATGAGCATAAGGTTAGGCGATGAGGTGACCGAACACCTGATGGGGAATGGTGAATGGGAAAACTTTAAATGAAAAATGTGGACCTTTGTAATTGTTTATTTCAAAGTTCTTTTTAATTTCAAAAATTCCAGGGTTTTTTTATCAATTTTTAAAGAGTAACTCTATCAAAGTTTTTTCAAAAATTACCAACTTAACTAAACTCACAAATATTTGGTCCTCAACTATAATCTTATTTTAAATGTTAATATTAGTTAACTTAAAGTCAAAATGTAAAGATGATTACCATGCAATTCATGCACAATTGATAAGATTTACTATCCTTTTTATCTTATTATGATTTGATACAAAATGTTTGAATAATTTTCTATATTAAATTTTCAGTTATAGGCTAATTAAAGGATTATTTCCCTAATTATTAGGTTTTATAAACTTATCAATCTTACTAAAATTGCACTTGTAGTAAGTTATTAATCAAATATTTTACATAATGGTTGATCAAATATTAATTCTAATATTATAAGGTTGTAGAAACTTCTTAATGCTTGAAATGTCAAAGTTATTATTAATTTTCAAAAAATTTCTAGGGTTTTTTTATCAATTTTTAGAAAGGAACTCTACCAACTATTTCCCAAAAATTACTAACTTAACTAGTTAACTCACAAATATTTGGTCCTCAACTATAATATTATTTTAAATGTTAATATTAGTTAACTTAAAGTCAAAATGTAAAGATGATTATCATGCAATTAATGCACAATTGATAAGATTTACTATCATTTTCATCTTATTATGATTTGATACAAAATGTCTGAATAATTTTCTATATTAAATGTTCAGTTATAGGCTAATTAAAGGATTATTTCCCTAATTATTAGGTTTTATAAACTTATCAATCTTACTACAATTGCACTTGTAGTAAGTTATTAATCAAATATTTTACATAATGGTTGATCAAATATTAATTCTAATATTATAAGGTTGTAGAAACTTCTTAATGCTTGAAATGTCAAAGTTCTTATTAATTTCAAAAAGTTCTAGGGTTTTTTATCAATTTTTAGAAAGGAACTCTATCAATTTTTTCCCAAAAATTACTAACTTAACTAGTTAACTCACAAATATTTGGTCCTCAACTATAATATTATTTTAAATGTTAATATTAGTTAACTTAAAGTCAAAATGTAAAGATGATTATCATGCAATTAATGCACAATTGATAAGATTTACTATCCTTTTCATCTTATTATGATTTGATATAAAATGTTTGAATAATTTTCTATATTAAATGGTCAGTTATAGGCTAATTAAAGGATTATTTCCCTAATTATTAGGTTTTATAAACTTATCAATCTTACTAAAATTGCACTTGTAGTAAGTTATTAATCAAATATTTTACATAATGGTTGATCGAATATTAATTCTAATATTATAAGGTTGTAGAAACTTCTTAATGCTTGAAATGTCAAAGTTCTTATTAATTTCAAAAAGTTCTAGGGTTTTTTATCAATTTTTAGAAAGGAACTCTATCAATTTTTTCCCAAAAATTACTAACTTAACTAGTTAACTCACAAATATTTGGTCCTCAACTATAATATTATTTTAAATGTTAATATTAGTTAACTTAAAGTCAAAATGTAAAGATGATTATCATGCAATTAATGCACAATTGATAAGATTTACTATCCTTTTCATCTTATTATGATTTGATATAAAATGTTTGAATAATTTTCTATATTAAATGGTCAATTATAGGCTAATTAAATAATTATTTCCCTAACTAATAGTTATAGGCTAATTAAATAGTTAATGAAATATTATTTAATTACTTGTTCACAAATTATAGGATTTTTTAAATTTGTCATGATTTGTTGACATTTTATAATGTTTAAATCACTTATTTGAAACGAGTGTGCAAAGGTGATCAATCATGCACATTATAATATAAATCATATCATAAATAATTATATCTAAAATATATAAGACTTTTATTTTTTAAAAGTTTATTTAAAATGTTGATTCTCTTTGGTCACTTTCTTTATAATTTATTTTTTTAATTTCCAGGTTCTGTCATCCAATACCGATACCGTCATCTAGTAACGTCATACAGTACTACTATCCAGTACCATCATCCAGTATTGCCATCCTCTACCGTCATCCAGTACCGGAACTGTAATGTTAATATCCAGTACCGCACCTATTCTCCTCAGTAATCCGATATCCGGTATACATAAATAGATGATGGTATCGGGTACTGGGTATCGGTTATTGGATGACGGTATCGGGAGATACCGGTACTGGATGACGTACCGATGTCAGTAGTCAAACCCTACTAACAAGATCAAAATAAATTCTTGATATAATGTTTATCTGGTATGACATCTCAAAAGACTATCCACATACACCTAAACTTGTGGATGACCGATCAATCCTTAGAGACAATTAAGTAAATATGATATTTTAAATTACTTGTGTATTACATGCTTGGGCTTTTAAAATACCCATTTAAAAATCTCTCTCCGTCTCTCTCGGGGGTTTCATTGAATCCAGGTGAGACTAACCCTTTAGGCGCGATTGAATAATTTTTTTCCGGGTTTTCTCCTAATTCTTCCGCGTCCTTCTCTTTATCCGTCTGTACGTTCGTTTTCTTTGATTTCCAGTAGATTGTTCCAATTTTTCCATTTTAGTGTTCTGTTTCTACTGATCCATCGAAAGCCTTCCGACCCGATTTACGGAAACTGAACACGGTAACAATAACCGCTCTATATTCCATCCTCTTGTTGTTCAAACCTTTCCTTCTAATCAAGTTGTGGATACTTTGGCAAGATGACTTTGTTCCCCTTACTGATTTATGATTTTGGTCGCAGGAAACGTGGGTTCCTTCACTTTCTCCTCACTGAGAAAACCCATGGGAATAGTTTTGGAAAGCCAAGCGGCATCACAAGCCCAGATGGCAGTTACGGAAGAACAGATAGAGACTTTGCTTGAGGTTTTATTTTCTCCTCCTATCCTATAATATTTTTCTATGCCTCTACTTTATAATCCTTTTGGAATCATGTGCGAGAGATTGACTAACATTCTTGGAATCAGGCCGCTAGATATGACGATATTGAAGATATTATTAGCTTGCTTTCATCTGGTGTTTCGATTGATTCCAGGGACTCTGAGGGACGAACAGGTTAGATTTCAAAATCGACATTGTAGTCTTCATTTGTTCCAAATCTTAAATTCTTTTAAAATTTCCAAAACAATCTTTTAATCTTCCTAAGTTTGCTGCTCAATGCTGAACTATCTCCAATTAATATTAACCAAGTAGATGGTTTTTATGTACTGATCATTTTTGGCTTCATTGATCGCTCTATGTCATTGATTGGTCATGTGAAAGAAAGTACTCCTATTTAATGCAAATGGATGTAGCCGTTGATTTTGTTTTAAGTTCGGCATATTTCTCTTATAATTGCTTTGCAACTGCAGAATATGTAATATTCTGGTGATGTTCTGATATTAGCTTCTGATCATGGTCTGGATCTTGTATATGGAAGGGGATGGCTCTGGCTGATAGGTCTTGTAGTAGTGGTGTGTATAGAGAGATAGAGATAGAGATCCCAGAGAAGAGTGAATGAGATTCCTGAAGGGAGAGAATAGAGACGGGGATAGCCCAAAAGAGAGGGAAAGGGAGGATAGGCAGATAGATAGATTGCTAGATAGATAGAGAGAGAGAGAGAGAGAGAGAGAGAGAGAGAGGGAGAGAAATCCCAGAGAAGATTTAAAGGTAGCTCAGTTTCTGTAAGGGAGTGAGTGAAGGAGGATCTCAGTTTCTGTAATATGTTGAGATATCTTTTATCTTTCATCTTTCCAGCACTTCACATGGCCGCTGCCAATGGGCACCTTCAGATTGTGGAGTACCTCATCAGTAATGGAGCTGTAAGAAATCTCTCCAACCTTTTCCGGGCCTGATTTTATCTGGTGGACTTTAATTTGGAAAAGTTACAATACGAAAATAGTAGTTATCTTTCAAAAATTGAAAGAAAAATTTTGGAGGAGAGAAGTCAAATATTCAGATGGTTATGCAAAATCACCCTCCTTTTTTTGCAGGATCCAAATGCTTCCAACTCTGAGAACAACACTCCTCTTCACTGGGCTTGTTTGAATGGTAATGTTGAGGTAACACCAAACACTAATGCCTAGGGTTCGGAATTGAACGGTCATGATTGAGATCAATGGGTCTGTCAATCAGTCAACAGTCCCCCTAGGTTTTCCCCGTGTTTGAGTTGCTATCATAGTATGCACTCCATCGATAATCAATGAGGAAGATTTATCTGAAAAAAAAAATCCAGTTAGATCAAACTGCCAGAATTGAAAGTTGGGCATATTGAGAGAAAGATTTTTACCATTGCTCGCTCTATGGGAATGGAATGTTTTACAGGGGTCGGTGTATCCGATTCCCTAGCTCCTCTGAACACACAATAAAATATAAAGCGATTTTTGTACACCAAAATTAATTATTGCGAGACATGAAACTTACCATTTTTACAGGTTGTAAAAGCATTAGTCAGGGCAGGGGCAGAGGTCAGCCGACTGAATCGGTCTGTTCTCCACCTTGGATCTCCTTGCCCACTCTAGAATCTGACTCCGTGATATTTTGCAAAGCAGTTACGAGCGATCTCCTATCGACGAGGCAGTTGTGAGGGGGAAACTGGAAGTGATCAACGCGGTGAATGAGGCTATGGCGGAACGAGAAATTTCTGGTTTTCAATTATCTTAATGTTTCCTGCACGTGCTGGAGTAGCTCAGTTGGTTAGAGCGTGTGGCTGTTAACCACAAGGTCGAAGGTTCAAGCCCTTTCTCTAGCGCGCTGGAGACGAATGGATTTTCCATGGTTTTCTTTTTTCAACTACGGCATATGCTGATGCATTCATGAGGTAGATGAAGACGACGGCATCATGATACTCCGCTGGAAATTTTGATTTAAGTCCTCAGATAATATTTTACTTGTCGTGAACACGTCTTCTTTCGATTAGAAGATATCAACTAATCCATTACGTCAAACCCCCTATAAAAGTACTAATTAGCAAAGTTACCAAACCCACGAGCGGTAGGAGATACGACTCGAAGAGTCCTCTACAAGGATGGTCGTCGGATCGATAGCAGCTGATCTTCGTACGCCGTTGGATGCGGATTCCTTCGAATTCGATGAGTCAATCTTTGACCTCAGTGGGGCCCACAGTTGAAAACTTCAACGACTCTTTGCGCGTCCGAGGAAAGACAAACCTTCTTCCTTGTCGTTGATCTCCCCCTTCCAATTCCAAATTCCTGAAGCGCGCGATCTTTCCCCTCCATGTCGCCGCTCCTTGCGCTCGTAATCCTGCTACTCTCCTGCTCCGGCGCAACATCCCAGCGTGTGGGTCCCAGAGGTTAGGATTTCCGTGATTTCATCGTCCTACTTTTTTGTCTCCGTCTTCAATTTCATCTTCTTCTGCAGGACTGTCCATCAATTGCGGCGCTACCAGCGGGAGCGAGATCGACGGTATTTTCTGGCTTCCGGAATCGGCTTTCATCCGAGAAGGCGCAATAAAGACGCTTTCGATCTCTAATCTTCATCCGGTACTCTCTGTCCTTCGTACTTTCCCTTTTCGGCAATCCGAAGGTCCTCGCCAATTCTGTTATTCCATCAATGCCATCGCCGGAACTAAATATCTCGTTCGGACTACTTTCTTTTACGGTGGGGTTAATGGAAAACGCGATCCTCCTGTGTTTGATCTGCTTGTGGACGGGACTTTGTGGGCTGTGGTGAATACGACGGCTGATTACGCGAGGAATTTATCTTCTTATTATGAAGGGATTTATAAGGCTCGAAGAAGTAGAATCAGGTTATGTCTGGGAGGGAACAGCTATACTGATTCTGATCCTTTTATTTCCTCGATTGAGATGATTATTCTGGAGGAATCGTTGTATAATTCGACCGATTTTGGTCGTTATGCCATGGGGCTTGTTTCCAGGAGTAGCTTTGGTCACAGGGGTCAGCTTTTCAGGTAAGTCAGTGTTACTTGCGTGATTTGAAGTCCGATGTTTTGATCTTTCCATGTTTCTATCAAATTCCTTGAATTATGAGGGCAATATTGAATGATCGAAGAGGAAACTTTAAGAGAAGTGAGAAAAAAGGTCTCAAATCTAGCATGAAGATCAAATTCAATCTAGGAAAGTCAATACATTTTGTGTGCGAGAGAGCGATTGCATCTCATGTTTCCTGATGAATGCTTAAAGTTATTGCAGAAAAATATGAGAGAGTCACTTTGAATCAACGCTATAGAGAGAAGAGTTCGGAGACCCATTTTAATTCTCTCTCTGGCAAAACATACAATCAATCCAAATATTTTCAGGTACCCAAATGACACATTCAACCGATACTGGCAGCCATTCCTTGGTGGGACACGAATCATCAAATCTTCTTCCAATGTCTCAAATCTAGATATGTGGAATCTCCCTCCTCAAAGCATCTTTGATTCCGCCCTTGTGGGCAATGTCATTGAACCCATGAATTTCCAATGGCCCCAATTTTCTCTGCCTAACTCCTCCTACTACATTGCCCTCTACTTTGCGGATTCTTCTCCTGAGAGTTCTCGAGCTCTTGATGTAACCATAAATGGAATCCCTTTCTCCAGCAATCTAAGACTCAGTTCTTCTGGAATGTGTGTTTTTGCTTCAAAATGGGTTCTCTATGGGTCAACTGTGATCACTGTGGCACCGTCCTCCGGGTCAAACCTACCTCCTCTTATTAATGGAGGGGAAGTCTTCAGCCTTGTGGAGCTTGGAGGCTTAACTCTATCCAGAGATGGTACTGTTCTTCCTGATTCAATTCCTGGAAAAAGTTTAACATTTTGCTTTCAGTGTTTGCTTTGGAGGATATTAAAAGAAGCCTGGTGAATCCCCCTTCTAATTGGGCCGGAGACCCTTGCTTGCCTGTTGAATTTCGATGGACTGGTGTCACATGTGGAGGAGAATCCACTGTCCGTGTCGTGAAATTGTGAGTAATTTTATATAAAGATATTATTTAAAAACATAATTATAATTTTATTTGCGTTCCTCTTTATTCGTGCCAGGAATTTGTCAAACATGAGTCTCTCTGGATCTCTCTCTCCTCAAATCTCTCAGATGACTGCGTTAACTGAGATGTGTGTAGATTTTTTTGAAAGATTATTTTACTTATTGAAATTTTCTTATAGACTTTGACATGGTTCTACTATTTATAGTGATCTGAGAAACAACAATCTCTCCGGAGGGATTCCAGATCTCAGTCGTTTGAGCAATCTCAATAAGCTGTAAGAGTATTTAGTGAGACTTGTTTCTTATGAACCTTTTCATTTAAGGATATGATGATATTATGTTGACTTTTAGGCACTTGCAAGGAAACAACTTCAGTGGGTCTCTTCCTCCGTCCTTAGGAGAACTGGTCGACTTGCGTGAACTGTGAGTCGTCAAAATCCATTGACCTTATAATTCATGATGAAATTATTGGATTCCAGTTAAATATTCACATTTCAAAAATACTAGTTATGGATTTCCTTTTGGCACTTACAAGGTATTGAGTATCAGGATTCTCTTCCTAGTTCTCTGGGAAACCTTGTCCACTTGAATATACTCTGTAATGGAAATCTGTTGACTTCATTATTTCAGGATTAAAACAAATAAATTTCAAGTATCAATAAAGTGAATTTTTAGAAATATTTCCATTGACTTTAGGTACTTGCAAGATAATCACTTCTCTGGGTCACTTCCTTCATCGCTGGGAAACCTGGCATTTTTGAACAAACTGTAAGTCCCCATTATCCATTGACTTAAAATTAATAATTTTATAATTGCAAATTCTCTTTAGTTAATTGAATAAAAAAAATTATGCTGGCTATAGGCACTTGCAAAATAATAATTTCACTGGGGCAATTCCTCAGTCTATTGGAGACCTCAGCGACTTGAATGAACTGTGAGTCCTCAAAGTCCGTTGGCTTTAAATTGACACTTTCATCTGATCCTCTCACTCTCTCTCTCCCCACAGGTTTGTGGAGAATAATGGATTTAGTGGTCAAATTCCATCAAATCTGAGAAGAAGGGGCTTGAACTTTCGGTTAGCAGAGATCTATTTGATTTTCAGGCAAAATTGAAAATTAATACTCAAATTTTATTTTTCAGCTATTTACCGGGGAATAATTTATCTCCGTGAATTTGAGGAGCCATGATTATTTGAAGAGGGTGAACATTATGACAGTCTTGTAATTATGTCTGCAATTATTAATCATTCCTTTGACCTCTTTCAGCTTTTTCTGCTATATGTAAATTCAGCGGATGTATTGATCGTTAAGTTTGTTTATCAATTGTAATATTCTGCTGTCCACCAGTGCCTTGATTCTATCCAGTTATACTCTATAGTTTTCACATTTTAGGAAAGATGAGGTTGAAATTTCTTGTTTTCGTAACAGTCAGAATCTGTTTCTCTCTCTCTCTCTCCTGCTGTCCTAATAGGAAGCCAAAATGAAGTGTCATATTTGGGTAAATTCTTATACAATGCACTCATTTGAGGACTTCAAGTAATTTGTTAAAACATTTATATTATGAGAAATGATGTTTTTAGATATGCAACGGACAAGCTCTAAGAAGATAAGGCACAAGGAGTCAGTGATTATTCTAAGAAAAATCTCATCTCAAAGATTAGAAATCCTCCATGGAGAAGGGAAATGGAGAGTTCAAGTGGAAATGCGAAGGTCATGGATGTTTAGAGGTTGGAGTCTGGTTGTTGTTGATGTTATAATGGTCTAAGATTGAGGATCGAAACATTGAGATACTCTTATTCTTCCATAGTGATGCCGCTGCAGACTGCTATTGCCAACTATTGGAGAATTGACTTCTGGCCCTTACAGAATCAACTCCCCAAAGAGCTCTTGGGGTAGCCCCCTGAGCTCTTGGGAGATATAGAAAGGGAGAAATTCTTCTTGATTTGTAGGCTAATTGATGCACGCCTTAGAGATCATGAGGCACATCACATAATGGCTTAGAAAATCTCACTCCTTTGTGCCCTCTACAACAAAATGTTTGAGTTTTATTTGTGGGGCTTTAAGGATTTGTCGAATCCAAGTCACACATATCGCGACCAGGACTACTCCACTTCATTGATTGGCTACCCTCGACATTTGGGATTTTGAAGCTCAACCAGGATGAAGATGTTAGGTCTAATCTCTATTAAGTGGATATAGTTATGTATTATTGTGGATTAGCTATCAGTTAATCCGATTAAGTGATTCAATTATTTTTAATGTGAGGATTACGACATTCATTTATGTGTGTGGAGGTTAATTATGTGAAAAGGTAGTAAATCAGTCATTAGTCATTAATAGATTGGCTAATGACTTAGTAGAGGCTTAAGCTTTCCTCATCTCTATAAATAGGAAGCCATAGTCTACTTGGATAATCAGATGCTCATAACCCTCAAGAGAGAATCACATTTCCTCTAGAGATCAAGAGGTTACATTAGGGATATTCAAGAAGGCAATTCTCCATTTCAGTAATCTACTTCGGATGAAGATTAATCCGGTGAATCCAGGTATGCATTCAATTATGTTTTATGAATCTGATTATTCCTATGAATCATGATGCATACTCAAAGTTTCCAACAGAAGAATCTAGCAGAAAACCTCGCTCGACCAATGGAGGCACACTACATGACCATACAGGTTGTATTCTTTTTGCCTTCTCTTACTTCTATAATGCTCAGACTAAACTACGATGGAGGCTAATAATATTGGATGGTTTTCTTCTCTTTGAGGATTGCGAACTCCATGGTATTGCCCTAGAATCCCTTACATGTGAGGTTCAAGCAGGAGATATATGATGCAAGGATTGTGAAAGAAGCACATGACTAGAATAAGGTAATGCAAGCTAAAGATTTAAGGCAATTTAGCAAGGAGAAAACTAGATTTAGTTGCATGAGTTGAGAAGATTGAAGGGATGGAGAGCAAGCACCAGGATACCATGATGATCATTAGAGTAAAGCTTAATAAGGGTTTTAGAGGCATAAGTCTCACATTGGATAGATTCTCCATTCTATCTCTTCGAAATTCTATATAAACATATGTACTCCTTTGTTTCTATTTACCAATCAAGGTTTTCTCTCTTCGCATGGTATTAAAGCTAGGTTCCTCCAAGGGCTCAATTGTTTCTTCCCTTAAACCTTGTTCTTTCACCACCATTAGATTCCTTGTTTAGAAAGCTTTTAAATTTTTACCATTTTGTGTTGGTTGAACATCATTTGTGCCTCCATCTACCTTCAGTTTGCGTGCATCTTTTGTGTCATTTAATGTGAAAGATGTGCCTTATCATCAGATCAATGGATTGCGGTGGCTTTCTTGAGCACCTCATAGTACTTGATTTTCTTGGGCACATTGCTCGAGGTGCTAACACTATTGCTGATATCATTTGAGGGCATTATTTTTTGAATTTTTAATGGCTTGTCAAGGGCCCATTAAGCCCATCAACTACAAAGGTATTTTAGGCATATCTTGGTCAATTATGGGGGGTAATCGCCCCATTTATCCCGTGTTTTGGGCTTTATTTTCGTTTTATCCCGTGTTTTGAAAGTTAGCCTAGTTTATCCCCAATTTGTCTAATCAGCCCGGTATATCCCGTGTTTGTCACATCAAGCCAAGTGTGCTGTCGTGGACGGCCACGTCGGCGTGGAATCCACATCGGACGCCACATCATCGCGGGAAGAATCTTCCCCATTTATCCCGTGCGCCCCATTTATCGCCCCCCATTTTCCAAACACTCGCCGAGGTGCTTAAACTCCGATCGAGCTTGAGCACGTCAATTATGGCGTCCGGGTCGGAGTCGATTATTCTGCCCCTCTCAGCGTTAGCGGCATCGATATTTCTGGCGGCGATGACGACTCGCGCGCCTCGGAGAGCGAGGACTCTCGCCGTTTCTTCGCCGATCCCGCTCGCGCCGCCTGAAAGAGCTTCCATAATGAATTTCTAGAGAGAGAAGGGAGAAGAAGAGAGAGGAGAGAAGAGTGACATGTGACGATGGCGGTGAGCTTGGAGGCGTCTACGCCGGCGGTAACTTGCTCCGCCGTGGAGCGGGAGCCGAAGCCGCTTTTGCCGGACAAGCCAGTCAACTCCCAGAAGATCGAGATTGGATCCATCGCCTTGTTCTTTCCGTCTGCACCTTCTTCTTGAGAAATATGGTGGTGGTTTGGAGAGTGGGATCCCGGCGTAGAGAGAGAAAGAGACGGTTTTATGGAATAATGGTATTATCGCAGTGTTCTGAGATCTGGGTGGCGACGATAAATGCGTAGGGTGTATCTATCGCTGAGTCACAATGACATACCGTTCCCTCGCTGCAAGATCGCTTTCTTGAGAGAGAGAAACATAGAGAGAGAAAGGAGAGATTTTCCTGGGACGCACGGCATCATCTGTATCAGTTATTTTCAACGGCCGCTCATCCAGCTGCCCGTCACGAGGATAGACAGCGACTGCCGTCTCGTCCTTGCACTGTCCTTCACTTCAATCCTTCACGGATTGTCAACGATCTTCCGTCAGTTTTCTTCTTCATCACTCTGCGACTACGCCGAATCAGAAATTTCTGTTTTGAATGTTCAGAAGCTTATCCTCTTTTCGCACTCTATGCAGCCCGATGGGTCGTTTCATGATCCATCCATGATTTAGACGGATTTGCCGGGTCGGTTACTCATCTTATTCAGGGTGATAAAAAAATGAATTGAATAATCTGGTCCACCCACACAAGGAAATCGCCAAACCGGAGATGAACACCGGGCATGGTGGCCTCGTGCCCTCTCTCAAGATGTGGCGGCGCCGCTACAAGCACTCCTCTCTGTCAGCGGCGCTGATGGCCTTTGCCTGGGGCTAACGTGGCCGCCGTATTCTGTGGTGATCCAATGAGACCTCGGCCATACGCCATAAGTTTCATCGCACGAGCTGGCGAACTCCTCGTAGTCGTAATCATACGGGGGGAACATGCTCCCGTTGGAAGCGCTCATCGGCATGACCATCTCCGTGCATGCCTGCGGCCATGTGTTCACTTGAGCAGAGAGAGAGAGAGAGAGAGGGAGATCCATGGAGAGAGAGAGAGAGAGAGAGATGACCTGCCAATTCCAGCCGTGAAGGCCATGGTCATCGGACTCGTGCTCCATCTGGAAGCACTTCTCCGAGCTAGTGAAATTGTAGTACAAGCCTGCAGCAGCGATTGTCTTCCATAGTTTCTCCACTCCCGCCGGTAACCCATCGATTATTTTGCACATCTGAACCAAGCCTCATAAGAGAGATACATACATACACATGTACATATAAATACATCTAGAGAGAGAGAGAGAGAGAGAGAGCGAGAGCGAGATGGAGAAGGAGAGGGAGAGAGAGATTTAGACCTCGGCGACGGGATAGGCGGGAAGAGGTTTCATGAAGTTGGCGGGAGTAGGGTAGTCAACCATCGCGGTGTACACAAAAGCCGACCAAAGCTCTTCTCTCTTCACAGGTCACTCTTCTCTCCTCTCTCTTCTTCTCCCTTCTCTCTCTAGAAATTCATTATGGAAGCTCTTTCAGGCGGCGCGAGCGGGATCGGCGAAGAAACGGCGAGAGTCCTCGCTCTCCGAGGCGCGCGAGTCGTCATCGCCGCCAGAAATATCGATGCCGCTAACGCTGCGAGGGGCAGAATAATCGACTCCGACCCGGACGCCATAATTGACGTGCTCAAGCTCGATCGGAGTTTAAGCACCTCGGCCACAGAATCGCCGGAGTGTTTGGAAATGGGGGGCGATAAATGGGGCGAACGGGATAAATGGGGAAGATTCTTCCCGCGATGATGGGGCGTCCGACGTGGATTCCACGCCGACGTGGCCGTCCACGACAGCACACTTGGCTTGATGTGACAAACACGGGATATGCGGGCTGATTAGACAAATTGGGGATAAACTAAGCTAACTTTCAAAACACGGGATAAAACGAAAATAAAGCCCAAAACACGGGATAAATGGGGCGATTACCCCCAATTATGGTCTAAGGGGAGTCAAAATTGACTAGAAAATTGGGAGTAGTCCATTGCTGCATTCTACTTCATCTACTACGAGCTCGTTATCTACTACGTCATCTGACACCACGGAGCTCGGAAAATTGGGAGTAGTCCATTTCTTCGAGCTCGTAATCTACTACGTCATCTGACACCACCAACATCAGACATGACATCTCGGGAAGCATTACCGATTCTCGCGACGCGCATCCCTCGCGAGTCATCGTCGCGATTACTCCGGGCGCTAGCTGGATGATGGAGGAATACGATGAGGTATCGCCGGGCCTGGGAACTATCGGAGCGTTCGCAAGAAACTGACGCAAAGGGGACACTAACCTCTCTCGGTGATTCACCGTCGTGAAGAGAAGCCGAGACAGAGGCGAGAGAGGAAGATGGGGAAACCGATGATACCCTCGGAGCAACTCGATCAGACCGTCCTACCGTAGGCCACCCCTGGATCATCTGCAGGCGCCAGCCCGTAACTCCGATCGCTCCTCGAGCAGCGCACCCATCCCGGTCCTCCCCTTTCGTCCTCTCGGCTCCCGGCCGTTCAGATCGTGGTGATGTCGCAGGTTTGTGAAAAGAAGAGTAACTCCACTCGAGGGAGCGTGAAACGCGATATCGGTGGGAGGGGAAGGGCGTGAAGAAGGTCGGATCAACGGTAGCGTGAGAGTCGCGGCACCGTGGCTCGGAGGGTCTCCCCATGCGACGCGCTCACCTACCTCTCCCTCTTCCAGTCGAGGGGAAGACGACCTGCCGGTTGACCGACACCCTCCGTCAGAATCACCGTCGGACTTCGGTCGCGGGTTCTCTCGCGTATCGGTTCTCTCACGTACCCTAAGTGACGGTTATTTGAAGTGGTTGTCTACAGCAGTTAGTAGATACGGTTACTTTGTGAGGCCGTTAAAAGGCCATGTATGTGTCCTTACGGAAACACAGAACGACGTTTTTCTTTTCTTCTTCTTTCTCTTCTGATCTTTTGTTAAGGCAGATAGGGTTTCTTCCAGAGAGTGTTTGTACTGTGGCTTTTTGTGCCAACATGTGGTATCAGAGCAGAAGCTTTGCGGCTCCCTCCAAGATCTCTCTGTGTGAGAATGTCGGATGGGAATGATGTAGTAGTTCCCAAAGCGCCAAGGAACACTAGGGATTCTTTTCTTTCGGGAGATTTTCCTCATCTTGTCCAAGACGAACTATTCTATCTGGGCAAAGAAGTTGAAAGCTACCTTGGAGGCTTACAGTTTGTGGGATGCAATCGTGAAGGAAGATGTACCCACCAAGAAGGACAGGCAAGCACTCATGGTAATTTATGCAGCATTACCGGAGGAGATTCTTGAACAACTTGACGATGAGATCACTGCAAAGGAGACGTGGGAAGTTCTAAAGAAGTTTGTGGGTGTTGATCATGTCAAGAAGTCAAGGATCCAGAGCTTGAAGAAGGAGTTTGATCACATCCTCATGGGAAATGAAGAATCGGTTGGTGACTTTACAGGAAGATTTTCTAGCATCGTTACTAAACTGAGAGCCCTAGGAGAGAAAGTTCCGGAAAAGGAAATTGTTTCCAAGTTGCTTCATGCGACACCGGAGAGGTTTGACCACCTTACTTCCTCCATGGAACAATTTGGTGGCATTGATGACATGTCGCTTGAAGAAGTCATTGGATCGTTGATGGCCCATGAAGATAAGATTAAGGAGCGTCACACTGCTCAGGGCGAGAGAGCTTTGTTGACACAATCTCAGACCAAGACCAAAGAAGAAGGAGAGTGCTCACGCGGTTTCCGTGGAGGCCGCAGTCGCGGACGTGGGCGTGGTCGAGGTCGTGGAAGCGGTGAAGATAGACGTGGCAACGATGACAATGAGAAGCCACGAGATCGGTCAAGAATCAAGTGCTACAACTGCAATAAGTATGGTCATTACGCATCACAATGCAGGAATAAGAAGAAAGAAGAAAAGGCAAACTTAGCCAAGATGGAGGCGAAGGAGACAGCACTCCTAATTGCTGTAATGGAGTTACAGTCGACGTTTCTTTTGCAAGGAAATAGCGGTATTCCAGAACCAAAAGGGACGTGGTACATAGACACGGGGGCGACAAATCACATGACAGGTGATAAGTCGTTCTTTCATGATCTCATTGAGAAGCCCGGAGGACTTGTTCGCTTTGGAGATAGGTCCACGGTTGAGATTGAAGGTTTTGGATCGGTTCTCCTATGCCGGAAAGATGAAAAAACTGTGAAGTTGAAGACCGTCTTATATGTTCCTAAGCTTGTTGTGAATATTCTCAGCCTTGGGAAGCTTGACGGTGAAAGGTATGACATCAGAGTGGGTTCTCGCCATCTCCGAGTCTATGATGAGCAAAGAGCATTACTCTTGCATGTGAAGAAGAATGAGTCAGGACTATATCTGCACAAGTTCAATGTAGTGTCCCAGTATCTTATGACAATGGAGACATCCTCAGAGACGGTGAAGTGGCATAAAAGGTATGGTCACCTTAATCTCCGTTCTTTAAAAAATTTGGCAGATAAAGAGATGGTACGAGGTCTTCCCAAGATTGAGGGAACCTCTTCGGTGTGTCAAGCTCATGTGGCTAGAAAAAAACATCGGCAGCCATTTTCCAGCAACTCTAATTATAGAGCCGAAGTCTCGTTAGAACTCGTTCACGCAGATCTTTGTGGTCCCCTCTCTCCAACGACTTTGGGAGGTAGCAACTACTTTATGCTCCTTATTGATGATAATACATGGCTAATGTGGGTAGCACTATTGAAGTCGAAGGCTGAAGCCTCTGAGGCCTTCAAGAAATTTAAGAATCTGTCTGAGGTAGAGAAGAATGTGAAGTTGAAATGTCTCCGGACAGATTGAGTCGGCAAGTTCAATTCTTTTGAAATTGCTAAGTTCTGTGAGGATAATGGGATCCGTAGACATCTCACGGCTCCCTATTCCCCAGAACATAATGGAGTCGCCGAGAGGAAAAATCGGACGATTGTCTCCATGATGCGTGCCCTCTTATTTGAGAAGAATTTTCCAAACGAGTTGTGGGGTGAAGCAGCTAGCACAGCTATATACATATTGAATCGTTCTCGCACGAAGAGTTTGCAAGGTTTGACGCCTTATGAAGCTTGGACAGGGTCGAAGCCAAACATTAATCATCTAAGGATTTTTGAATGCTTAGCCCATGTGAAGATCCTCGGGGGACATTTGAAGATGCTTGATCCGAGGAGCAAGCCTATGGTCTTCATTGGCTATGTGATTGGGTCAAAGGCCTATAAATTCTATGATCCGGACTCAAGAAAAGTGGAAATTAGCCGTGATGTTATATTTGAAGAAGATTGTACTTGGAAGTGGTCGAGGGAAACGGTGAAATCGGCCGGAGGTACATTCTCTATTGATCCATCTTATGATCTATTTTCTCTTCCAAATGATCATCATGAAGATTCATCTCACTCACTTGCTGAGGATGAACCTTCAAATGAGGATGCAGTTGATCCTAGCTTGGGTGAAAGGGAGGATGCCACTCCTCTACGGCACAAAAGTATTCAGTCCGTTCATGGAGAGTTGGACGACGTTGAACCTGAACTGCAGCTTACATTTGGAGGAGAACCGACTTCATTTGTTGAGGCTAATGAGGAAGAAGTGTGGAGAAACGCAATGATAGAATAACTTGATGCAATCGAGAAGAATGAGACATGGCAGTTGGTTCCAAGGCCAACAGGAGTTAAACCCATAGGTCTCAAGTGGGTATTTAAGGTTAAGAGAAATCCCAAGAAATAGATTGTACGGTATAAGGCGAGACTTGTGGCAAAAGGGTACTCGCAAAAGGCAGGAATCGATTATGAAGAAGTGTTCGCGCCAGTTGCTCAAATGGAGACGATCCGAACCTTTATTGCTTTGGCAGCGCAAGGAGGTTGGGAGATACACCATATGGACGTGAAATCAGCCTTTTTGAATGGACACATCGAAGAAACTATCTACGTTAAGCAGCTTGATGGTTTTGTTCAGAAAGGCAAAGAAGGACATGTGCTTAGATTGATGAAAGCATTATATGGGCTAAAGCAAGCTCCTCGAGCTTGGTATGTCAAGTTAGATTCATGTCTTTCCTCACTTGGCTTTCACAAGAGCTCGGGTGAATATGCAGTGTATATGCGAGTAGCAAAAGGTGCAAATCTTCTAGTCGGGGTTTATGTGGATGACCTCATCGTGACCGGAGCGAGGAAGTCACACATTTTGTACTTTAAGAATCAAATGAAGGAATTGTTTGAGATGACGGATTTGGGCCTTTTATCTTCATATATGTGAATTGATGTGTCTCAAAGAAAGGACGGGATTATACTAAGTCAAAGGGCCTATGCTTTGAAGACTCTTGAAGAGAGTGGCATGCTTGAGGCAAATGCTACTGATACCCCGATGGAAGCAAGAGCTGTGTTTCGCCAAACCTCGAAGAGAGACGAGGAAAATTCGACAAAGATGATTAAGTCCACGGAGTATAGGAGCTTGATTGGGAAGGTGAGATAATGACAGAACGAATCGGTGCGGTCATTAATTACACACCAATTCGTGTCAACAATAAAGCCAAATTTACCAATTTAATGATTTAATTAAGAGATTTTCGAGAGATCTTTTGGAATTTGATCAAATCGGACGATAAATTGGTGATATAAATTAGGGAAAATGGTAGATTTAGAAAGATAACTCAAAGACGAATATACGGAATCAAAAATCACTCGATTTGGATTAGTATTCGCAGAGAAATCAAAAAGCAAAGCAGAAAGAAATTTCTGAAAATCGGAAGAACAAAAAACTGAAATTAAAGATGAAATTAAACTAAATTATGATCCTAAATTACAAATTGATGATACATGATGATAGATTAGAGGAAAAACACGTATTCTAACCCGAGATAGCGATCGAAATGATCCATTTAATCACCGGATTCAATGCTTTTCATTCCGCGATTTCGAAAACGATCATCGGTGTTCAAGAGACGAATTCTCCTTAATCAATCGACGAAATCTCACTTTTAATCACTCCGTGGATGAGGAAACGAGTCCATAAGAGATTAGAAGCAAGAGATTCAAGGATTGAAAGGTGTAGATAGATCAATTTAACGAAATCATCCAAGAATACATCAAAATGTCAAAGAACATCTCAATTTATAGTGTATTTGGGCGTAACCGTCCGATGGAGTGTTTCATCAGCGATCAACGGCTCTGATTGATCGCATTAATGTAAATCGTTACCGTTATCTCGCAACTGTTGGATCGCCGATCGAGCGCTCAGATGAAGCCACGTGATCACGCATTATAAAACGCCATAAAATGATCGCCGTTGGATCGCGATCGAACGCCTCAGATGCATTTTCAAGCATTTTAATCTCGACCGTTATAACTCTTGCGATCAACGGTCAAGATTAAAACGATCGGTGAACCACGATTAAGCCACGTGTGCCCATCGATTTAAGTGAAGATCAACAGCTCAGATTGCACGCGCGATCAGACGTCTCACATGCTGCCACGTCGCATCCTCATCGTGATCATTGATCGCGATCGATCAGACGGCTCTGATCATGCCATGTCACCTGCGCGCCTTAAATATTCTAAAAAATCGATTTTAAATTAGAAAAATCGCTTTAAATTTGAAAGTTATGAATTTTGTAATTTTTAGGGATTTTTCCAGAATTTTTTTGAATTTTTAATGAATTTCTAAGGATTTTCCAGAATTAAAAATCAATTTTTCTAATTTAAAATCGATTTTTAATTCCGTAAAATCCTTAGAAATTCATTAAAAATTTAGAAAAATTCTAGAAAAATCCTTAAAAATTACAAAATTCATACCTTTCAAAATACAACTCCAAATTAATCTAGATTTTTTTCATTTGATCTGAAATTCAATTATCTATCATTATAAAAAGTCAAAATATTTAAATAACAAGAGAGTAAATTATTATTTCAAAAATACATTCATTTCTTTAAGATTTTAACTTTAGAAAATTAAATGAATGTTTATAAAAATGATATCTCTCATTATTTAACTTTAAAAACCACTTATAATCTCAAGTAAAGATGGGTTATAAAATCATTTATCTTTAATTCATCATAATTAACCCTAATTAAACCATTTTGAGATTATAACTTAAAATTGCATGAAATGATAGAAATGCACTCAAAGTATGATAACATGCATGAGAATGGAATGTTTTATGCCTTAATTTGTATTAATAATCATGTTTTTGCATGTTACGATTGCATGTTATCAGATACTTGACCCACACTCGTCCCGATTTGCAATACTCTATTGGGATTATGAGCAGGTACATCGAGAAACCATCCAGGAATCATATGGTTGCTTTGAAGAGGATTTTGAGGTATATTCAAGGTACCTTTGACCTAGTGTTATTTTATGAGAATGGTCAAGTGTAGGTGGATCTAGTCGGATATAGTGATATTGATCATGCTGGAGATGAAGATGATCGGAGGAGCACCACCAGTATTATCTTCTTCCTCGTATCTATGGCAATATCTTGGAATTCACAAAAGCAGCCGGTTGTGACTCTCTCATCGTGTGAATCCGAGTATGTTGCTGCTAATAGTGCTGCTACGGAAGGCATATGGTTGTCACAGATGATTGGTGAATTGAAGGGAGAAGCCCCGAAGCCATTTAAGATTCTCGTGGATAACAAATCTGCGATTTCATTGAGCAAGAATCCTATTTTTCACAATCGTTCAAAGCACATCGAGAAACGGTTCCATTACATTCGACAATGTATTACAAACAAGATGTTGCAGGTGGAGCATGTACGCTCGGATCTTCAATTGGCTGACATTTTTACAAAGTCTTTGTGCAGAATTCATTATTTGCAGATGCGAGACAAGATTGGACTCAAAGACGCAAGCGTTAATGGCAAGGTTACGGGGGCGAATGTTGACGCTAACCACGCCATTACGGGAAATCCTAAGTGACGGTTATTTGAAGTGGTTGTCTACAGCAGTTAGAAGATACGGTTACTTTGTGAGGCCGTTAAAAGGCCATGTATGTGTCCTTACGAAAACAAAGAACGACGTTTTTCTTTTCTTCTTCTTTCTCTTCTGATCTTTTGTTAAGGCAAAGAGGGTTTCTTCCAGAGAGTGTTTGTACTGTGGCTTTTTGTGCCAACATCATCTGCACACCCCGCAGGTAGCCCCTCTCTGCTGCCACGGATCCTCGTCTCCTACGCGGGTGAAACTGTCTCGTCATGGTCAACCCGTCGCTGTCAGATTTTGCGCCATTCCCCATCGCTTAGCACGCTACACGTGGCTACGGCTTCGGAGGCCTAGTGCTCCTCCAAAAGCCATACGGACATCGCACATCAGCCTTGTTCAGCTTTGTCTTGACACAATATCGGCCACCCTCCACCTAAAGTCCTACAGACGTCGCGCTCCCCCCTCCTCCCCTTGTTCGCAGGTTGCTTCAAGTGATCAAGCTTGGGCTGCAGCCTTTGGCGAATCCACAACGAGCAAACCAGCCTCTAGACCTGGACAGAGAGGATCCCCGGGTTTCCAGGAGTTGACTTCGCTGATAGTCACGCCTGCTTGCCCGTAGGTTTGGTTGTCTTACATAGAGTCTAGGATTTGCCTATCCATAGGCTAGGCTTGATCGCCCTATCCACGGTCAACCTTAGTTCCTTTGATCAGTCACGAGGGTTTCACCCTTGTCCTGCAAGAGTTGTTTGTCTATCCAAGAGTTGTTTGTCTATCTACTTTCCACCACTTATTTGAGCTCTCTTGAGGTCTATCACCAAGAGCCCTTTGCAAGCACTTTTCTTAGTAGACTTTGTCCATGTGCTGCTTCTTAAATCCATGACCTGGTCTCAAATGATAGCCAAGTACCAAGCCCCCAAAGAAAAGCCCTTTTCTTCATTTTAACCCCTCTGATGCTTGTCTTGGACAGCCCATTTAATACTTTAAACACTTCCTCTTCAAAAAATTTTGATTCTCTTTCTTTTGCTTGCCGTTCCTGTAATAAAGAAGGCAAAATTCATGGTAGATATTCCAGAATATCAAGTTATAATATGGTAGATAAGATGGTATATTCACAAGTTTAATGGAATTAAATAAGAGCAAATCATGGATATATATATATATATAGCTACTTGTTATGCTCTTATCAACCCTCCATTTTAGTCCCACATTCTACATATTCTAAATAATGTTAAGTAAATTCTAAAAGAAGGACTGAATAACTTCTGATGTGTGCATTATGTGTAAACCTATCTCTCATCTCTCTTATTTGTTGCTTGCATGGCTGTCATGCAAGCTACCTTGGCTCCATGCACACATCACATGGCAAGTGACACGTGCACGTGCATAGCACAAGTCCTCGCCCTTGTGGTGCCACATGTCGCAAACTGATTGGCCATGACTTTAATCCTCGTTTTAGACCATTTTGACTCTAAATATTCCTAAACGTTCCTAAAAATTGAGAAAAATATTTAAACTTTGAATTTCAATTTCTTCAAAAGTACAACTCCTTTTCTAGAAAATTTATTCCATTAGATCCATAGTTACATTCTCCATTCATTAATTCCTAAAATCATGAGAAGATTTAAAGGGTTTATTTTAGAAAATAAAGTGTGGTTAAACCTCCTTAAAAATAAGGAGGTTAACCCAACTTGACTTCCATACTAATTGTGGATCATCTTAAAAAGTAAGATGACCTATTTATCATATGCAAAATTGATTGACCGCTTTCCTACATAATGATAAGGTTGATTTAATGTTAGAAGTTGGTGAGGAGTTGTTTCTTCCTCTCTCTCTCTCTCTCCTCATCATTTGCATCCATGCTTCCTACTCGTGTACCTATGTCCTTTCACCCGCATAACTCATGGACGATGTCAGAATTCAACCATCAGACTTTAAAGAAGTCAAAATGGGGTTAATCTCATGATGATGCATAATCAAATAATAGTCAAGTTTATTCCCCAATTAGTACTAAATCGATACAAAGAAATGATGCATAATCAAATAATAGTCAAGTTTATTCCCCAATTAGTACTAAATCGATGCAAATTGAGTATATGAGTGGAATGGTACAATGAATACAAAAATCTCATAAAAACATGATAATGTGAGTCATATAAGTTAGAATTATCAAGTTACAAAGGGTTGGTTATATGGAGAGATAGTTCTAGAAGTGGATATAAGGATAGAAAGAAGAAGAAAGAGGTGGCAAAGACATTTTGTGTAAATATGTCAGACCTAAAGAGTTGTGTCTCTTCTTTGAAAGATATCTTGTGATTTATGATTATTCATCAAGGAATGCTTTGGGTATGTCCATGTAGGACCATTTTGAGACACCTTCCCGCATAGATGTTGACAAATCAACTTGTTTGTCACAAATCCTCATTGTTCTCATTAAAGGTGAGGCTAGGACCACTCGTGCTTGACTCAATCGGATGTCTTCATTGACAATAGGTATCCCAATGATAGAAACCTTGCTCTATCTCTGCTTGGGTATTGACTTTGGTGTTAACTTTGATGGATTGGATCTTGATCGACCCATGAACTTCATTAATTCGCTTCCCATCACTTAATTACCAAGAAAAAGTGAGGAGCAGAGTATGTTTGCCTAAAATAGCTCAAGTAGAATTTAGAGGCATGTCCAATGACATTGGAGAAGTCTTATAGGTCAAAGGCATAGTTGATTATCTTTGCATTACCTTTCAGAAGCCAATCAAGCTACTTTGGGTTAAAAAAATGTGCCATGAATATAGCTCAAGACCCAGGGAGCCATGAGAGGATCAAACATATGGATATTGAAAGATAGCTTATCAAGGAGCAATGGGATGGTACAAAGATTTGCACAACATCAGCTCAAAAGATCAATTTGCAGAAATTCACAATCAGGCCAACTCTGTGAGTTGTACAAAAGTCATGAGGTGCAGATTGGCTCATTCACCAGGATCATCTAGAGTGAAGAAGGGTGCATGGCCCAAAAAATGTACCCTTTTCTCTCTTCTTCCTCTGACTTGCCCAGCCACCACATCAGAGCGGAAAATTTGTTTCTCAGATTGAATTACAGAAATCAAAACTTACTATTTTCATTGACAGTCCGGCAATCCCACAACAGAGTGGGTTTATTCTCCTGAAGAACTGGTGAGACATAAAGAGAGAACAAAGAATTGTAATATTCATTTAACAGGTAACATCCCCAAAATGGTAGCTGGTTCACTCTGAGAGAATCTAAGAGGGAGAGACGCAGAGAGAGAGAGAGTGACAAGAATTATGATATTCATCACAAGCCCGCATTCCAACTATTTGGGTCTGATTCTACAAAAGGGTTAGAGAGAAAGAGGGCCAGGGAAGACATACCCAGATCAGATTTACAGCCTGGCTTTGCAGATGTCAGCACTAAAATGGATTAGGGAGACCTAAAGTCTGAAAATCCTCTGGTTAGCAACAGGTTTCAGAGCTTTGTTAAAATACTTGCGAATCTCAGGGATGATCCTCTGGGTCAGATGAGCACACCTGCAACAAATCAAATAAAACAGTCCTAAATATTCAAAATAAAGAAACCCTCAGAATTTTCTTTTTGGGAGGGAGGTTAGAAAGAGAGATTGATAAGTAGATAGAGATTGAGACATTTATAAAGAGAGATATTGGCAAATCTTCTTCTTATGGTATTCTTACTAACCCGGGACGAGTACTAAGCTTGTCAAATTGCTCCAGGATGAACAGTACACATGTGTGCCTCAGTGAAACCGCATTGAATGCCTCAGACAGCTCGTACATGCTCGAAACATTCTCCAAACTCACATCCTTGAATCAAAAAATAAAGCTCATTAACTATTAATGAGAAGAATACTAAAAATAATCCGATTACAAACCTGGGCAATGGAGTATTCACAAAGACGTTTGAGGCCCTCTAGGAGATACTGGTCAGCGGCCCTAAGAAGATCCTGAGCAATCTCCAGTGCAACGTCAGCTGATCCCGTGTAAATAAATCTGTCATTTCATCTCATGTCAGACCTAATATGATATAAATCAAACCAAGACTACTGACCTCATCATTAATTGAAACACATCCCATCTGATGTTGGGGATCTCTATGTCTCTGGCTTCTTTCTCCTGTAAACTGAGTTAAGAAGAATCCTTACTTATCAAAGTAACTAAAGTGATTGCTTACCCTGTATCCACCATCGAACATTGCCCGGAATGCATCTGATGAAGCAAGTAAAGCAATCCTGTGCGCATAAAACCGTTTCCCTGAAAGAACACAAAAAAAAAACTAATGACATCACTGAAAACGATAAATTACAAACAGGAAATTTTCATCATTATTAAAGGGCACGGCCACCTTCAACAAGAAAGGTTACGTCAGAAAGCGTGGGATTATTCACATACTGCTCGCCAAGGTAGACCTGAAAAATGCGATCAGATTACAAGAGCCCAGAAATAAAATTTCAGAAATTTTGTGAACAGGTTGATGTCAGTATCCCAACCAATGACAATGATCAAAATAACTGCTATTAGAAAAATTAGATCTCTATCTTATGGAAAGACTGAACTACTTTCCTTCTTCCCTCTAGTACATCCCTCGTTGTTTTTCTTTGACTATATTTTCTTTATACCAATAAATTGATTATTTAATATAGTCAGAAAAAGAAAGAACCTGAGGAGTGGGAGATGGAGGAGCAGCATCAACAGGAGAGAGTGCCATGGCTTTGTTTGCCAGTATACAAAGAGCTGTGGCACCATCCTGTTGCTGTTTTGGATTGTTTGACCCAAACAAGCCCAGAAGCAACTCCAAGCCTACCCATAAAAATTAAAAGTGGAAATTAAAGAAGGTGAACAGGGTTACAAATTGAATTGAATACTAGGGTATCTTGTAACTTAAACTTGTGTGGAATGCCTACATAGGACTTGTCTCTCTTTAGTAGACAATTTATTCTAATGCTGGGAGGTGGGAATGCCTCCCATCCCCAACCAACGGTTCTAGCCTTTGATTTCCACAGAGAACAAAGATGGACCAACTACCATTGTTGTCGATGAATATTGTTCGCTGATCATCTGGGTGGCCGAGATGAGCAAGAGCGAGAGCAACTCGCCTCTGGATGCCCTTTTCTGACACACGCATCATGTAC
Organism: Lemna minuta; assembly: GCA_024174645.1. Lineage (NCBI taxonomy): Eukaryota > Viridiplantae > Streptophyta > Magnoliopsida > Alismatales > Araceae > Lemna > Lemna minuta. Next base: position 8,671,728 of record CM044111.1, read on the forward strand.
AGTAAGTGCTTTAATACCTGCCATGTTCAAGAAAAATAAGGTCATCAATTTTCAACTTAATGACAATCAGCTGCAAAAGAAGATAAAGAGAGATAGAACTCACTCTTCCCTGGATCTTCTCCTCAAGTCTTTTTAAGGTTTTTGCCACACAGTCTTTGGTTGCCTGCATGGAAAGATAAAGAGTATGATGTGAACTATTGGGAAAAACAATCTGAAGCCCGATATGAACTGTTAAATATTCTCATAACCAGGAGTAAATTGCATTACAAAACAAAGATATATACATGAGTGTGCCAGTGAGTGAGAGAGAGAGTGAGTGTGTGTGTTTTAAGCCCCTTCGCACTTATCAAAGGTGGAAGAGTTCTTTTCAGAGGGATAGTCATAACCAACTTTCCTGACCATATGCGTCCAGCACATGGTTGTCACCTAGTATAAATCAAGGAGACCTAGGGATAAGAATGGTTTGTCATTTCAAGAACAAACCAGCATGAACAAGGAAATTCAACATGAATAATGAACTGTTTGCCTTTTATTTTTTATGTTCGCAAACAACCCCTAAACTAGAAAAATAGAGAATATTTTGGGATTCTCCAGCTAGGAGATAGCAAAATTGCTTCACTCTTTCTTCACGAATGAACATGAACACAAAGGGGAAAACGAAAATGAACACAAATATTTTGTTTACAACTGTTTGTTTGTTGAGAAATAAGTTCTTTCATCCATGCAAACTTGTTCACACAATGCTCAGGATACCAGTAAACATAAAGGCACTCAAGAAAAGGTTGATGATTGGGTACTGTTGCGGGAAATTCTCAACACCACTCTTCCTCAGTTTGTTCTGAGAGTCTGCGCCTCTATCCTTCTCAATCCTCCTCCTCCACTCTCAACTCCTCCCCCCCCCCAACCCCCAAAAAACACGCCCATGTGTATATCTGCTCTCGTGTTACATTTCTCTTGAGAATGTCTCATCTGATCCACATGATAAGCATAGTGTTATCAGAGAGAGATGAGGGGGGAGAGTGCAACAGGTGAGTGGTTAAACTCCAGTTAATTCACTAGTCCACAGACTAACCAGATTAGGCTAGCATATCAAAACAAGATTATCAGTCAAGAAAAAGATCATGCTCTGAACTGACCTTGAATTGAAATTCCAAGAAGTAACAAAGAAGACGTGAAGGCTTACTTGGACAATAAATTCTCCATCTTGCAACTTCTGAACTCCTCCCACTTTGATAAAATCTGGGACATTATCCTACAGAACAGAGAGCACCCCTCTTAATAAGCAATACTTCCATCAAACGTCCAGTAACATAGAAAGAAAAAACATTTATACTTTACCTCATTGTCAGCTAGACCATATAGAGCAAAAGCAGCATTATGCTGAAGGGAACCATTTTTTGAGTCAAGAAGCTTCAGCAGCGGAACCAACCCACCATTATAAGCAATACCAGCTTGATTATGTGCATCCTACACAAAGTTCAATATTAGACCTAGAACAAGTTGTTATTTATATAGAATCAACAAGATCATCATAATGGGTAAATATCATGCAAGTATTTTCCCCCAAAAACACGTCACTCAGTAACCATAAGATTGCATTAAAACATAGATAAAGGGGGTTTTGGATTGATTCCACGAACAAGGGATAGAAAATGAATAACCTGAGCCAGCCTCCCAAGGGCAAAGGCAGACATTTCCTTGCGTTGAACATCTGACGACTGAAGCATATCTATCAGGGGTCGCACAGCTCCACGTTGAACAATATGCACCTACAAAGATGAAGACTATGTAACATTGCATAACCTTAAAATGGGATTGAAACCCACCTTGCAATCAGAATCAGTGGCAGCAAATTGTCCAAGCAGAAGAGCTGCCTCCCTCTGGCTTTCAGTGCAGCATGAACTAGAATCCATGTTCTATGTAAGATACTTATTTCCAATGAGCAATAAAAGACCCGAAATGTAAGGAAATAAATACACGATAGTCTTGAATGGATATTCCAAATAAGGAAAAATACCAAATACATCCTCTACGAAGATCCTTGATGGTCATTCCAGTTATCTAGCACATGTCAATGTGTACCTCAACAAACCAATGACAGGCTGTAAAGCTCCTGCAAGGAGGACTTCCTTCTTTATAGTCGGGGATGAATGGACCAAATTCCCAATAACGCCAACCTAAGAAAAAAAAGTAAAACCTTAACACCATCGATTAAGGATATGCAGAAAAGGTAATCTCATCATAGGAATTATGTAGGAAATGATGATAGTGACTGTGGACCAAGATATTGGTATATTTGGCCTCCTATCAAAAAGTTAAATTTTTTTTTTGGAAATTCAAAAAGTTAAATTCTGACTTATTGATTCATAGTAAGAATGATAATCAATTAGAAATCATACCGCCTCATAATGAATAGCAGGGTCCTCAGAACGGATCATGAGAATCAATGTAGGAAGCGCATTGCACTCCACTATCTATACTCAGGAAAGAATAAGAATTAGCAGATTGAGAGCCATAAATTCATCAACCAGGTACTGGAGTTAGCAAAACCTGATTTTTGTTCTCATCATTTTTGAATGCCAGGGTTCGAAGGGCTCCTGCAGCAGCTCTTTGAACCTTTAAGTCAGCAAATTCCAGGAGTTCGACAAGAGGTGGAATTCCACCTTTGATTCTGCGACAATTAAGTGAAAAATAAACTACGTATTTATTTTAGATGAGCAATAGATCTATAAAAGTACAGAATTTAACCTGACAGCACTTTTGATACTGCTATTCTCGTGGGCAAGGTTAGTGATTGCATCAGCAGCCCTCCTTATAACACTGGTCACTGCCCTAGAATGCGGGGAATCTTTATGCCTATTTAAAAGCTCTACTAGATGTGGAAGGGCACCAGCATCCACAATTAGCTGCTGATGCTCCGGCTGAATGATTAGAAAAACCAAAATCTAAGTAATCCCAAATACGCTCAAACTTTATAAAATGAAATTATATCCAACACTTCTCCTCAAAAAAAAATTATATCCAACACTTAGTTATACAACAGACAGTAAGTTATAGAAATATTCGTAGTTATACAAACTAGACCTTTTCTAAGAAAAAGTTATACAGACTAGAAAGTGAAATACGCAGGGTAATCACTAGTAACTTCGTCTATACAACATTTAGAGCTCAAATAACAGGTATCTTCAGTTTCTACGTGGTAAAGAAAAACACGTTTTTTTTCAATATTTACTCTTTTTAAACTCAAAATATTATAGGAGATGAACAGCCTATTGACAGATATACGAGGATCACACGATGCCAATGTCACAAATATGCATCCATCTTGATGCCAATTGAAGGGAAAAATTGATGGATGTGATTCTCACTTTGACAGCCAAGAGACCAAGAGCAAACGCGCTCGCTTTCTCAACTTCATGCTCAAATGGCCGGTGACAGTCTCTCACCAACTCCTCTGATGGGGCCTGAAGATGCCTCACCAGCGCAGACACGGCCCCGCCATCCACAATAGCATTCACCACCTCCTCTACACGAAAAAGTAATACCAAAAATTGAAAAAAAAATCACGGAAAAAATAGTAATGAGATTAACGGACCGTTCTTGGCGAGCTCGGCGAGGATTTGCGCGGCGCGCTTGGCCGCCGACCTGTCTGCTTCCCTCCAGGAGAAGCTAGCGTCGAGGATTTCGACCTGCGTCCTAACCTCGCGGTCCAGCTCTTTTTGGGGATCCTCCGATGGATCGCCGCGGGAGGATTCTCCACCCACGGCCGACCCCGTGGATTCATCCTCCAGCTTCCGCTTCTGTCCTTTTCTCGTCAGGGCAATATGCATCTTTGCTGCCGCTCCCATCGGAGGATTGAGATGTTTCCAATCGCGAAGAATGGGGTTCTCCTTGCCCGCGGTTTTTTATCATGGGATGGTAAAGCAGGGAATTTGGAAAGTAAAGCAGGTAACCGGCACCTGTCGGTCGCATCGGCGAAGCAACCTTAAACTTACCTATAACTAGTTTCCGGTCACTTCAAACACTTGAAATTTGATAATGGGGGTGATCCAAGGCGCCTAATGAGTTCCACGTGGCCGTCCCTGATATGTATACGTATATCCATCTCTCTCTAATCCTCTCTTATCATGCCATTTTGGAAAAAACCCCCAAAATTTGATATGTTCTTAAGTTCAATGTCTACGGCATTTCAAAGCCCTAAAAATCCCTTGTAACTAATTTATTGAAGCTAGATTGGTTCTTGAAGAGGTTCAAGATTCCCCATTGATCTCTCTTTCTCAATTGTCTATGTTTAAGTCTCTCTCTCTCTCTTTCTCTCTCTCTCTCTCTCTCTCATGTTAGTCCTATTAATCCTATAGATCATTACAAGAAGAAAATATTTAATGTCCCCAAAAGAAAAAAAATTTGTTATTGATAATAGAATACTTTCCTAACTTTTTTTCTTAGTTATATTCTTCTTTTGTTATTTCTCCTAGATTCATATGGATGTTTTCTTCAATATTTTTGGGCAATTGATTCACATGATCTTGTTTTTGATGATTGCTTATCCTCACCTCCATATGTATCAATTTATTGTGGATTCAAGAGAAAAATAAATGAGCCAAATTATTTTTATTAAAACCATCAAGTTATCATAGATCGCATTAGATTAAGCATAATTTCCATTAAAAAGATTTCTAGATATTTTGTCATTTATTCATTATTGAATATTTATCTATTAACTTGATAATATTTTTATTTCTCACTTATAGTTTGTCTGACATCATATGGTAAAAACATATGGTACAACATACACACAAAAAAATCTTATGATATGTCCTCTGGTCTTCATGATGATATCATCTTGTTACTTTAGCAATACAACATGAAGTGCATGATACATATGTAGCTTCAAACCACCTTCATGTGTTTTCTTTACTCACACTACTTAGACATATGAGTAAATTTTTGAAGTCCCAGCCCCTTCATAAGAGATGTATTTGACAAGCTAAAAATATGTGGTCATTGAAAAGCACTATTAAGAAAAAAAACAAAGTTCTAACTCACTTCACTGGATAATCAGTTGAGTATAATAAAATAAAATGGTTAGAAATCAATTAAAAATTACATTTGACTTTGACATATCTTAAAATTTAACTGGACAATGCAAATATTTAATATTAAAAAATATTTCTTGTTTTACAGAATTAGATTTTGCAAAAAAAAGGTTTATAAGACCTTTCTCATGAGTCAAATCTCATGCAAATCACAATTAAGACAAGGAAGAAATCAAAGAAACAAGTTAGTGAGAGAAAATCATAAATTAAAAAAGATATAATTATGAAAAATGATACAATTCTTTAAATTTAGTCTTCAAAAATTAAAACTTAGCCTAAATTATGATATATTTGAAAAAAATCATTCATATCTAATAGATGTCACAAAGATATTGACATAATTATTCACTAGATCAAAGGATTTTTGTACCACAATATTTTGGCACATTCTAGGTTCAAGCTTTTAATTCTCTCCAATTTCTCATCAAAATCTTGATTTCTACTGCTAGAACACAAATCAAGCATAGAAATTTATTTCCATAAGGCTCTGATCTGTTGAGATTTTCTATAAAAAAAATTAATCAAGGAGAAAGAAAGTACTTATAGGATTTCAAGAGCTTGATTAAGTAGTGACAATGCTTATCATGTACTTCACAAGGATTAAGTGACATTATGAAAATACATTCAATTCCCTGATCTTACACTTTATAACATTCCATGTCACATGAAATAAAAAGAAAATACCATAAAATCAAACTTTATAAAATTACCCTTCATGTGGAGCCATGCAATGACTATTGGTAATAAGTGACCTACAAGCTAATCACACTACCCATTGATAACATTAATTTTGTAATTATAAATACATGATTCTTTAGTTTTTTATGGTGTAATTCGCATCATTATTAATGCATGTTATCATGTTTGAATGAAATTTGTGCATTCATCACGTCAATTCCCTCATAGGTTCATTTAATACTAATTTTAGGGTCAATTTGATGCATGAGTGGTCTTTGATGTTTTTCGAGGTCAAACAAGTGCGCATTAACCAAAATTTTGTGAAGTTTCATGTTCATAAGCCTTGAGCAAAGAATGAAATTAATAGAGCCTAGAAGAAGATGAAGAGAGCTAAATGTAATTTATCATTTTTTTTATAAAATTCTAAAGTATAGGTGAGATGTGAGGAAAGAGGATACTATGAGGATCAAAATGGCAAAAATGTTGCATCAAAATGAATTCTAGATAAAAGATATGAGTATTTGAGTTTTTAGAGATTCTTTTGATTTTTCTAGATTTTATAAAATTTTAAAAGACTTTTTTCAAGGAAAAAAAATTAAAAAAGGGGTTTACATAGCATGGTTGGCATGGCAAAGCGAACACGAGGCGCGACTGATAACATGCTATTCATGCATGTAATTACATAGTTATTAATGCAATTTAATGCATTAATCATTATAAATGTATGCATGTTATCATCTTTTAAGCATATTTCTATCATTTTGTGTAAATTCATGATATGATCTTAAAATACATTAATTTATGAGTTATTATGCATAATTAGACATTATAATCTTTAATCCTAATTATGTTTATGATCATAATCATGTTTTAAAGATGAAAATATAAGAGAAAAGACTTTTATTTACATTTATGTATTTATATGAATTTATTTTAGGGTAAATAGCCCCATCTATCCCGAACTTTTAAAGTTTTCCCTAATCTATCCCACACTTTTGTTTTCGCCCCATCTATCCCATACTCTTTCCTCTTTCCTCAATCTATCCCAGCCGCTGACGTGGACTGAAATTTAGTCCAGTTGGCTCCGGCGTCGTGTCCACGTCAGCCGCCTCCCTCCCTCCCTCTCTCTCCCGCCTCCGTCTCTCTCACTCCCTCCCTCCCTCTCTCTCCCGCCTCCCTCCCTCCCTCCCTCTCTCTCCCGCCCTCCCTCCCTCCCTCTCTCTCCCGGTCTCCCTCCCTCGCTCGCTCCCGCGTCCCGCCCTCCCCCTCCCTCTCTCTCTCTCCCTCCCTCCCTCTCTATCTCTCTCTCCCGGCCTCTCTCCCTCCCTCCTCTCTCCCTCCCTCCCTCTCTCTCCCGGCCTCCCTCCCCTCCCCTCTCTCCCGGCCTCCCTATCCCCCCTCTCTCTCCCTCCCTCCCTCTCTCTCCCGGCCTCCCTCCCTCCCCCTCTCTCCCGGCCTCCCTCCCTCCGTCTCTCTCCCGGCCTCCGTCTCTCTCCCGGCCTCCCTCCCTTCCCATGCTGGGGTTTCTATCAGCCCTCTGTGGATAATAATTGGCCGAAGCTTCATACTCGTCAGGTGCCTTGACAGCTACTTCCACGTGGTAAGAAATTAGAGTAAGCTGCCGCACTTTTATTTCCGCGCTTACGCTCTGCAGTTGCGAAGATAAGTAGAGTAGTCGGATGTTCGTTGAAGGTCAACGGGGATGTGGAGGTCGTTCGTTAAACTCGGCTTCTTATCGCTGTTTCTCCTGTGTTTTCGTTGTTAATTTTCGTTCGTCGTCTTTTGGAATCTTTTGATGTTGGTAGTTGACGCGTTCTTCTCTCGCGGGGGGGCAAAGTTGATGGGCGATACCACTGACGCGTACAAGTCGACATTTTCTCCAAGATATGTTATCTTTATGTTCCATCCAATTTCACAACCGATGATCGACGGGATCGGCTTTCCCTTTGACGTTGTTAATTTTTGTTCGATCACGAAAGACGATATACGCATGACTGAGTCCCTCGAGACTGATTGAGTCCTCGAGAGAGAATAATGATAAGCGAGGGAAGGGGTGCATGATCGAGAAAAAAGAGTTCATAATTCAACGGTGGTAAAAAACCTCCAACAGGTCTATTTACATTGACCACTATGCTTTTAGGTCTCAAATGAGGCAGGTGGCTGAATCGACGCCCGGAAATATGTCGAAGCTTTGGGACCGAGTCAAGCATAAAACTGAGCAGTACAAGAGAGTCGATTTCTGGTTTATTTACCATAAGAAAATGGTAAATACTGATGTTCAGGTTATTTACTATAAGAAAAGGCGACGTGGGGACATTTATTGATTTCTTGATGTTATAGAGTTTCTATTTCGGTCACATCAAATATATACTCTTTTGTAAGGATCTTATGTCTACAACTTTTCCATCAGCTCACTGAGTTCTCTAGAGAGAAGAGAGAAAAGCAAGAGAATGCGTACATGAAAAGAGAGAGAGTTCATCATTCAACGGGTGTAAAACACCTTAAGCAGGTTTATTTACGTCGATCTCCATGCATTTACTTAGGCGGGTGGCTCTATTTGCGTAGGGAAATAGTTAGTATGGAAGTGACCGAGAGGTAGCCGCGGAAGATGACGCCTATAAAGCGAGTGCCATTCGCTCTTTCATTCTACATTCTAAACGATAAAATGAAGTTCCCAATGCCCCCCGTTCTCTTACACTTCTCCTTTTTCTTGTTCTTTATCTTCAACCCACTGACTCCCGTATCATCGGCCACAACGCCGCCGTCTATCCCCATAAAGGCGGTAAATTTAGGGGGTTGGCTCGTCACCGAAGGCTGGATAAAGCCCTCCCTCTTTGAAGGGATCGTCAACGGCGATCTCCTCGTGGGTCTCAATTCCCTTCGCCTCTTCGATGGCTCGATTAACATTATGTTCTCTTATAGATCTTCTCTACCGTGTTATAGGACGGAACGCGAATTCACCTGCAATCGGTCTTCCTCGGCACGTACCTCGTTGCCGAGCATAGCGGGGGCAGCGTCATCGCGGCCAACCGGACGATCGCTGATCACTGGGAGACCTTCAGAGTCAGTTGTCAAAATTTTCCGCATTTTGATGCTAACGATAGCTTCACTAGAATGGTAATGAAAGATATAAAAGCTCTTTTGATGTTGGTAGAGATATAAAAGCTCTTTTGATGTTGGTAGTTGACGCGTTCTTCTCTCGCGGGGGGGCAAAGTTGATGGGCGATACCACTGACGCGTACAAGTCGACATTTTCTCCAAGATATGTTATCTTTATGTTCCATCCAATTTCACAACCGATGATCGACGGGAATGGACGCAAGCTCTTTGTGTGCGTTTATACGCGTGATCGGCTTTCCCTTTGACGTTGTTAATTTTCGTTCGATCACGAAAGACGCTATATCATAATTTTCGTTCGATATACGCGTGAGGAGGGAGGGAGAGGAGGGAGAGAGAGGGAGAGGGAGGCCAGGAGAGGGGAAGGGAGGGAGGCCAGGGAGAGAGAGGGAGGGAGGGAGGGAGGCCGGGGAGAGAGAGATAGAGAGGGAGGGAGGGAGAGAGAGAGGAGGGAGGAGGGCGGGACAGCGAGGAGCGAGCGAGGGAGGGTGACCGGGAGAGAGGGAGGGAGGGAGGCCGGGAGAGAGAGGGAGGAAGGGAGGGAGGCTGGGAGAGAGAGGGAGGGAGAGAGAGGGAGGGAGGGAGGGCGGGAGAGAGAGGGAGGGAGGGAGGGAGAGAGACGGAGGCGGGAGAGAGAGAGAGGGAGGGAGGGAGGGAGGGAGGGAGGCGGCTGACGTGGACACGACGCGGGCGCCAACTGGACTAAATTTCAGTCCACGCAAGCGGCTGGGATAGATTGAGGAAAGAGGAAAAAGTATGGGATAGATGGGGCGAAAACAAAAGTATGGGATAGATTAGGGAAAACTTTAAAAGTTCACGATAGATGGGGCTATTTACCCTTTATTTTATATAATACATAAATGTATAAAATTAATATAAATTAATTCTCTTATTATTTTTATAATTTGACTTTTTATAATGATAGATTATTCAATTCTGAAACCAACAAAATAAATTTGAACTAATTTGGAGTTGTATTTTGAAAGTTATGATTTTTACAAATTTATAGAATTTTTCTGGAATTTTTCTGAATTGAATTTGATTTTTATTTCGATTTTTTAATATTTAATTTAATTAAAAAAATGCAAAAAAATGGTTTTACCGCGCGTGTACACGTGGCCTCGCCACGTGGACAAGCGCGAGCGCCTACGTGGCGCGGAGGAGACGTGGCGCGGCCGTTAACGCGCCGTATATATATGTTTATTAAATATATAGGTCTCCCGTGTATAAGGAGACATATTTCACATCTTATGTAACTGTCATACTTTATATACTGAAGCATTTCTTTGATTTTCGCCGTGTGAGACTAAAGTCCCGTCTTTTAATTGGATTTCAGGTGACGTGGCCGCTTCTCGCGCGTTGAATCCAACCGCGATCAACGCGATGACGTCGATGCGGTGGACAAGAAGTCCACCGCATCAACAATCAAGCACGTGCATAATTGGAGGAGTAAGTGAATTAATCCGCGCCGTTCATCAAGTTAATTATGACAGTCCAGATTAATCGAAGCGATGATCTCCAATCAAATCTCGATCTTACGATGAAGATCCGACGACCGAGATCAAACAACGGTTCGATCAAAAGGGCGTCTCATCCTGATCGTCCATCGTGATAACTTCATCATCCAACGGTCCACATTTATTTCGGTTTTTATAAAAACCGTTCTTCGCGACGGAAGAAGGGTTCGCGTTCAATCTTTGAATACTCCTTGTATACAACTCCAAATCACGTGCCGTTTATTCGAGAGCACTCTTGACTCATGTCCGCTTCCAATGAATGCTTAAGATCGAACTTTGATTGAAAGAGAAGGAAGAATTCACATCTTGAACTCCATCTTCATCTTCAAAAATTTGGAATGAATAGCCTTGCATCCGGCGATTAATTGGATCATTTCGAAGGCTACTTTGGGTTAGGTTGGGTGATTTCATCATAATCTTTCGTCATTTAGTGTTAATTTTAGTTTTAGAATCATAGATTTAGTTTAATTTAGTTTAATTTTCGGTTTTTAATCGTTTTTCGAAACGAATTTTTCTCCTTTCTTAAATTCTCGATTTCTCTTCGAACTCTCCACCAAATCACTTGATTTTTGATTCCGTGGATTCGATTTTGAGTTGTCTTTCTTAAAATATCAAATTGCCCAATTTCTAACCTCAATTCATCGTCCGATTTGACCGAATTTCAAGAGTATCTCTCAAAAATCCCTAATTCTCCGTGGATTCGACCCTTAATTACCATTATACTAATTAATTACTTTGATTAATCATAAATTGGTAATATTAGGACTTTATTTTGACACTAAGTCGTGTGCATTCAACGACCATACGATTTAGTCTCGTCAGCGACCAAACCACACATAAGCAGTGTACATGAAAGGCCTGCATGGCATGGCTAATGGTAATAATTAGGGGATTAATCTGTTTATTGGCTTAACTACCTGATAACGTGCATATTTAACTCTCATTTCATCATCATTAATTGATTTTACTGCATAATTTCAGTCTATATGATGCATGTTATCATCTTAAAATGAAATTTTCCTCAATTTGAGGCCAAATCACTTAATTCCATTTTTTTTTATCAATTGAGCATTCTTATGTGTTTTAAGTGTGTTTGACCCTTTCAAGGGTCAAATCACTTGTGTTTGATCTCAAAATTTTTGGTTTTAAATATTTTAGGATTTAAGTGATTGCGTGAAGGTTTAAAAAGAGGAAGAAAAAAAAAGAGGTTAAGAGTAAAAGAAGGAATTAACCTAGTTGACTCTAGAAAGTCAACTAGGAATTAATTCACTCATAATTCTATTTTCTATCTAATATTTGATTTCGTAGTATATATTTGAAAAGGATTAAATTCTTGATCCAATGAAGAAAATTTTATACAAAAAGCAGTTCTAGAAATGAAGTTATGAATTTTTGAAGATTAACCTTTTTTTCTAGATTTTTCAAGAACTTTTTCTGAATTTTTAGAAATAAAAATTCACAAAAAGGGATTTATTAAGTGCGGGACCCACACGGTGTTGATGCGGCGACGCAAACACGTGGCAGCACCACCTAGGCAGACACGGACCCACGTGGGTCAAATGAAAGAAATTTTGGATCAAATGAAAGAAATTTGGATTAATTTGGAGTTATATATTAAAAGTTATGAATTTTCTATTTTTAGGGATTTTT
>CM044111.1:8684285-8879319 GCA_024174645.1 Lemna minuta
AACGACACGTCACGTGTCGATATCACGCGTCGATCGGATGGTCAACGGACCACCGGATCAAGATTAAAGACCTAGCAAATCTCAGGTGTTATAACGGTCCAGATCGAACCGTGGTGGGAGCATCCGGACCGTCGGATCATGATCCAAGGGGCTAAATCAGAGCGTTTTTATAATGCTTATTGATGGGATCATCCTGGCGTTCCGTTTTCAATGCGAGGATTGCGACTTAATTGAAACGGTCCACGATGGACCGTTTCATCGTAACCGTCGATCAAAACAATCAGACGGTTATGCCTAAAATTGTTATAAAACGAAGAGTTCTTCGCAATTATATGTATTCGAGTTCGATTTCAATCAAATTGAACTGTCTAGACACCATTCCACTCGTTTCTCTTGATTCCATCCTCTTCCTCTTTCATTTCCGCATACACAGAGGGGTTGAAATCAAGATTTGGTGGAGAATCGAAGGAGAAATCGCAGCTTGAATCTCGTCGTGACGTTCTTGGTGTTTTTCGCGATTAATCAGTTTAATCGCGACGATTCGATCGATAAACGGGTTTAGTGGAAGCGGTTTTTCCTAGATTATCTTCCATTTATGTTTAATTGCTTTTTAGATTAGGATTTAGAGTTTAATTTCATCAAATTTTAGCTTAAATCACGATATTTAACGTCCGAAATTTTCTCTCCACTTCAATTTTTGATTTCTCCGCGAAATGGAGTCAAATTCGATGATTCTTGATTCCGTGGATTCGGTTTGAAATTATCTTTCTAAATCCACTATTTTTCCTAATTTCTCACCTCAATTCATCGTCCAATTTGACCAGATTATAAAAGATATCTCGAAAATACCTTAATTCCCTGTGGATTCGACCCTTAGTTACCATTATACCCTTCAATTCGTTATAAATTCCCAAAATTGGTTAGTTTGGAATAATTTTTGACAGGAGACTGTGTGAAATCGACGACCTCGCGGTCTCGTCTCATCATTAGTCCCTTTGGTGAACTATTTCTATTTCCTCCTTTTGTCCTCAGTGTTTTGGACCTCTATTGTGAACATTTTTCATCTCATTTGAGAAGGTTATTTTTCTCCAATTTTTTGGTGGGCTTTGTTCAATCTCATCGCTAGACACTTGGTGGATACTTGAGTTTAGTTGGATACATACTTTATACTCTTTTATTGAAAAGATCTTTAGTAGACAACAACACCATATTACATGCTTCCACTGAATTGATTTGGATAGAAACTAACATCTAGAGAAATAAAAATTGTATGTTTACAATAAAATCTATAGATATATGAAATCCCTCTATATGTGTCAAAATGAGAACTTTTAAAATTTTCATATGGAGAAACATTTGTACAAAAATTATACCAAGAACAATGGGGGTATATATTTTAAGATATAAGATCAATGAATTCAAAAATTTTGGTCATAATATTTCAAGATTCTAACATGAGGTAAATGATGGATATTATATGTCTTATAAGCCAGTCACACTTTTATGTATCTCATTTATATTCATTGAAATGAAATTTATTCATTAGCATTCCTGTGTGATGTTTGCAATGAAGTCGATGAGCACATATAATTACTAAGTGAATTGTGATGAGATCATACTACATTGTTCACTAGTCTTTAAGCATATGAATGGGATATTCATGGGATATTCAAGAAGGATATCGAATTATTCGGAAAGAATAGCACTATTTGATCTGCCTTATATGTTGAATATGTTTGATCATGTAGCCATCGGTGTGGAGACACTAAGGATAGATAGTGGGTGCTCTTTCGAGAAAGAGTTGATGGAATTCATCCATATAAATCACTGAATGGTAATTACACCTAACAGTCAATCAGGTTGATTGATGTCATGATTGTGTAGTGGCCCTTTGACTTGATGCACCATAGATATCTTGTGGATAAATGATCATGTTGTGACTATGACTTACGAATCCCTGGCCACCGGATATCTAAAATGTCATATATAAGGTACAACATAAAGTCCACAAAAATGATTGTGTGATCAACATTAGATCATCTGCCCTCTGTATTTGAGGAGATTGACTCAAGGAATGAGATATAATGAAATCCTTGGCCAAGGTAATGGAAGTATCGAAGGAGGTCTCAATTATTTCTACACACATCAGTGCTAACATTGATTATAGATTCAATGGAATATCAAATATCGACCCACTAAGATATGTCTAACATGATGGAATTTAAAATTTTGAGAGAAGATATTCATAATAAAATATATGAGATGTGTTGGACCAACTTTCAAAGATAGTAAGAGGGAAAAGGAAGAATCTTAATCAAATGAGTTTTCACTTATCTAGTTAAAGAATAGTAGGTATAAGCACACAAAGGTTGATATGGGTTGGGGAGGTTTTCCTTATTCATTTGCGTGAATGTCCAAATTCTTGAAATTATGATACCCTCTCCAGGTCAATAGTTTTATTGAGAGTCAAAAGGTGTCATATACTATAATTAAAATTCTTGTTGAGGATATTTTCAATAAATGAGACTAAACTATGTAGCCAACTAAGCTTAAGTATCCACTAAGAATCCATGCTTCATTAAGGTTGCACTAAATTTAGGGGTGAGCTCCACCTCTTATAGAGCTCCTTAGAAGCTTCTAGAGACTCTCTCTAAAAGATGTCCATAACTTTCTAAAGCATCTAGAAAGATCCACAAGCTTTAACAAATATTCATAAGTTTCTAGTATAATCTAGAAGACTCTATAAGCTTCTAGAGGAAGCATAGAAGATTCTAGAAAATTTTCAAAAATTCTAGAATGTTTAAGAAGCTTCTAGAATAGAGAGATGACCAAGTCAACCCTCAGAATTGTTATATTAAATCTTCCCTTGCCTCACCATTACTTAGAATCTTGTTAACCTAGACATACAAGGGAAATGATATGCATCCTAAAAATCCTTATTATTTTTTCGGAAGATGGATCTCACCTTTACTTTGTTGCTAAATGACATTATAGCGTTGCATAAAAATGAAAAATTTTCAGCCATGAAAACTAATGAACTAAATTACAAAAATATGTCATTTATTGTTGATGGTCAAACTGTTATCACTAGATCCTTCTTTGAAAGTCATTGAACTCCACACCAAAGAGTTATTGGGAAGTCCTCTCTTTTCCCATGTGAAGTTCCTTAACATGCAAATCGATAAGGCTCATCTCCTTTATCTTTGATTGATCTTATGTGGCCTAAGCCAATCACATGTCCATGCCTTTTTTATGTTCATTGACATTAAATTTGTTCATTGTTACTGTTGTGTGATGTTTGCAATGATGACCATAAATGTATACCATGATTTAGTGAATGATGATGCCATAACATACATAGATGACTGGTGTTTAACAGTATATACTGATTGTTCTTATCTACGAATGGTAAAGCCAAATTGTATTGAGTGAGTACAAAGAGATCACAAGCCTATATTTATAGAGGAGAAAGAGAGAAAGATAGAAATATAACCCATATGAGACTAATATCCTAAGAGCAAGATAAATTGTGAGCACTACCTTTGGAGTTCTTATAAGAGCTAGTACAATACACCTTCTAATGAGCTATATCTAACACTCCCCATCAAGCTGGATTGTATAAACCAAACATGTGCAATTTGGATCCTAAGCAATTATAGAACACAACGATGATGCTCTACGTGAAGATGTCGGCGAGTAGGTCCAATGATGACACATGGAATGTAAAAATAACTCCCATCAACACAATGTCACAGATAAAGAGACAATTGATCTCAATATACTAGGTCCTCTCATGAAAGGCAAGGTTTCCAAAAAATAAAGATCGACGCCTGGTTATAATAATGCATAGGCATTATCATGGGGGTCGTGCTACCTAAGTTTTATAGAAAAAAAATACAATCATACCATCTCATGAGCGGTAGAAGCCACAGCTCAATACTTAGCTTTTACACTTGAAGCTGATGGCCATCGGGCTTCGAACTCCGTAGTGCGCAGACACCCAAGTTGCCCTTCCACTTTCTCAGAAAACCGTAGTCTCGGATCTACATTGAGCTCGATGATGACCATGGTGTAAGTCAGATTCTGCCTCAATTTGGTGAATTCAAGCGTATCAAGGATCACCTCAATCATCACGCCCGACGGCTGATCCAAGGACAATGTATACCGTTCTTTGGGGCGTCCTACGTTTGTGACGGTGTGGGGGATGAAAATAGGCATCTAACTTGCGTTGATATAGAACGTCGGGTAATTTAGCTCTTCACCGGTGATGCCACCGACAAGAGCACAGTCCACTGGTTCTCTAAAAACTATTTCAACCTCCTTTAGGGTGTAGCTGAGCCCGCATACGTATTTGACATAGTCAAGGAGCTGAACGTTGTAAACGATGCCAGGGTCAGCGGCCCTGGTGCCGTTGACATGCCCAGTGCCGGTGGCAAAGAGGTTGGCCGGGTTGCCGGCTTCGTCTGCGATAGGCATCCCGATGTTGTCCTGCCAATTGCTGGTGGTCATTATTGCGGACTTGATCATCACCGGAGAATAGGTTGGGTGCAAGCTCATCTGATTCGCGACGATACCCAAGAGGTGCGGGCACGCCATGGAGGTGTCGAACAGATAGAAGAAAAACATCGACGTCCAAGGATAGGCAGCCAGTATGTTGACGCCAGGTCCGAGGATGTTGAGCTTCAGAACGAAATTATTAAATCTGTTGGGGCCTTGCGAGGATGGATACTGACGAACTTCGGTTATCATCCGTATTGACTCCAAATCTAGCGTGGAATTGAGGTCGGACGCTACATAGGCCTGCAACTTCTCTGCCTCCTCGCTAGTTACATGTAACAAAGGGGATTTTGCATTTTATGCCGTAGATAAGTGTTGATCCATAGTACGGTTTATTCAAGATAATCAACGCCTTCGCCTAGGCAGTGTGCGTCACAACTCTTAGGAGTAGGTTCTTTTTGAGTTGCTTGTAGGGTCTCGTAGGCATAATACGGCCTTCCATGAGACATTCCTATTGCCGAGATGTATACTATTGCATTCACCGACACGATTGTTATCATAAGCATGGCGTAACAGGGTGGCGAGAGGAGAAGCGCCAACAGGAAAGAACTCGCTTTTGGCCTTCAGTCTATCACTTCCCCGTTTCCCTGTCTAATCTTAACTCTGGTTATTCGATCGGTGCTCCTACCATTGACCGTAAGCATCCACGGCGCGTGGTCTTCAAGGGATTCTAACTTGGAACCTTTGTTCCCTACGGTAACGCTGATGAAGATGTCATGCTTTGTGGCATAGAGAGTGCCAATATCAAAGGAGTTTTCATGGAAGGTTATAATCCAAGGATCTCCTATCGAGATAGAGAGCACGTCGACACCATCTCACAAATAAGTGTGGAGGCGTTCACTGAGTTTCTAAACGCAGAAGACTTAATCTTGGCCGTTTGTAGTGAGGAGTTATAACGGCGATGCGAGTGCCACGTGTACAAACCGTTACGACGGTTTCTTGTTTTTTCTTTTATAAATAGATGTGGGCTGCAATGCCAAATCAGAATGAGTGAGCGATATTACAGTGAGTGTGTTCTTGAATGCAATAGTGTTTGTTTTCTTTTCTGTTCCGATTCGTGAGTGTCTAAACCTCCTCCCAATTCCGATCTCAATTTCGTATTATCGCCAAACAAGTGGTATAAGAGGTTCGATCTAAGTTGTGGAGATGCCGAATAGAGGAGGTTCATTAGCGCATGACTCAAACACCGCAATTCAAGAAATTGTGCAAAGAATTGAAGCAATGACGACTTTGATTTTCTCCCTGACATCCACTAATTATCGTCTGTGGGCGATGAGGTTGGAAGTGTACTTAGAAGCTCATGGTTTATGCGAAGCAATCACTGGAACTGAGATAAACCAAAAGAAAGATTTGCAAGTGACGAGACAAGACCGCGAGGTCGTCAATTGCACGCGGTCAAGAGTCAAAAATAATAAATCCAAACTTACCAATTTGATGAAAAATATTTTGAATTGAGGGGTATAATGGTAAATAAGGGTCGAAATCCATAGGGAAATAAGGTATTTTCTAGAAATCTTTTGGAATTTGATCTAATCAGACAATGAATTGGTGATAGAAATTAGGGAAAATGGTAGATTTAGAAAGATAACTCAAAGATGAATCCACGGAATCAAAAATCACTCGATTTGGATTAGTATTCGTGGAGAAATCTAAGAGCAAAATGGAGAAAAATTTCTGAAAATCAGAAGATTGAAAACCGAAATTAAAAACAAAATTAAGCAAAATTACGATCCTAAATTACAAATTGATGATACATGATGAGAGATTAGAGGGAAAACATGTATTCTAACCCAAGATAGCAATCGAAATGATCCAATTGATCGTTGGATCGAGGCTTTTCATTCCGCAATTTTGAAAACATGCATCGGTGTTCAAGAGACGAATTCTCCTTAATCAATCAACGAAATCTCACTTTTAATCACTTCTTGGACGGAGAAATAAGTCTAGAAGAAATTAGAAGCAAGAGATTCAAGGATAGATGTGTATAGATAGATCAATTGAGCGAAATCTTCCAAGAATGTCTTACAAAATCGAAGAACACCTTAATTTATAGGCGATTTGGGTGTAACCGTCGGATGGAGGCGTTTAATCTTCATCAACGGCCCAGATTAAATGCGTAAGGGTGAACCGTTAGGATTAAATCTTGCCCATTGGATCGCAGATGGACGCTCTCGATGCAGTCATGTGTTTATGCGTTATAAAACGCCTTGAAAACACATCTGTTGGATCGCGATCTAACGCTTCGAGTGTGTTTTGATCGCGTAAAATCTGGACCGTTATAACTCCCATTTAAGACACGTGCGCTGATGGTGATCTGGTGGACCTCGTGTCCACTACATGAACATGCGACGATCCGCGCTCCTTTAATCCAACGTGTTGCCTTCAGCCACGTGTCCTACAAACTTAAAACAAGAGTAACTTAGTCCCACACGGATAAAATTAAAGAGACTCATCGGGTTTATAATATGGAGTGAATACGAGGGTTAGCTTAAATCCGAATATCGGATGCTTATATGTACTATAACCCTATATTACGAGTAAATATAAATATGCACATATCACATCCGCGCCACGCAGGCGCTCGCGTGGGTCCGCGTGGCTCTGCCACGTGGCCTTGGATGCCACGTTGCATCCACGTGGGTCCCGCGCGAAAACTAAACCCTTTTTTATTAATTTTTTATTTTTTTTAAATGATTTAAACTCAAAAATAAATTCAAAAAATTCCGGAAAAAATCCCTAAAAAGTAGAAAATTTATAACTTTCAAAATATAACTCCAAATTAATCCAGATTTTTTTTCATTGGCTCTGAAATTCAATTATCTATCATTATAAAAAGTTAAAATATTTAACTAACAAGAGATTTAATTTCTATTTCAAAAATACATTTATTTCTTTAAGATTTTAACTTAAGAAAAGTAAATGAATATTTATAAAAATGGTTTCTCTCATTATTTAACTTTAAAAACCACTTATAATCTCAAGTAAAGATAGGTTATAAAATCATTTATCTTTAATTCATCATAATTAACCCTAAATTAAAGTATTTTGAGATTATAACTTAAAATTGCATGAAATGATAGAAATGCACTCAAAGTATGATAACATGCATACAAATGTAGTGTTTTATGCCTTATTTTGCATTATTAATCATGTATTATCATGTTAAGATTGCATGTTATCAGCAAGCTCTCTCGGCAATCCTAAAGTCTGTCTCAGAATCCGTAAGCTTTCAATTAGATGTCAAGAAAACCGCGAAAGAGAATTGGGAGACAATTCAGATACTCCATGTGGGGGTAGATCACATTGTACAATCAAAGATTCAATTGTTGTGACGGGAATTCGAGAATCTTGCGATGAAAAAATATGAGAAGGTAAGTGACTTCTCTTCACGTTTCACCAAGATTATTTCTGAATTAAGAGATTAGGGAGAGCGATTAGAGGAGAAAGAAGCGGTGGCAAAGCTCCTCCAATCAATGTCATTTAAGTATGACTCTCTAACCTTTTCTATTGAAAAATTTAGAAACATGAGAAGCTTAAGTGTTGATGAAGAGATCGGGTCTTTGAGAGTGCATGAACAAAGGCTTCAAGAAGGAGATTCGAGGGAAGAAGAGCAAGTTCTGCTTGCTCGAGCCTTTAATCAGTCAAAGAAAGGCGATCATGGATCATCCTCAAGAGGAAGAGGAAGAGGATCAAGTAGAGGGAGAGGAAGAGGTCAGAGACGCGGAAGATTCTCCAAGAGTGACAAAGATGAAGAAGAGAGAAAACCATTTGATAACTCGAAAATCAAATGTTATAATTGTCAAAAAATGGGTCATTTTGCTGACAAGTGTTATTCAGATACAAAGAAGAAAGGAAAAGAGGAGAAGGCTAACGTCTTAGAGGAAACCGAAGAGGAATCGGCTTTGATGGTGGGTAGTATCTGATGAGTTCAAAGAATTACTTCTATATGGAACAAACGACTCACATGACGACCGCATGTGGTATCTTGATATAAGAGCCTGTAGTCATATGACAGGTAAGAGGGCATTCTTTCATAACATTGATGAAAATCAGTGAGGAAGAGTACAAATTTGGTGATGGATCGACGATTCCATATGAAGGCAAGGGTAATATCTCTGTTATCCCTCAAAACTAGTGAAGTCTTGATAATTTAGAATGTCCTTTACTTTCTCTACTTGACTTAAAAACTAATATCCTCAATCTCGGGAAATTAGATGATCAAGGTTGTAAAACCATCTTGAGTAGTGGCTTCATCATGGTTCATGATAAGTCTGGCAGATTGCTTACCATGACAAAGAAAACCTCAAGAAATGTGTACAAAATGAAGATCAACATCAATGAGAGGTGTAATTTGACTGAAGAAGAAGCAAGTGAAGCTTGGTTGTGGCATAAGAGATTATGTCATCAGAGTTTTTATACTCTACAAGATATGATAAGAGGAAACTTTGTGAAAGGATTGCTTCAATTCAAAAATCCAATTGAGGTATGTGCTCACTGTATCTCAAGTAAACACTCAAGAGCTCCTTTTTCATCTTTAGCATATAGAGCTTTGAGTGTCCTTGAATTGATGCATATGGATATTTGTGGACCTATAAGTCCACATACATTAGGTGGAAAGAGATATTTCTTCCTAATTGTAGATGATTATTCGAGGTGTATGTGGGTAGCTTTGCTTAAAGAGAAATCTGAAGCTGTAGAACAATTTAAAAGATTCAAATCTATGGCGGAGGCCGAGAAAGAAGTGAAAATAAAGTGTGTAAGAAGTGATAGAGGAGGGGAATTTACCTCTGATGAATTCAAAAGCTTGTGTGATAAGAGTGGGATCAAGAAACAACTTACTGCCCCATACACCCCACAACAGAATGGTGTGGTTGAGAGAAAAAATAGAACCATCATGGGTTTAGTGAGGAGTATGCTAAAAGATAAAAATCTTCCTCTGGAATTATGGGGAGAGCCAGTCAGTACGTATGTATATGTGCTTAATAGATCTTCAAAAAAAAGGAGTAAAAGGACAGACACCTTATGAGAAGTGGAATGGGAGAAAACCAAATGTGAGTCATCTAAAGATATTCGGTTCAATGGTATTTGTCAAAACCACTGGAAGACTCTCAAAAACTTGAAGATAGAAGTAAGTGCATGCTGTTTATGGGATATGAAGCTGGATCAAAAAGCCTACAGATGCTTAGATCTTGCTAATTTCAAAATTCATATCAGCAGAGATGTGATATTTGATGAGAAAAAGTCCTTCAAATTTCAGTGAACAAGATAAATTGGGAAAACTTTCATTAGGTTCTTCAAACATTCTTCAAGTCACGTGATTAGAAGAAGGTGAAAGAGATCCAGCTGAAGAACCAACAGAAGAGTCAGTGATCAATGAGTTAAGAGGAAAGGAGCTCAGTCAATCAGAAGATTCATAAGAAGAAGAGACAGTGAGGTATAGATCCATACAGTCAATTTATGATGAAACTAACCTCTTATGCAGTGAATTATGTCTTCTCTTTGCCGAGGAACCATCTTATTATTCCTTGGCTGCAAAACAAGAAGTGTGGAGAGATGCAATGAAGGAAGAAATTTATGCAATTCTAAAGAACAAGATGTGGATTGTGGTCAAACCACAAGGAGATATCAAACCAATTGGTGTGAAATGGGTGATTTGGGTAAAGAAGGACATCAAGGGAAAAATTCTGAGGTACAAAGAAAGGTTGGTAGTGAAAGGATATGCTCAAAAGGAGGGAATAGAATATGGTGAAGTATTCTCCCATGTTGCAAGGATGAAATCCATCAGAATTCTAATCGCCGTTGCTGCACAAGAAAGATGGGAATTACATCATCTGGGTGTTAAAACAACTTTCTTGAATGGAGAGATTATGGAAGACATCTATATAACTCAACCTGAAGGCTTTGAAATTAAAGGGAAGGAGGATCATATACTGAAATTGCAAAAGGCTCTATATGGTTTGAAACAAGCCCCGATAGCTTGGTATTCAAAGTTAAATGAAGTTCTACTTCAAAAAGGCTTTGTGAGAAGAAAGAGTGACTATGCAGTATATTATATGGCAGAGATGCAAGACAGAATCATAATTGGAGTGTATGTTGATGATATGATCATCACAGGGTCGAATTCCTACAAATGGGTAGAATTCAAAGAAAACATGAAACATGTTTTCGAAATAACGGATTTGGGTATACTCAAATCCTATTTAGGAATTGAAATCAAGCATGAAGTAACTTGCACTTGGCTTAATCTGAAGTCCTATATCCAAAATATCCTTCATGCATTCAAAATGAGCGAATGCAATTCAACAAGAACTCTAATGGAAGCTGACGAGACGAAACCGCGAGGTCGTCGATTTCAAGCGGTATCGCGTCAAAAATAATACCGAACTTACCAATTTGATGAAAATGTATCGAATTCAAGGGTATAATGGTAAATATGGGTCAAATCCACAGGGAATTTAGGAATTTTCAAAAGATCTTTTAGAATTTGGTCAAATCGGATGAGAAATTGATGGTAGAAATTGGGGAAAATGGTATTTTTGGAAAGAAGACTTGAAATCGATTCCACGCAATCAAAAATCGTCCAATTTGGACTTGATTTCGCGGAGAAATCAAATTTCGAAGTGGAAAGAAAATTTCGAGCGTAAAAACCGTGATTTTAGGTGAAAATTGATGAAATTAACTCCTAAATACTAATCTAAACGCAAATTAAACATGATAGGAAGAGAAATGATGAAAAACCGCTTCCACTAAATCCGTTTTGCGATCAAATCTTCATGATTAACCCGATCAATCGCGAAGAACCTCAAGATCGCTTCGACGAGTTTCAGGCTGCGATTCCTCCCTCAATTCTCCACCAAATCTCAATTTCTAATGCTCCGTGCGTGCGGAATTGAGTGAGGAACACTTTGAGATCGAGAGAAGCGAGAAGAATGGTGTCTAGACAGCTCAATTAGATTGAAATTCAACTCGGATGCTTAGAATCGTGAAGAACACATAGTTTTATAGCAGGTTTTATCGTAACCGTCCGATCGAAACGATCGACGGTTACGATGAAACAGTCCATCATGGACCGTTTCGATTAAGTCCCAGCCGTCCGATCTGGATCGACGGCTCTGATCTTCCGCGTGGATTAGCGTTATAAAAACGCTTCAATTGTGCTCCTTGGATCACGATCCGACAGCAGAGATGCGATCCGTGCCGATTGATCTCAGCCGTTATAACGGTTTTAATTCCGCACGTGCTCCCGATTGCGATCAGTGGTCCGCGCTCCGCCCGATCAACGCTCCTCCGTCAGCCACGTCGCCAAAACAATTCGAGCCGTTATAACTAGGTTAAAAGGCACGTGGCGATTTGATCAATCGATGGTTTGGCGCTCACGCGATCGACGCGTGGGATCCACGCACGCCGTCGATCCGATGCTCCTCCTCGTGCCACGTCACCTGCAAGGTAAGTCAAGTGTGGGGATTAGTCCCACATGGAGAAATAAAAAAGAGATCGTCGGGTTTATAAGACCCGACGATCTATAAGGGTATGACCCTTCCCATATAGGGGAGGACAAAGACCCATTTTATATAGTATAAGTAATATATATATAATATATATAAACGCGCCACGTAGGCGCGCTGCGCGGGTCCGCGTGGCTCTGCCACGTGGCCTTGCGTGCCACGTCGCACCCGCGTGGGCCCCGCGTGCTTTTTGAATTTTTTTTATATATATTATATTTATTTTAATCTATTTAAATCAAAATTAAATCGGAAAAATCAGGAAAAATCCAGAAAAAAATCCCTAAAATTGTAAAAATCATATCTTTTAATATATAACTCCGATTTAATCCAAATTTCTTTCATTTGATCCAAATTTTAATTATGTATTATTCTAAAAAGTCGAAATTAATAAATAATGAGAGTTTTAAATTTTATTTTCAAAAATATAGTTATTTTTAAGAGATTTTAACTTAGGAAAATATAAATAAATGTGTATAAATGCTATCTCTCATTATTTTAACTCTAAAAACGTCTATAATCTCAACATAAAGATGGGTTATTAATTTATTCATCTTAAAATCATTATTTAACCCCTATTTAAAGTATTTTTGAGAATATAATGACTTTTCATATAATAATAGAAAAATACATATAAGTATGATAACATGCATGAAAATGAAATCATTTATACTTAAATATGCATCAAAAATCATGTTTTATGATGTAAATATCGCATGTTATCAGAAGCTCAGTTTAAATTTGTGAAAGATGGAAAAGAAGATGAAGAAAATCTGTCACAATTTAGAAGTCTTATTGGCAGTCTCAGGTACTTGATAAATACACGACCTAATATAACGTACAATGTGAATTACCTGAGCAAGTACATGAACAAACCAAGTTCAAAGCATATGAGTGCAGCAAAGAGAATTTTAAGATATATCCGAGGAACATCTTCATTCGAACTGAGATATGAGAAAGGGAAGAAGAATTATTCTATTTAGGGTTTTAGAGGCAGTGATTTCGATGGAGATAGTGAGGATCGTAAGAGTACAACCGGTCAAGTGTTTTTCATTGGGAATTCGGCTATCACATGGAATACAATGAAGCAAAACGTAGTGGCGTTATCGTCATGTGAAGCTGAATACATTGCAGCCTCGGTTGCTTCTTGCCAAGGAATGTGGATCATCCGATTCGTTGAAGAATTACTAAATATTAAGGTGAGACCATTTAAATTATTCGTTGACAACAATCAGCTTTTGCATTGAGCAAGAATCCAAGTCAGCACAGTTGAAGCAAACACATTGAGATGAAGTTCCACTTCCTCTGTGATTGCGTGGAAAAAGGGTATGTGGACATCGCGTACATGAATACAAAATCGTAGCTGGCGGATTCCTTTACAAAACCCCTCGGACGCATCAAATTTGAAGAGACTCGGGAGAAATTGGGTGTCGCGATGATGAACTAGGCGTGGATTAAGGAAGAGTTTGTGAGATGATAATCCAGCCATTCATCTCACAAATAACGGTGGAGGCGTTTAGTGAGTTTCTAAATGCAGAGAATTACTCTTGGCTGTTTGGAGCGAGGAGTTGTAACGGCGATGCGAGTGCCACGTGTACAAACCGTTACGACGGTTTCTTGTTTTTTCTTTTATAAATAGATGTTGGCTGTAATGCCAAATCAGAGTGAGTGAACGGTATTACAGTGAGTGCGCTCTTGAATGCAATAGTGTTTGTTTTCTTTTTCTGTTCCGATTCATGAGTGTCTAAACCGGCTCCCAATTCCGATCTCAAGTTTGTATTATTTCCAACAACCGCAAGCCTCGCCTTTGAGGCCGGCCTCCATCACTGTGTTCCCGGGGGGGGGGGGGGGGGTCGTGCAGTGGTCCGGAAAGGACTTGTGGGCTGGAGTCGAAGTCGTACTCCGGAACGCCGATAATCATTCCTTGTCCTTTCTTAGATCTCTTCTATTGGGATCTGAGGTCGATAAATTTCTGAAATTTTGATCAAAACATCAAATGCAGCGGAATCTATTGAATCGAATATTCAAATCATTAAGGCACTAAGAACAGATGATCCTATAATCTAATATGTATGAGAAAACATACTTAACAAGTTTTCTTGAAGGAGTTCTTAAAGCTATTTCATAGTGTCTAGCCTCTAGTGGTATCCACACGAGCTCCGGATGGTTGGATCTCCTCTTCAAAGCTCTTCACCAAGAGAGAAAGAGAAGAATGGAGAGAATTCCCATAAGGCTTGCATGGGTACATTCAATTGTGGTTGTTCTCCCCCTATTTATAGACATTTGGAATGAGGTTTTTTCATAAAAACTGTCATAATTATGTCTATATCCACTAACATCCATAAGCTTTATATGTATGACCCTCTAGGTCCATATATCTCACTAGTTAATAACTCTATAGAGCAAATAACACCTTATTGGTCAACCTTAATTAATTATCCACATCCACATATAGATTAATTAATCAAGAATCGATTTAACTCAATTGATAGGTTGAGTTGCCCGCCCGTTGGGTGCCAAGCTACACCACGTACACTAAGAGATATGAAGTATGTAAGAACTCACTTATGGAACCTTCCCATCATCGATTATCATGTATGTATAATACTTCATCCACATTAGACTCATGAATGACTTAGGGTATGCTCAACTGTCAAATCCCTAACCGGTCACTGACGAAACGAGACCGCGAGGTCGTCAAAATCACATGGTCTCGTGTCAAAATAAACTCCAAACTTTCCAATTTAATGAAAAGAACTTGAATTGAGGGGTATAATAGAAAATATGGGTCGAATCCATAGAGAATAAGGGAAATTTCTTATGATCTCTTCGAATTTGATCAAATTGGATGATGAATCGATGATAGAAATGGGGGAAAATAGTATTTTATGCAAGATGACTTGCAGACAAATCCACGGAATCAAAAATCAATGAATTTGACTTTGATTTCGCGGATAAATTGAAGATTGAAGATAGGTGCTTTTTCTATAGCGTAAAATCGCAAAATTACCAAAATTAAGGATGAAATTAAACTAAAGATTCTAAATGGAAATTAAACTCTACACAAAGATAGATTAGGTTAAACCGCGATCTCTAACCCACAATTGCGATCAAATTGATCTCAATTAATCGTTGGAATCAAGGCTATTCATTAAAAATCCAAAAATCACAATAGTGGAGTTCTAGTATTGATTTCGTCCTTGTTGATCGTCAAAATCTTGATCTTAAGCACTCCTAGTACGCGGAAATGAGTCTAGCAGCGATTGGGATCAAGAGATTCAAGAGATTTGGTGTCTAAACAGTTTAATTTGATTCAATTGCTCTCGAGTGCTTTTCAAATACAGAAGAACATCTCAATTTATAGGTAATTTTGAGCGTAACCATCCGATGAAACGCATCAACGGCTCTGATAAAATGCATGATTGCGAATCATTACCATTAAGTCGTGGCTATTGGATCACGATTAGACGCTTGAGATAAAGCCACGTCGCATACATTTTAAAACGCACAAGAAACGCACACTGTTTGATCGCGATCGAACGCATCAGATCCCTGTTTTTAGTCGATTTAATCTCGATCGTTATAAGTCCTTGCGATGAACGGTCGAGATTAAACGCAACCTGGTGAACCCAATTTTGCCACGTACCCTCATTGCTTAAGTGAAGATCAACGAGCTGAGATTTCACGCGCGATCAGACGTCCCACGATGCGCCACGTTGCATCACGCTCCTGATCATCGATCGCGATTGATCGGACGCTCCAGATTACGCTACGTCACCAGAGCGCTTTAAATAATCTGAAAAATCGATTTTTCTAATTTAAAATCGATTTTTAATTCAGGAAAATCCTTAGAAATTCATAAAAAATTCAGAAAAATTCACTAAAATTCCAGAAAAATACCTAAAAATTAGAAAATTCATAACTTTCAAAATATAACTTCAAATTAATCAAAATTTCTTTCATTTGATCAGAAATTTAATTATCTATCATTAAAAAAAGTCAAATTTAATAAATAACAAGAGATTTAATTTCTATTTCAAAAATCTATTCAAGTCTTTAAGGTTTAAACTTTAGAAAATTAAATGAATGTTTATAAAAATGATTTCTCTCATTATTGAACTTCAAAAACTACTTATAATCTCATGTAAAGATGGGTTACAAAATCGTTTATCCTGAATTCATCAGAATTAACCCTAAATTAGTGTATTTTGATGTTATAATGACGTTTTTCATAGAATGATAGATAAATACTCATAAATATGATAACATGCATATGAATGAAATCTTTTATGCCTTAATATGCATTAATAATCATGTATTATGATGTCTAATTAGCATGTTATCAGTCACTCAAGTTAGTACTGATGCGTGTAGAGATCATCGAGAACTGCTTCGATATTTCTACTACCTTGGCCAAGGATTTCATCGTATCTTATTCCTTGAGTCAATCTCCTCAAATACCGAGGGTGGATGATCCCATCTTAATCACACAATCATCTTTGTGGACTTCATATGGTATCCAACATATGACGTTTTAGATATCCCGTGACTAGGGATTCGTCAGTCATAATTAAAACACGATCATCCATCCACAAGATGTCTTTGGTGTCTCAAGTCAAAGGACCACATGCACAACTATGACATGAATCAACCTGATTGACAGTTAGGTATAATACTATTTAGGGATTCATATGGATCAATTCAGTGAACTCTTTCTCCAAAGAGCACTCACTATCTATCCTTAGTGTCTCCACACCGATGGCTATAGGATCAGCCATACTCATCATATGAGATGGATTAGATAGTGCTATTCTTTCCGGATAATTCGATATCCTTCTTGAATATCCCATGAATAGGAATGTTTAGAACATATGTTTAAAGACTAGTGATGACTATATTATGATCTCATCATAATTCACTTAGTCATTGCATATGCTCATGGACTTCATTGCAAACATCACACAAGAATGACAATGAATAAATTTCATTTCAATGAACATAAACAAGATACATGAAAGTGTGATTGGCTTATAAGCCACATAATATACATCATCTTCCATAGCTGACCACTCCGCGTGAGCCCGAGGAATTCTGGCGAGCGGGTCATCCTCGTCGTCAACTAGACGTCCGACTGCGCGGACAGTCACCATCGGCGGCGTTCAGGTCTTCAACTTCTTTGGGAGTTAGTCGGGCAGCGAAACCCCGGATGGCGAGCTCATACTAGTAAACCAGCTGCAGTTCCCTCGACTCTAGGGTGAGCGATGAAAGGAATGACTTGTGTCAGTCCTCCCTCTCAATGGCGCTAGGAGCACCAAGTTCTTTGGCTTCCGAATGTGAACTATGTGTTTGAAATCAATGATAAATTACCGGAGGCATTTCCTAAAGTTAATTTGTTTCTATTTTCATCTTTGTTACTAAAATATGACAGTATTTTCTGAGCACTCATAGTATTCTCAATACACTAAATTTTGTTTGTTCTCTTCTCTCTTCTCCTCCATCTTGATCTTGTGAGCGTTATTCTCTTGAGAGTGTGAGCATCGTTCTTTGCAATCTTTCAATTGGTATCAGAGCATCGTTCTGATCTTGTCGGTCGACGACAATGCCACAACGAGGAGAAAATTCTCTGGAACTCACCATGACAGCAGCTCCGAAAAGAACTGCATGAACCCACACAAATAGCTACGTTTCCTAGTTTGAACAAGACAAAACTATCAAGTTTGGGCAATGCGGATGCGCTGGCACCTTGAAGGTTTTGAATTGTGGGATGTCATCGAATCAGAAACCACTCTAAGAAAGAAGGATCAGCAAGCGATGTCGATTGTGTTCAGCACTATCTCAGAAGAACTCACTTGAGAGCTAGATGCTGACAAAATTGCTAAGCAAACCTGGGAGAGTCTGAAGACCAAGAATGGTGGCATATCTTGGCTACGCAAGGCAAGATTTCAATCACTAAAAAGAGATTATGAGACTCTTTTTATGGAAGACAACGAGATGATTTTGGATTATTTCGGTAAACTTTCACGGATTGTGGTGGAAATGAGAGGACTAGGAGAGAAGATACCAGATAGTGAGGTTGCTGCAAAAATCCTCCGTTCTTTGCTGAACAAATTTGACTCCATTACCAGTTCAATAGAGCAATTCCAAGATGTTGACAACCTTACACTTGATGAAGTACTCGGATCGCTGACGATCCACGAAGACAAGCTGAAGGATAGGTCTATGAAGAGAGAGGAGAAGGCTCTTCTAGTTCGGGCACTTGGAAAGCTGAAAAAGAAAGAGAATGACTCCTCCCATGGCAGAGGAAGAGGAATGGGAAGAAATAGAGGAAGAGGGCGTGGTCGGTCCTCGATACTCTAAGGATGACTCAGAAGATGAAGATGAACAGAAGCCTAAAGAAAAATAAAAAATTACTTGTTACAACTGTTAGAAGCTTGGACACTACTCAACTGAATGCAAACTTTCAAAGAAGAACAAGCCAAAGAAGGATAAAGAGAAAGTAAAGCTTAGTAGAAGAAGATAAGGTCAAAACTACTCTCCTCATGGCAATAGAAGAGACTGATAATGATATACTCTTGCAAGGTATTGTCCAAAGTGAGCTTGAAGAAGGTCTTTGGTATCGTGACACAGGCGCAACCAGCCACATGACTGGTAAGAGGAATTTATTTTATAAATTAGATGAATCTTATAAAGGCAATGTGAGATTTGGGGATGACTCAAGAATCTGAATAGAAGGAAAAGGAAAGATTCTACTGAATTCTAAAGGAGACACACAACTTACACTAACGAATGTGCTCTACACACCCAAACTGAAAGGCCAACATATTGAGTCTTGGCTGTTTGGATGAGCAAGGCTGCCAAATCACACTTGGAAAAGGTGTACTAACAATTAGAGATGAAAATGGCAGGCTATTAACCACAATCAAGCGAAGTTCAGCTCAGTTATATCTTCTAAAACATTTATGCTATGGAGAATTGCCTTAAAATTAGAGAAGATACAACTTGGAAATGGCATCAGAGGTATGGACACCTTAACTTTGATTCCCTGATATCATTATCATCCAAAAATATGGTAAGAGGTTTACCAATTATGCACAAAGTTAACAAGTTATGTCATGAATGTGTTCACTCCAAGCAAATTAGATCATCTTTTCCTTCTTAGTCAAGCAACATGGGCATAAACGCCCTTAGAATTGATCCATGGTAACTTATGTGGACCAATAGAACCGGAAGCCTTAGGAGGAAGGAAGTACTTTCTTCTTCTTGTTGATGACTGCACATGAATGATGTGGACTTCTATGTTAAAGACAAAAGTCCGATGCACTTGAAGCTTTCAAAAGATTTCAAGTGGCTGCTGAGTCAGAAAGTTCACTAAAGATCAAAACTTTGAGGACTGATCATGGAGGTGAGTTTAATTCAAAAGCCTTATTTGATTTTTGCTTACAAAGTGGAATTAAAAGACAACTATTAGCACCTTATTCACCTCAGCAGAATGGGGTAGTTGAAAGGAGAAATAGAATCATACTTAATATGGTTTGAAGCATGCTTTAAGAAAAAAATTGACTTCGTGTTTTCTGGGGAGAAGCAGTAAACACATTAGTCTTCCTACTCAACAGAAGTCCAAGAAAGAGTTTAGAAGGTAAAAATCCTTATGAAGCTTGGACTGGAATCAAACCTAATGTGGATCACCTTAGAGTGTTTGGGTGTCTTGCACATGTAAAGACTGTCTCAAGTAATCTAAAGAAGCTTGAAGATATAAGCAAACTAATGGTGTTCATTGGTTATGAAAAAGGTAGCAAAACATATAGATTTTATGATCCATTCACAAGGAACATACATCTCACTAGAGATGAAATACTTGAAGAAGGATGCGAATGGAATTGGGAGAATACTGTGGAAATATAGAAGAACACCCTTTACAACTCACCTTTCTTGTTTGACTATGCAGAAAGCTCATAAAATTGTGAGGAATCACAAACAGAAGGCTATCCCGAAGTTGAAGTAACTGATGTCTCATCCAATTCTACTACTTCCACCGAAGATAGCAGACCAAGTAAGTTCAAAGAACTTTCTCAAATCTATGTTGAGACTCAACAAGAAGAAAATTCTGCAAATGAATCATGTCATCTTGCTGACGATGAACCTATCTATGTCAAAGATGCACTAAAGAATCCAGACTAGAAGAATGCAATGGATGATGAAATGAAGTCAATCAAGAAGAATGAAACATGGAAACTAGTTTCACCACCCAAAGACTTCAAACCTCTTGGACTAAAATGGGTATTCAAAATCAAAAGAAACCAAAATAATCAAAATTCTGAAATACAAGGCACGACTGGTGGTAAAGGGACATGCACAAAGACATGTCAAAGATTATGATGAGGTCTTTGCTCTAGTAGCTAGAATAGAAACCATTCGGATTATTCTAGAAATCTCTCTCCTATTTGAATGGTTGGTCTACCATCTAGATGTGAAGACTGCTTTCCTACATGGAGAGATCTCATAAGAAATCTATGTTCAACAACCTTAAGGTTATGAGGACTCAAAGAGGAGAAATGATGTTTACAAACTTCACAAAGCTCTCTATGGTCTTAAACAGGCACCAAGGGCATGATATTTTAAGCTTGACAAAAGCTTAACTACATTGGGATTTAAGAAGAGTGAATATGAACCTACAGTCTACTAAAAAAACTCCAATGAATCAAGCATGATAGTTGGTGTATATATTGATGATCTACAGTTGACTGGGTCAAATGAAGAAAACTTAAGAAACTTTAAGTTAGAACTGATGAAATTATTTGAGATGACAGATCTCGGTCTCCTCTCAACCTATCTGGGCATACAAGTAATCCAAGAAAAAAGGGGAAATTTCTTTGAATCAAAGAGCATTTGCAAAACATCTACTTGAAGATCAAGAAATGATGGATAGTAATCCATCAAACTCTTCTCTCTAAAATAAGTTAAAACTCACTGCAACAGAAAACTCAAAAAGAATATGCACAACTGTATACAGAAGTGTACTTGAAAAATTATGCCATCTCACTCATACAAGACCTGATTTAATGTTCACTGTTGGTCTTCTTAGCCGTTTCATGGAGAATCCCTCAGTAGAGCATCTCAAAATAGCCAAACACATCATAAGGTATGTTAAAGGTACATTAAACTACGGGCTTAAGTACAAAAGGAGTAAAGTCTTCGAATTAATTGGATATTCCAATAGTGACTACGCTAGAGATCATATAGACCGGAAGAGTACATCTGGTTCAGTATTCTTTCTAGGTGGAAATTTAATAACATGGTCCTCTCAAAAGCAGAAAATCATCGCTTTATCTTCCTGTGAAGCTGAGTACATTGCCTTGAATGCTACGAGCTGTCAAGCAGTTTGGTTGGCAAGACTAATCAGTGAACTGACCAAGAAGAGTATGATGCCGCTGGAATTGCGTGTCAACAATTCCTCTGCGATTGAACTGACTAAATGATGTAGGATATTTCCAAAATGAGGATATGTATGAATATGATGACATGATTAAAGAAATAATCCTACAAATGATTGAAGGATCTATGAATGATATCAAGTAGGAATGAATGTATATAAGTCAGAGGAAATATCATTTAGGATAAATTAGGATTATGAAAATAATAGGGTTGATGAATATGATGTTAGTAGAAGAAAAGAGATGGAGAAGAAAATGATTGGTATTATTTGATAAATAAGGATAGTTTATGATAAT
This sequence comes from Lemna minuta, assembly GCA_024174645.1. NCBI lineage: Eukaryota > Viridiplantae > Streptophyta > Magnoliopsida > Alismatales > Araceae > Lemna > Lemna minuta. The sequence continues at coordinate 8,706,073 of CM044111.1, forward strand.
TTTAGAATGTGGAGATATGGAGAAGGTAATTTAGGAAGTATGAATATGTAAAATATTGGTGAAGAGGATGTTTTATAAGAGATAATACAGATGACTAATATTTATAGTAAAGAAAATAAAATATAGAATATAGGAAGCAGGAGAAGATCGGATAATAATTTATATTTAATATAGAGGAAAGAATGGAAGTCATTGAATAGTGGATAATATTCTGAAGGAGAAACAGATAGGGAGAGGGCCTAACGTTGGATTTACGGACTTCAGATTACGAACGATTAATCACGACAATTAGGTAAGGATGATACCTGTAGGTTTCGTGAAGTAGATGCTCGTTGAACTGTTAAGACTATCCGAGATTTCCGTCGTTGCATATGACGTGAGATGGTGGAAAGACGACAGAACGGGAGGGAGGAAAGATAGGGAGGTAGAATCGGAGAGAAGAAGATGCGGGAGGAACGATGGAGACACAGGGAAGACGATGAAACACAAAGGTAAACAAAAGTAACCGGTGACCAATTTCTTTATCAAAAATGACATCCCATCTTTGTCTTCCAGTTCTCTATTTTATAGGAGTAAATAGAAAGAGAATTGGACGATACGAAGCGTCGCGGTGTTTCGTCCGCGCTCGGACAGTTACGCCGGTTCAGGTAGTTTTCTATTCTTTTCTTTTTTGTATTTAGCTAATCCATGAGAACCGTCAAATGAGTCATGAATTGGTGTTGTTGATAAGGATCGTGGGATCGTCCAAATATTTCTTCTCTCTGTTGGACGGTGGGCGTTGTGGGAAACCTCCTTTTAAGACGTTCGTGCTTTGCGGTTTGCTCGCGTCTGGAATGTTCCGCCAACTACTAGTCATCAGAGCGAGGCGACGGAGGGAATTCTGAAGATTCTTGATCAGTGAATATGCACGCTAGATGACGTGTGTCCATGGGCGATAAGGAGTCGCTGAGCTTGACTTCGTTGCTTTTGTCGTTAAAACTCATCTTCTTGACTTTCAAACTCGTATTCTTGACTTTTACGGGACGTCGCCGGCTCTTCTCAAACGGAACTGTGGCCATTGCAAATCGATTTTTCGCTTGTTCGATTTATCCACGCGAGATGTTGCAGCATTTTACGATATAGCTTTCCGTTTAACTTAAAGCGATTATACTTAAACTTGGGCAGGCCGATAATGCAGGCAGCACTCGACATCGTAACCTCCCGCGCGTTCCAGAAGTCTGATCGCGGCGCAGAGAGTTCCTCTGGTGGCAACAAAATCTTCAATAATAACAGCTCATTCTCCTGCTTGCACAGCTCCCACGTGCATTCCCAAGGAATCTGTGTCGTATTCCAGCACATAATTTCCCGATATTACTTGCCCAGGGAGTTTCTTGGGTTTTCTCAGCGAAACAAACTTAGCTCCGAGAACAAGAGCTGGTGGAGGACCAAGACGAATCCTCTTGCTTCAATTCTGCGTTGACCTGAGGTATTTGGGACGGTTTTAACACTCCTCGTGGAGGCCTTCATGTAGTTTCACTAACCCGTAAGACCTTTCCCTAGTTGTTGCTGTTTTCATAGTCACTTTGAAAGGTTTTGACTGCAATGTCTCCATAAGCCATCGACGTGATGCTTATGTATAAATTCATTGGCTTTGAGAGAATCTTGGAGGTCTTGGGGACATAGGTGGAGGGTCCTCGTGACTGTCTTCAATATTGACAGCTATCTTATTACTGGAAGTTGCCATCAACGCTTGATTTTTTGATAGAACTCAGTCAATGGCTTCTTTATGTTCATAAGAGCTTTGATTAGTCTCACAAGTAGATGCATAATATAGTCATGCACTGATTTTGTCTTGAATGGAATAAAAGATAGTATCTTCTGTTAGATCTCTCCTAAAATTCTAACTAGAGGTGGTATTCAAAGAAAAGAGGAATATATCACAATGGTGTTCCTACTGATTTTTTTCTTTTGAGATCATTATTTAAAGCTATACAAGGTTGCCTATGATATGGTGGTTATGGTTTAGAAAATTAGGAACCTATATCAAAGGTAAAAGGGTGGTTGACTTGGTCCATTCAAGGGATTCTAAGGATATAAGGATAAAGGGTTAATTACTTTGACCAAGTCAATCTTTAGATCAGTATAAAATAGGAAAAGGAGGGAAGATAATTTCCCTTAAGATCTACACTCTCTTTATTTATTTAGAGAGGTCTTCTTCATCCATTTAAGGAATGTATAATTTCTCAAATTGGTAGATAAGGAGGAGGAGGAGGAGGATAGGTTCACTTAGAACCCTTGTGTTCATGTTTCAAAATAATTCTCCATCACTAAATATCTTACACTTCATAGCAGAACAAAGCACATTGATGTGTGATATCATTAGATAAGAATGATAGTAGAAAAGAAGTGGATAAGGCTTATGTATGTCACCTCGGAAGAGCAACTTGTAGATATAAGGACCAAAGCTCTTGGAAGGATCAAGTTTGTTTATCAAAGGTCTGAAATAAAAGTTGCGGATGTCGGAAAACATCTTCATGCTTGAGGGAGTGATTGTTGGAAATCAATCTTAAAGAACGGCAATGATAAATTACCGGAGGCATTTCCGGAGTTAATTTCTTTCAATTTTCATCTTTGTTACCAAAATACAACACATACGTCATATTATAAGATAGCACTGTGTGCGTCTGCGGAATTGTACTGAGAAGTCATAGTATTCTCAATATACTAATTTTGTTTGTTCCCTTCTCTCTTCTCCTTCATCTTGATCTTGTGAGCGTTATTCTCTTGAGAGTGTGCGGATCATTCTTTGCAATCTTTCACTATGTACGTCTGCATGCACTGGCGGTCTTCATCTAGTCTTTCAATGCTTGTCCAAAGGGAAGGTCCTGATTGGGAGAGGACGAGAGGTCCCCATAGCGCAAGAACAGCGAGAAGAAACAACCACCACTTGCATCTTTCCGTTGGCAGTAGAAGCATTTCCTATGTCTCTGCGATGTCTACATCGTCATGCCTTATATAGAGACGATAAGGGATTACCATGGACTAGAGACATCCTCTGATGAAAGAAAAATTGTTATTCTAAGGAAAACGTAAAACCTCCTCTTGCTTGCAAGTTGCAGTTAGGGTTTTTGATGGAGAATTATTTCTATACATGAACACAAGGGTTCTAAGTGAACCTATCCTCCTCCTCCTCCTCCTCCTTCTCCTCCTCCTTTTTACCAATTTGAAAAAATTATCCATTTATTGAATGGATTAAGAAGACCTCTCTAAATCAATAAAGAGAGTGTAGATCTTAAGGGAACTATCTCCCCTCCTCTTTCTATTTTATACTGATCTAAAGATTGATTTGGTCAAACCTTTATTCCTTATCTTTAGAAACCTAGAATTCCTTGAGTGGACCAAGTCAACCACCCTTTTATCTTTGATTTAGGCTCCTAATTTTCCACACCATATCCACTATATCATAGGTAACCTTGTATAGTTATAATTATTGATCTCAAGAAACATCAATAGGAACATATTTGATTTCCAATCTCTTCTTTCTTTGAAAACCTCCCTTAGTTAGAATTTAGAAGAGATCTATAGGTGATAACTTGTGGAAGAAAGCTATCTTCTTGCTCTAAAGCAAGACAAAGTCTTTTGCATGACTAACCTATGCAAGTATGAAGATAGATCAACAAGAAGAGTCATTAAATGTTGATAAAAGCCTGAAGAAAGATGCCACTAGAGAAGATTACAGCAAGGAGAGCTGTTCACGGACCATTCTCCTCATTATCCAAAACTTATAACACATCTCCAGGCCGTCTAAATACATTACTAAATAAAGAGGACAACAAGTTCATTCAAAAGAGCCCTCAGGCTCTAAAGACCTTGAAGAGAAAGCTGGTGCAGATAGAGTATACCCTAATGGCTGTTGGATCATATATCTATCGGGATCAAAGCTGCCCACGGTGTTGTCATTACTACTGAGAAGAAGCTACCGTCAGTCCTAATGGATGAAGAATCGCCGGAGGCAGGTTATTGAGAGGAAACGTCGAGCTCGCAGGTTATTGAGAGGAATCGTCGAGCTCGCAGCGATGAACGTAGCAGAAGTTTTGCGGAAACTCGTCGCCAATAGAACAGGAGCGGAAGACCTGTAGAAGTTAACGCATATCCCTGGTATCCAACCGTCAATGCTCCCCAAGAAAGAAGCCCGTTGAGGAGAATTTCTCGCCAAACACCCTGCCACCATGCGACACGCAGCTGACGGCCATCGCGGACTCACTAAAAGACAAAATGGAAATTCTCAATAAGCGACTATCGTCGTTAAACCTCAGCAATGCAACATCCACAATCGACGGGCTATCCTCTCACCTTTCATCATCACGAAATAATGAAGATTATCGTGGCGTTGACCTGCAGGAAAGACCGGAAGCCTCCTCGGTAGAACTCCGAATAACCGGAAAGTTAGTTCCGGGCGCAACGGTTCATTTGCGAATGGAATTCCCGACTGCCAGCGCGGACGACGTTTTCCAGAAGAGAGGATTGGAGTCTCCTGCTTCAACTACGCTGGCATCAGTGTTGGTTTTGGCTGGATTACGGGATTGCGACCTTTGTTAGAGCACATAGAGAGAACGTCGTCAACTTCTGTCACTTGGATATTCTCTTGGAGCTCGAGACCCAGGAAGAGAAAGGCGGGAAGCTGACGGACGACAAAATAATCTCCCTCTGCTCCGAGATTCTCCACACTACCGTTTCGTTTCGATTTACTTCCCGCGCTGGAACGAACCACCCTCTCACCCACATCTCAGCGATAACCTCCGACCGGGACTTCAATTGACATCAAAAGAGAATCCAGTCAATCCAACCAAACTCCGCAACTAACGACCTCATCACAGACCGACGGAATCACTTTTAGTCAACGATCGTGACGGAATCCGCGTAAGAACCTTCCGCGAACGCTGTAACCGCTCATGCGTGGAAATTCATATCGACGCGACTTTTCATTCCTCTTCGTATTCTTTAAATAGAGAATTGTAAGAAGAGAGAAACATGTTGTTTTTGATGAAATTCCGGTTACTATCTGGGTTTGTTTAACCCTTTGTGTTCATGCTCTCCTGTGCCTCCTCCGTTCTCCCGCAATCATCTTCTTCTCCGATTCTACCTCCCTCTCTTTTCTCCCTCCCACTCTGTCGTCTTTCTCCACTTCAAACCTGAAGCAATTCGAGGTTGTCCCGGATCCTTACGAGAAGCCATCGCCATCACTTTCCGTCACGTATCAGGTAATCGTCCTATTCATCTTCGTGATAAAGTTCAAGATTCTAAATCGTAAGTCCAACACTTCTGTCATTTTCGTCACTGCTTCAACCGTCACCTCCATTCCTCATCGCCATCATTCCTGTCACTTTTAATTCCCGTAACGCCCTACTATATTTAATATCTCCATATCTATCTTCTCGTCATTTCCGTTCTATTATTCTCGATCGTCACCACTATCTCATCTACCCTATTTCATCTAATCTATATTTTCTATTTATTTCTTCTCTTCTTACTTATAATATCTACTTTATATCTTCAATCCTATATTCTCTCTTCCATATTATCTTAACATCCTTTTATATCCTCCCATTATTCTCTCCTTTCTTTTCTATAATTATTCTTTTCACCATCTTTATCATTTCATTATTCCTAAGCTCATAATATCTTCTTTACTAATATTATCACATGTCTTAATACTTTGAGTTATTCTATAATATATTCTCACTGATTTATAAATTCACTTCCTAGTGATATCATTCATAGATCCTCCCCATATTGTAGGATTTAGATACTCCTTCTAAAATAATCCTACATCAGTTTTCTTTTCCCGTAAGCCTTTTTTCCTTGCTTAACTATCTTTTAATATTGAATATTGGATTTGTTTGTCTGTCACTAGATTTTTATATTAATTAATCTCGGAGAGAAAAACGTTTTCCAGTTTTTTTCATGATAAAATATAATAAGTATCAGTAAATCAAAAAATTTCTTTTTATTTTTCGTGTATCCAGAACTGGTAGCAATAGCGAATATGATGAACTTGTGTTTCATTGGAATGCAGTGACCTAGCTGTTAGATCCCTCATTTCTTGAACATCAGACAAATGGTTCACGTAGTATCCTTTACTTCTCAAGGCGATTTTCAACAAAAGATGACCATAGAATGAATGAATTTATAAATTTCAATGTCGCTTTAAAGAACACGGATATTCCTCCTTTTAAATAATGCTGATGTTAGGCCAATAGGTGGTTGATTTAAATGGCTTTCATCTGCACAGGAAAATATGGGAGGATTCTACTGTGAACCTCAAAGTGATTGTCTTAGCATCAATCACTCTGACATCAGTTTCCTTTTTCTCCCTTAAAACCTTTTTTTTTCACTTTTTGAAAGGCATGAAAATTAATTTGTGTTACTTTTTGGTGTTATTTATTTGAAATTCAGTATACCAAATAAATAAGCCACCTGCTTTCATCATTTTGTGAAATGAAATATTTATTGCTTGAGGGTTAGAGAATCTTGAGGCCTTTGATAATAATTATTTTTTACAAAAATGAGAAATAACTTTACGTGGATCTTATTTTTAAGTCTGTGTTGTCATGGCGGTTATTGCTTAGGACATTATTTTTTATATGCTAATCCAAATTATTGCTTTTACTATTTTATGTGTTGTGGATTCCAACAATGTGGCTAGGTGATTGGCCATCTAGTACTCTATTTATGGCCTGATGTTGGACAACAACACCATATTACATGCTTCCATTGGATCAATTTTGATAGAAGCTAACATCTAGAGAAATAAATTTTGTATGCTTGCAATTAAACTTTTTCAACATGAGAATGACGAGACGAAACCGCGAGGTCATCGATTTCACGCGGTATCACATTAAAAATAATTCCAAACTTACCAATTTTAAGAAATTCACTCGAATTGAGGGGTATAATGGTAAATATGGGTCGAATCCACAGGGAATTAAGGAATTTCTTGACGTAATCTTCAAATTTGATCAAATCGGACGAGAATTTGATGGTAAAAATTGGGGAAAATGATATTTTTAGAAATAAGACTTCAAATTGATTCCACGGAATCAAAAATCATCAATTTTGGACTTGATTTCGCGAAGAAATCAAGATTTGAAGTGGAGAGAAATTTCAAGCGTGAAAATGAGCGATTTTAGGTAAAATTTGATAAAATTAACTTCTAAATCCTAATCTAAACGAAAATCAAACACTATAGGAGGATAATTAATGTAAAACTGCTTCCACTAAACCCAGTTAGCGATCGAAATGTCGCGATTAAACTGATTAATCGCGAAGAACACCAAGAACGTCACGACGAGCTTCAAGCGTCGATTTCTCCCTCAATTTTCCACCAAATCTCGACTTCTACCCCTCCGTGGATGCGGAATTGAAAGAGGAAGAGGAAGAACTTGAGAGAAACGAGAGAGAGGTGTCTAGACAGTCAATTTTGTTGAATTCTCACTCGGATCCTTTAGAACGACGAAGAACACTCTATTTATACAAAATTTAGGCGTAACCGTCCAATCGAAACAATCGACGGTTACGATGGAACGGTCCATCGTGGACCGTTTTGCTTAAGTCGTGGCCGTCCGATCTTGATCAACGGTTCGGATTTGATCCCCGAGATGCGTTTACAAAATGCCCTGAATTGCGTCCGTTGGATCTTCATCTGACGATCCAGATGCTTCCTATGAGATCTGATCTGGACCGTTATAACACTTCCGACTAAGCACGTGCGTTGATGTGGTCGATGATCCATGTTACACGCGATCGACGCGTGTGATGTCGCCACGTTGGAGAGAATCCAACCGTTATAACTCGTCTTAAAGAAGCACGTGTTTGATTGATCGAGCGGTGGTCCACGGCGCATGCGATCGACGCATGAGATCGACGCGTCAACCCGATCCGACGCCTCTCCGTCAGCCACGTCACCTGCATCAAATAACCTTCGTGTGGATTAGTCCCACACGGAGAAAATTATACGAAACCGTCGGGTTTATAACACCCGACGGTTTATAGGGTTAATAACCCTCCCCATATAGGGCAGGCTAACGACCCCTTTTATACTATAGTAAATAATAATACATGTATAACACGCCACGTAGGCGCTGCGCGGGTCCAAGTGGTGCTGCCACGTGGCCTTGCGTGCCACGTCGCATCCACGCGGGGCCCGCGCGATAAACTAAAACCTTTTTTTATTTCTTTTATTTATTAAAAACAGGTTTAAAAATCGAAAATAAAATCAGAAAAATGGTTTAAAAATTCGAAAAAATTCCCTAAATTGCAAAAATCATATCTTTTAATATATAACTCCAAATTAATCCAAATTTCTTTCATTTGATCCGAAATTTAATTATCTATTATTCTAAAAAGTCAGATTTAATAAATAATAAGAGTTAAAATTATTATTACAAAAATACATTCATTTATTAAGATTTTAAACTTTAGAAAATAAAATGAATGTTTATAAAAATTGTTTCTCTTATTATTTTAACTTTAAAAACAGTTATAATCTCAAGAAAAATATGGGTTATCAAATTATTAAACTCTAATTTATAAAAATTAACCCTAAATTAAAGTATTTTTAGATTATAATGACTTTTTAAGAGAATAATAGAAAAATAAATATAAATATGATAATATGCATGTAAATGAAATCATTTATGCTTTAATATGCATGAAAAATCATGTTTTATGATGTAAATATAACATGTTATCAGAGAACTTTTACAATTTTTATATGGATATACATATCATACCATCAACAATGGGGTATGCATTTTATGATAAAACACCTATGAATTCAAAGTTCTAGGACATAATATTCCAAGATTCTAAGATAAGATATAATTCCTATCAGTCCATATATGTCTCAAGCATAATTCAAGTTTTGCAAATATAACTGGTGGTATTGCACATTTATATTTTACCGATCAAACTATTCCATCACTATTGTTTTTTAAAGTTGAAAATCTTATTTAAAAATTGAAAAATTTTACACCAAACAAGTAACGTTATGTCTAGGGTTAACTAAGTCCATTATTAAATCCAAAATATCATTATTAAGAAAATAAAGAAAACATAATATTTTACAACTCGATGTTTTTGAAGGTAATAATGATTATAGCTTTAGTGAAATATCAAATGTTGATCCATTGAGATATCTTTAACATGATGGAATTTTAAATTTTGAGAGGGAATGTTCATGATAAAATATATGACATGGTTTCAATGCATTTTTAAACATGATACGAGGAAAAGGACGAGTCTTGATCGAATGAGCTTTCACTCATTTGGTCAAGGAATATTATACATAAACACACAGGTTGATATGGGTTATGGAGGTTTTCCTTCCTCTATTGCATGAAATTTCAAATTCTTGAAGCTATAATATCCTAACCAGTCTCCTATCTTCCTTGACACACCATACCTTAGAAATTGAAAAATATAGAGGCCAAAGGAATAAACAAGAAAGACTAAGGTTACCTAATATGATATTTAGGCCAAGGTCAATGAGTGTCACTTCGTGTCAATAGGTGGTGGACACCATAATTAAAATTCTTACATTGAAGCTTCCCTTGCGTTTGATGAGACGAAACCGTGAGGTCGTCGATTTCACGCGGTATCGCGTCAAAAATAATACCGAACTTACCAATTTTGGGAATTTATAACAAATTGAGTGGCATAATGGTAAATACGGGTCGAATCCATAGGGAATTAAGGAATTTCTTGACGTAATCTTCAAATTTGATCAAATCGGACGAGAAATTGATGGTAAAATTAGGGAAAATGGTATTTTTAGAAAGAAGACTTCAAAACGATTCCACGGAATCAAAAATTGTCAAATTTGGATTTGATTTCGCGGAGAAATCAAGAATTGAAGTGGAGAGAAATTTCGGAACGACGAAAATCGCGATTTAGCTAAATTTCAATAAAATTAACATCTAAATCTCAATCTAAACGGAAATTAAAAGTGATATGAGAGTAATTAAGGTAAAACTTCTTCCACTAAACCCAATTAGCGATCGAAACGAGGTGATTAAGCCGATTAATCACCGAAAACGTGAAGAACGCGAACGTGAGCTTCAAGCGTCGATTTCTCCCTCAATTCTCCACCAAATCTCGACTTCTACCCCTCCGTGGATGCGAAAATGAAAGAGGAAGAGGAAGAACTCAAGAGAAACGAGTGAATCGGTGTCTAGACAAGTCAATTTTATTGAAACTCACTCGGATGCTTTAGAATCGTGAAGAACATGTCTTTTTATAGGGCATAATTTCGTAATCGTCCGATCGCTCGATGAACGGCTGTGATGAAATGGTTCATCATGAACCGTTACCGTTAAGTCCCGATCGTCGGATCTTCGATGAAGGGCTCAGATGCTCCGTTTGATAGGCGTTATAAAAACGCGTGAATCGCGCTCGTTGGATCACAATCGTGCGGTCCAGATGCGATCCGTAGATAAGCGTTTTAAAAATGCTTTAAATCGCGTCCTTTGATTCTTGATCTGACATTCTGGATGATCCCCGCCCGGTTCAATCTGGACCGTTATAACTCCTCTTTAATTAACACGTGCCCTTTGATTGATCGGTGGTCTGCACTCCATCCGATCGACGCATGAGATCGACGCGTCATCCCGATCCAACACTCCTCGTAGCGCCACGTCGCCTGCATGGTAAGTAGAGTGTGGAATTAGTTCCACACGGACAAAAACAAACAGAAATGTCGGGTATATAACTCCCGACATTTAAGAGGGTTAATAACCCTTCCCTATAGCGAAGGCTGAAGACCTCTTTATACGTATAGTAAATAAATTATATAAAATATATAACGCGCCACGTAGGCGCTGCGCGGGTCCGCGTGGCGCTGCCACGTGGCCTTGCGTGCCACGTCGCATCCACGTGGGGCCCGCGCCAAAATCCAAAACATTTTTGTTATTTTTTTATTTTTTTATTAATTTTAAACAAGTTTTAATCGTAAATAAAATCCAAAAAAAATACGAAAAAATCTGAAAAAATCATAGAAAATTCTAAAAATCATAACTTTCAAAATATAACTCCAAATTAATCCAAATTTCTTTCATTTGATCCGAAATTTAATTATCTATTATTCTAAAAATTAAAATTTAATAAATAATAAGAGTTAAAATTATCATTTCAAAAATACATTCATTTATTAAGATTTTAAACTTTAGAAAATGAAATGAATGTTTATAAAGATTATTTCTCTTATTATTTTAACTTTAAAAATAGTTATAATCTCAAGAAAAATATGAATTATCAAATTATGAAACTCTAATTTATCAAAATTAACCCTAAATTAAAGCATTTTGAGATTATAATGACTTTTTAAGAGAATAATAGAAAAATACATATAAGTACGATAACATGCATGGAAATGAAATCATTTATACTTAAGTATGCATCAAAAATCATGTTTTATGATGTAAATATAGCATGTTATCAGCGTTCAATCTTCCCTTGCCTCAACTATACATATAAGGGAAATAGTATGCATCTTACACGACCTTATAATGTAGTAGAAAGATGGATCTCACCTTAAAATTTTCTTATGTGCTATTTGATGGATATTATGTGGCCTAGAAGCCAACCACACTTACATGTATTTTGTTTATGTTTATTGAAATGAAATTTATTTATTTTTATTCTTGTATGATGTTTGTAATAAATTCCATGAGCATATGATATGTCTAAGTGAATTGTGATGAGATCATAATATAGTGATTAATAGTCTTTAAATATATTTCTAGACATTCTTAGTCATGAGATATTCGAGCATGACATTGAATTATCTAGAAATAACAACACTATTGATTTGACTCATATGATAAGTATGACTAATCTTGTAGTAGACCATACACAGATAGTAGATACTCTTTGGAGAAAGAGTTCACTAAATTGATTTGTATGAATCATTAAATGATATAATACCCAAATGCCAATTTGGTTGATTCTCTCATAATTGTGTATATGGTCTTTCGACTTGAGCTACCAAAAGCATCTTGTGGATAGATAATCGTGTTTTGAGTATCACTAATGAGTCCCTAGCTACGAGATCTTTGAAAGGTTATATATTGGATGTAATTTAAAGTTTGCGAAGATGATTGTATGGTCTAGATGTGATTGTTTATCCTCGATATTTGAGTAGAGTGACTGAAGGAATGAGATGCGATGAAATTGGTGATATTATGTGACCTATAAGCCAATCACACTTTCATGTATCTTGTTTCTGTTCATTGAAATGAAATTTATTCATTGTCATTCTTGTGTGATCTTTGCAATGAAGTCCATGAGCATGTGCAATGACTAAGTGAATTATGATGAGATCATAATGTAGTGATCACTAGTCTTTAAACATATGTTCTAAATATTCCTATTCATGGGATATTCAAGAAGGACATCTGATACGCGTAAAAATGCAGTCGTTGAATGCGCGATTTTACGTATCAAACAAAATTTATACTTAACTCTTCAAATCTGATTTTTAGAACAGTGGCAAGTCGAGGTCGAATCCACAAGGAGGAAGGTTAAGAGATTCAAATCAGAAAATAATTTTTGGTATCTTTAGATTTAGAAAGCAAAAATGAACGGTGAAAGGAAGAAAATGAGCACGGAGATGAAATGAATAAAAAAAGTGCTTCCAAACTCCTTTCAGAGATTCGAAACCCTTGACTAATGGTAGAAATGTCATTTTTAGGGTTTGTAAATATGAAAATGTGAATGAACAGATGAGGAAAATAGAAGAAATAGATAAAAAACGATCCTAATCTTAGGATTCATGATGAAAACACAATATAGTGATGCTCCCTAATCAAAACATACCTTCAAGAGTCGTATATTTCGCGCGCACTTGGCGTCTTGCATCCAACACGAAGAATGAACAGAAAAGGGACGAAACTCATTGAGAATGAAGTTCAACACATGAACAATGATCCATCGTTGCTTTCTTTCCTTCTGGCTAGACAATGCTAGAAGCAAACAACAAAACATTGATAACCCTAATTTGTCTGTCTCTGAGCCTAAATTGGCCCCAGCAGATTCGTGGACGTTGAAATGACGATCATGCCCATAAAATTTCAGCTCGTAACTCCATCAGGATCGCGATTTTAGTCTTGAGCATTTATAGCCGTTGATCTGATGTCCTCTCTCTTTCAGTATCCTAGTCAAACCGCTTCGGTCAAACCGCAGGTCAGACCTACAATACTTGCGAAATAAGAAAAATCATTCTCTCCTCTCTTTCCTCTCGTTTCTTCTCTCTGGATGGCGAAAAACAAGCGCGGTGAAAGGATGAGCGAGAGAGAGAACTCCTCTCACGACGGAAATTATTTCCATCGCAAGAGAGGGAGAAGAGAGAGAGAGATATCAAGGGAGAGAGAAGAAGGGAGCGAGAGGGAAGAGGAGACGAAGACGAAGGAGAAGAGAGAGATAGAGATATTGATGGAGAATTATTTTGAAAACATGAACACAAGGGTTCTAAGTGAACCTACCCTCCTCCTCCTCCTCCTCCTTCTCTTATTTTATACTGATCTAAAGATTGACTTGGTCAAAGTATTTAACCCTTATCTTTAGAAACCTAGAACTCCTTGAATGGACCAAGTCAACCACCCTTTTTCCTTTGATATATAGGTTCCTAATTATCCAAACCTTCTCCACCATATCATAGGTACCTTATATCATTTTAATTAATGATGTCAAAAGAAAATCAGTAGGAAACCTCTTTGAATTACATTCCTTTATTTCTTTGAAACCACCTTAGTCAGAATTTAGAAGAGATCGATTTTGGATGAAAGACACTATCTTCCTATTCTACTCCACAACAAGCATGAAGAGTCTTCCATTAAGAAGACTATCCAGGGATCAATATCCTACATTCAAGACTTATAAGAAGACAATGACAGCTTACTCAGAATAATTCTACTCACCCATAGAAGGAATTGGAGGCTTTGCCAAGGATAATGCCAATGACTTCCACTTGAAGCCATTAACAACAACAAGATCACATTGAAGATACAAAATCATCTATTTCGGAACTCACAGTCGACCTTAGCTACTCAAGAAGAAATTGAAATAAACAACCCAACATTTCGCAGCTTTGGAGAAACTCCTCATAGGGCATAATACCCTCCTCCATGAATCGCGCTTTATCAAAGGCATCGTTTACTATTCCTGCGCGGTCTCTCGTCTCTACAGAGACTGACAACCACCAACTATACAACCACTGTGTGATTCAAGGCGTCTATGAATACGGAACAATGAGAGGACACCACAAGAATAACTCTTACATTATCTCCTATGAAAACAAGCCGTCCGCGACTATCAGAAGCCAAGAAGAGCTCCTTGTCAAATCGTTGACCAATCAGCTACTCTTGACGTCATATCCAACGGCAAGAGAAGCAACTGTAATGGCCTCGTACAACTGACGTTCGCGGAGTGAAAATTAAAGAATGTGAAACCGGGTCAACCCAGTCAATCTACATGGATTTCCCAACGCGCGCGGAGAACAATCGCGTTAGAAGATCTCGAACGGCCAGTGAAAGCGGAAGTTAAAGCGACTCTGAGCCTGAGCTTAGAAGGATGCTCACGGAGACAAATATCATAATCAACTGCACGATACAAGAAAACTCTTGCCGGAGAGCGACTTGAACGATCCTCCACCGAGCCACGAAGAACAACCGACAAAGGGTAGCAGGATATCAAGGCGTGGATAGCAATTTGGATCATGGGCGATGTAGAAGTTAAATGAATTTCCGTGCAGTGCGTGATATCGATGACCTAGGTTGACATGGAATGTGTGACATCGACGACGACCTACCTCGTGAACAGAACCTCCACGACCGTTGACTACCCCACAGAACTACAGAGAAGTTATCAGCCCGCAAAATTATCCGTAACTTCTTCTACCCATGTCGACGCGTCCTTTCATTCGTCTCTTTCTCTATTCTATAAAGAGGCAAATGGAAGAAAGAATCGTCAGATGTTTTTTGATAAAAATTTGGTTACGGTTCCAATTTATCCCTGTGTTCATCGTGTTTCCTTGTGCCTCTCCCAACTTCCTTCTTCTCCAATTCTACCTCCCTTTCTTTTCTCCCCCATTTATGTCGTCTTTCAACACTATAAATCCGAAGCATTTCGAGACTATCCGATGTCAGCAGGGAGTAATCCAAGGCATCTCTTCTCGTCTTCTTCAAGTAATTCATCCTCCTCTCTTCTCGTGATGTTAGTTCTTTCCATACACTATCTTTAAGTCCAACATAAGATTCCTCATTCCCTCTATTCTCCTCTATTCTCTATCTGTTTTCATCGCTTTCTCTCCCTCTCGCTATTCTCTGTATTATAATATATCTTATAGTCTTCTCACCACGTTCACCGTCATCCCTTTTACGTTTCTCCCACGCGGTTCTTCCTCGTCAGCGCATAAACTATTTAATATCCATTTTACTGTCCGTTACTCTCTTCTCTTCACTCTTCCGATTCTTCTCATTATCCCCTCACCTCATTCATCGCATCTGTCACGCCATCTTCTCTTTTATGTTTTTTTCTTCACATACACTATCAATATCATCCTCTTTGCATTATAAAATATATCCTCATAAATACTGTTCTTCATTAACTAAATCACTTCCTATTCTCTCACTCTTACCTCTTATAAATACTCATCATAGTCATGACTACTCATATTCCTAAATTTCTAATATATTCTATTAAATAGTCTCTAAATTACATACATCCATCCCTACTTGATATCATTCATAGATCCTCCCCATATTTTAGGATTTAAATACCTCTTCCAAATTATCCTACATCAGATATCAAGGGAGAGAGAAGAAGGGAGCGAGAGGGAAGAGGAGACGAAGACGAAGAAGGAGAGAGAGAGAGAGATCAAGGGAGATCGAGGGAGAGAGAAGATGGGAGCAAGAGGGAAGAGGAGACGAAGACGAAGATGAAGAAGGAGAAGAGAGGAAGAGGACGAAGGAGACGCTGATAGAGGGAGAGGATGAGAGAGATGAGAAAGAGGGAGAGGAGACGTCGCGAGAGAGAGAAGAGCGCGGATGAGAGAGGAGCAGGAATTTCCTCGTGACAGAAGAGGTGGAAAGGTGGTGAAGACAAAGGAGAGAGAAGGAAGGGAGAGCGGAAGAAGGAGAGAGAGGGGAAACGTGGGGAGAGAGGGAGAACGTGGGAAAAAGAGGGAGAAGACCGCGGTAGACAAAGAAAGAGAGAGAGAGATTACGGTGCTGTGGGAGGGAGAAGAAGACATCGAGAGAGAGGGAGAGAAAAAGGTTGCGGGAGAGAGAGAGAGAGGAGAGAGGAGAGAGGGGAAGAGAAACCGCGGAAGAGAGGGAGGAAGAAGGTGAGAACGAGATCGGAAGAAGGGGAGACGCGGGAGAGAGAAGGAGAGAGAGGAAAGAAGAGGAGAGAGAAAACAGGGAGAGAGGGAGAGAAGTTCTCCTCGCGGTTACCTCGCGACGGAAGTAAATTCTGTCACTAGGAGACGCGAGGAGAGACGGAGAGGTTTGCCTGTCCGTCTTGAGAAAGAGAGGCTCAGGTGAGAGGGAGAAGGAGAAGGAGAGGGAAGAACTCCTCTCACGACGGAAACAATTTCTGTTGCGAGAGAGATCACGCGCGCATGCGCGCGCGAGCGAGAGAAAAAGGGAGAAGAGAGGAGAGGAGAGGAATCTGGAGGGACAGAGGGAGGCATTTAAAATAGAAATTTTGATTTTATAATAAAAGAAAATTATATTCTTGATAAATCGATATCATTAAATGCTCATAAAATACTACAAATTAATGAAAAATCAATAATATCCTTTAAAACATGGAAATTATCAATTTAATCATTTTAAATCATGATAACATGCATTTATGATTATATTTCAAAGAATAAATGCATAAAATGCATGATATTAATGCATGAAATTGAATGTTATCAACATTAAATTATCTTAAAAGAATAACACTATCTAATCCAACTCATATGATGAGTATGGCTGATCATGTAGCCATCGGTGTGGAGACACTAGGATAGATAATGGGTGCTCTTTAGAGAAAGAGTTCACTGAATTGATCCGTATGAATCCCTGAATGATATAATATCTAATTGTCAATCAGGTTGATTCATGTCATGGTTGTGTATGTGGTCCTTTAACTTGAGACACCAAAGATATCTTGTAGATGGATAATCGTGTTTTGATTATGACTTACGAATCCGTAGCCATGGGATATCTAAAACGTCATATATTGGATATGACATGAATTCAACAAAGATGATTGTGTGATCAAGATGGGATCATCCGCCCTTGGTATTTGAGGAGATTAACTTAAGGAATGAGATGTGATGAAATCTTTGGCCAAGGTAGGCAAAGTATCGGAGGAGTTCTCGATGATTTTTACACGCATCAGTACTAACTTGAGTAAACAATTAGGGTTTGATAGTTGACTATACCCTAAGTCATTCATGAGTATAATGTGGATGAAGGATTATATATACATGGTAATCGATGACGGGAAGGTTCCATAAGTGAGTTCTTATATACTCCATATCTTCTAGTGTACGTGGTGTAGCTTGGCACCCAACATGCTTGCAACTCATTCTATCGATAGGGTTAAATCAATCCTTGATTACTCAATCTATATGTGGATATGGATAATTAATTAAGGTTGACAAATAAGATGTTATCAGGTCTGTAGCGTTATTAACTAGTAAGATATATGAACCTAGAGGGTCACACACATTGGGTCTATGGATGTTGTGGATATATACATAATTATGAGGGTTTTTATGAAAAAAACTGTTAGATCTAATCTCATTAAGTGGACATAGTTATTTATTATTGTGGATTAGCTATCATTATAATCCCATTAAGTGATTCAATTATGTTTAATCTGGGGATTATGACATTCATTTAAGTGTGTGGAGGTTAATTATGTGTAGAGGCAGTAAATCAGTCATTAGTCAATAATGGGCTATCTAATGACTGATTAGAAGCTTAAGCTTTCCTGTATCCCTATAAATAGGAGGCCATAGTCCACTTGGATAACTTGATGCTCATAACCCTCAAGAGAGAATCCCATTTCCTCTAGAGATCAGGAGGTTACATGAGGGATATTCAAGAAGACTATTCTCCGATTCAGTAATCTACTCCGATGAAGATCAATCCGGTGAATCTAGGTACGCGTTTAATTACGTGTTTACAATCTGATTATTCGGATGAATCATGATGCATAATTTCTAGTTTTCAACAAAAACCTCATACCAAATGTCTATAAATAGGGGGAGAACGACCACAACTCAAGGTGCCCATGCAAGCCTTGTGAGAATTATCTCTTTTCTTCTCTTTCTCTCTTGGTGAAGAGCTTTGAAGAGGAGATCCATCCATCCGGAGACCATGTGGATACCGCTAGAGGCTAGACACTTGAAGAGCTTCAAGAACTCCTTCAAGAAAACCATGTAAGTATGTTTTCACATACATATTAGATGATAGGATCATCAGTTCTTGGTGGCTTGGTGTTTTGAATGTCCGATTCAATGTTTTCTGCTGCATTTGATGTTCGATCAAAATTTTGAAAGTTTATTGACATCAAAACCCAATAAAAATTTAGGGCCAAAGTAATGAAAATATCAAAGGAGTTTCTCGTTGATTTCCTCCATACATCAGTACTAACTTGAGAGACTGATTAGAGTTTGATAGTTGACATTATCCTAATTCATTTATGACTCTTGTGCGGATAAAGGATTATACATATGTTGTAACTAATGTTGAAAAGGTTCCATGCATTACTTCTTATACACTCGATATCTCCTAGAGTATATCATGTAATTTAGCACCCGTGAGGTTGACAACTAGACTTGTCAATTACATTAAATCAATCTTTCCTTAATTAATCTATAAGTTGATGTATATAATTAATAAATTTTGACCAATAAGGTGTTATTGGGTCTATAAAGTTATTAGCTATTGAGATATATGGGCCTAGAGGGTCACACACAGAAGGTTTATGCATGTTCGTAGATATAGACAATTATGCGGTTTTTTATGAAAATTTCAAATACACAATGTTTATAAATAAGAGGAAAATGATCACTGACGAGACGAAACCGCGAGGTCATCAATTTCACGCGGTATCGCATCCAAAATAATTCCAAACTTACCAATTTTAAGAATTAATCACGAATTCAAGGGTATAATGGTAAATATGGGTCGAATCCACAGGGAATTAAGCAATTTCTTGATGTAATCTTCAAATTTGATCAAATCGGACGAGAAATTGATGGTAGAAATTGGGGAAAATGGTATTTCAAGAAAGAAGACTTCAAATCGATTCCACGGAATCAAAAATCGTTTAATTTGGACTTAATTTCGGGGAGAAATCAAGATTCGAAGTGGAGAGAAATTTCGGGCGATCGAAATCGTGATTTCTAGTGAAATTTTATGAAATTGAAAGCTAAATCCTAATCTAAACAGAAATTAAACACTATAGGAAGGTAAATTAGTAAAAACTTCTTCCACTAACTCCAATTAGCGATCGAAACGAAGTGATTAACCCGATTAATCACGAAGAACACGACAAACACGAAGAGAGAGTTCAAGCGTCGATTTTTCCCGATTTACGCCGCCAAATCTTGATTTCAAGGGCTCCGTGAGTGCGGAAATGGAAGAGGAACACAATGGAATCGAGAGATTCGAGAAGAATGGTGTCTAAACAGATCAATTTGGATTGATTTCAACTCGGATGCTTACATTCGTGAAGAACAGGGCTTTTTATAGGGCGAAATTTTGTAACCGTCCGATCGTTTCGATCAACGGTTACGATGAAACGGTCCATCGTGGACCGTTTCGATTAAGTCGTGACCGTCGGATCGTGATGGACGGTCACGATTTAATCTGGAGGTGAGCGTTATAAAAATGCCTCAAATGTCACCCCTTAGATCGCGATCCAACGGCTGAGATGCGATCCGCGCAGATTTAATCGCAGCCGTTATAACGCCTCCTTTTTAGCACGTGCGTAATGATCACTGGTGGTCCACGCGCCCATTTGATCGACGCGCGTCGATCAATCACTCGGCGCGATCCAACGCTCTCCATCGCGCCACGTCACCTGCACATCAAAAGAATGTGTGGGATTTAGTCCCACATGGAGTTAATTCGAGGAAACTGTCGGGTTTATAACACCCGGCGGTTTATAAGATCGAAAACCCTTTCCCATATAGGGAAGGCTGAAGAACTTATATATACATATAGTAATAATAATATACATACTATATGTCGCGTGGGCCCGCGTGGCGCTGCCACGTGGCCCAGCGTGCCACGTCGCATCCACGTTGCCCCGTGCGGTTAAAACCCACTTTTTGCATTTTTTTAATTTATTTTAATTAATTTAAATAGGAAATAAATTCACAAAAATCCGGAAAAAAATCCCTAAAAATAGAAAATTCATAACTTTTTATATATAACTCCAAATTAATCCAAATTTCTTTCAGTTGATCCAAAATTTAATTATCTATTATTCTAAAAAGTCAAAATTAATAAATAATGAGAGTTAAAATTATTATTTCAAAAATACATTCATTTATTAAGATTTTAAACTTTAGAAAATGAAATGAATGTTTATAAAAATTGTTTCTCTTATTATTTTAACTTTAAAACTAGTTATAATCTCAAGAAAAATATGGGTTATCAAATTATTAAACTCTAATTCATCAAAATTAACCCTAAATTAAAGTATTTTGAGATTATAATGACTTTTTAAGAGAGTAATAGAAAAATACATATAAATATGATAACATGCATGGAAATGAAATCATTTATGCTTTAATATGCACTAAAAGACATGTTTTATTATGTCAATATAGCATGTTATCAATCACAACTCAAGGTGTCATGCAAGCCTTATGAGAATTCTTTTCTTTTTTTCTCTTTCTCTATTGGTGAAGAGCATTGAAGAGGAGATCTAATAGTCTAAAGATCGTGTGGATACTGTTAAAGCTTGGACAATTGAACAACTTCAATAACTCCTTCAAGTGAACCTTCTAAGTATGTTTTCTCACACATACTAGACAACATGATCATCGGTTCTTGGTGCCTCGGTGTCTTGAATATCGGATTCAATGTGTTTTGTTTTGTTTGATGTTTTGATTCAAATTTTGGAAGGCTTATTAACCTTAGATCCCAACAGTATCAAGATCTTGGGAGTGGATACTTATTGTACTACTCTCTCAACTCAATCCATCACACTTTGTTGTTAAATTACAATGAAGTGTTGCACATGAAGAAAATTTTCATTTATAAAAATGAGTGGTCAGCTACATGTAACTCCATTATGATCGTCCAAATTGATGATCGTCCAAGTGCTACCTCTAGATCCTTATTTGAAAGTCATTCATCTCTCTTTAAACTTAAGACCTATTTGGTAGACGTCCCTTGCACCTAGAGAAGTTCATTCACTTGAAAATCAATGTGACCCATTTCCTTTACCTCTGATTGTTATTATGTGGCTAACAAGCCAATTGCACTTGCATATCTTTTTTATATTCATTGAAATGAAATTTTATTCATTGTCACTATTGTGTGATGTTTGTAATTAAACCCTTGAACATATGCAATTACTAAGTGAATGATGATCAGATTACACACATAGATCACTAGTATTTAAATATATGTTCTAAACATTCTTATTCAAAGGGTACTTGAGAAGGGCATTAAAATATTTTGTAAGAAGAGCACTATCTGATATCACTTTTATGATGAGCATAGCTGATCTTATCACAGTTGGTGTAGAGACACGAAAGATAGGTAGTGGATACTCAAATAAGTAGTTCAACTAAATTGATCCATATGAAACCTTGACTTATTTTATACCCAACTATCAATCAGGTTTATTTAAATCATAGCTTTGAATGTAGTATTTAGACTTGAGACACCAAAGATATATCATCGATGGATAATCATGTTTTGGCTATGACTTACAAATCCCTTGTGAGGAGACTTCTGAAAACATCATAGATGGAATATGACATGAAGTCTTCGAAGGTGAATATAGAATTATCAGTCCTTGATATAAGCTGACATTAAATTAAGGAATGAGATGTAATTAAATCATTGGCCAATGAAGTGAAAATATCAGAGAGGCTATTTTCAATGATTTCTTTCATCCATCAACATTAATTAGAAGGATCAATTAGGTTTTACCGATTGGTCATACCCTAAGTCTTTCAAAATTCTCGTGTGGATGAATGATTATGTTTACATGTTAATCAATGACTGTAAAAGTTTCATAAGAGTTCTCATAAAATCCATATCTTATGGAGCACGTGACTTAGTTTGGCACCCAATGAATTGGAAAGGCAACATATTGATTGGGTTAAGTCAATCCTCACATAATTAATCCATATGTATATCTAGCTAATGATGAACTTAATTCTTTTGGTGTTTTACATCATTTTTGTGCATCAATTTCATGCAATAAAATTATAAGTCCTTATTATACAATAAGCAATGCAGGAATCCATAGAGAGTTCAAGTAACGAGGTTAGGTGTTCAAAAGAAAGAAGAGAGTAAGGGAATATACGTGAGTGAGAATAGATCATATGAAGTGAGTGTGAGCAATAATTTTGAGTTTCTTTTAGAATGAGGATAAAAAATAGAATTTAAAGTGAAAATTCAGATGAGGATAGATGAAGTAGGAATGAGAAAATAGTAACAAGAGAAAAATGGTCGGTGAGAGTGATGACTCAATGCACGATGAGAGCGGGAGGGAGAGATGCATGTGTGTGATAATGTAAAAGCTACTACATTTAAGGGAAAAAAAATTCTACCATTTATGAAGATGTTCACAAGCCAAATTCAATCCAGATCACTACACGAACCATGTTAGTGTGCATGTCCTAGGCGTGGGATGCTTGATCTACTCTGATCTTGATCTTCGCTAGCTTCCTTCTCAATGGTAAGATTGTCCATTAAATAATTCTTCTCTTTGGGCCTTGAAATCCTCTCTCTTTCTTTATGGTAGCTTGATTCTAAGAGAGTCAAAAAACATGAGGAGAGAGAAAATGAAGGTTTTTATTGGTGAGTTCCTAAGGTTTGAGTATAAAGAGGGGTAAAAGATCCCAAGCACTAAAATTATATTTTTGGTCAATTATCTTATTAGAGCATATGGAAGGGTGGAGGGTGAAAAGATGAAACTAGCCATACAATTTCAACTCTAAAATCCCTCTAGATCATGAGATATCACAATTTTAATTTAGATAAATCATGGCTAATAGATCAAGATTGTACATTATAGTGCTTTACGTGGCTCGCTCTTATTGGATTGAGATAAGATGTGCTAGACTTGATAAGTGTAGAGGGGCTTTTCTAAAATATTCTATTTCAAAACTGGGAGAGGTTTTTCTATAAAAATGCTTTTGAAATGAGCAAAACCCAAAAATTCAAAAAACATCCATAGATTTAGAAATTTCATATCTCACAATTTAGAACTCTTTTTTGCATGAAATTTTTTCCATTGGATCAGGAATTTAATTATCTATATTTCCATATATGGATTTCTCAAATCATAAAAAAATGAATGGGTCATTTAATAAAAATTAAGTTTGGCCGACATCCTTTAAAATAAGGAGGCTGATCCAAATTTCACTTCTCAAATAATTGTGGATTATCCTAAAAAGCTTAGGATGGTCTTTCTATCAAATTCAAACCTGCTTTACCACTTCTTTCATGAAAATAGGATTGACCTAGTGTTCAAATTTGGTAGTGAGTTATTTTCTCCTCTCTCTCATCATCATTTGTATCTATGCATGCCTATGTTGTTGTATCCTTATAACTCATAAAAAATGTGGTGTAGGATATTTTTAGAAAGAGTATAATTAAGATGAAAAGAATGTAAAAACGAAAATGTGAATGAGAATGAGTGAATTATATGATGAATTTTTTTATTGTGATTAATCTCTAAATGATCCTAAAAATTAAGAATGGATCTATGAATGATATCACTTTAAAATAGAGATGTAATTCAGTGGAGATGTGATAGGATAAATCGAAAAGATGAGAACAAATGCAAGATGATGATTAAAAATGTGATGAGAACAAATATGAGTGATAGGTCATTACTGTTTATGTAGTGAAAAGGATGAAGAGTGTAGAAAATATTTAATTATGACATTACTAAGATTGGGTTTTATCTGAATAGGATCTCGGATGGTAGGTACGTGATAGAGAACAGATAGAACAAACTGGTCAATATTGGACTTATTGATCTAAAGATTGAACTCTTATTCACTTTGATAAGATAGAGAGAATGAGTACCTTGTTTGGACGTGAAGTCAATGCTCCTGAAGTTGCCAAATGATCGAAGGACTCCTCGGATAATCTCTGACTTGAATTGGATGAAAGCGACAGAACGAGAGGGAGAATAGAAAGAGAGGTAGAACTCAGAGAGATAGGATACATGAGAGATAACGGGATTCACAAGAACACTGGCCGTTTTTGTACACAAAATAATTTCATTCATAAACAACAACTGTCTTGATTATTTTACATCAATCCTTTTAAAGGATGAAGAGAAGAGACGTTGGAGTGATGAGATGCGTCGCGACAGTTAGCCGTTGTTTACGGATAGTTACAAAATATTTCGGGAATGTTGTCTTGTATTTCAGATATTCCATGTTATCCGAGGAATCAGAAATACATCCCGGTTGTCTCGTGATGATGTTGGTGGTTATTTGGAATGCAATGATACGAGGGTTTGTTCGGGTCTGAGATATCCCGGTTTCTCTTTTGTCATTTAAGCGTTCGGTTTAGTGTGACCGTAGAAGGGAGGTGACGACGTTGCTTACTGCCAAGTAGCAGACTAGGATTGATCCAGTTTTTCGTCTCTTTAAGTACTCTAGGAGGAGGCGATAAAGAAGACGAAAGTTTGCATTGAAATCGGTGATGAAGATGACGATAATTGCTTTGATGTCGAAAAGGTCCCCCCGGGTGAGGTGAAGAGAAGGCAGAGACATGCAGTGACAGTGATGAGAAGGCTTCCCTTTTCTTCAATCCTCTCATGCTTATTCTCAAGCCACTTCAATTTTTATCGAGTGTCTACTGGAGAAGCTGATGGTGAGTGTGCATGAGGGTCACACGATCTTTACTTTGGCAAAATTTCTCTTTGATGAATGAGTATCATAATGTCTTCTCCTGTTTGACTTTGAATAATCTCCTGTTGAGTAATCTCTGTGCTCGCACATGGCTTTAACTAGAAAGAGAGCTCAACGGTCTTCATATTCACTTGAGTGGCTCGTGAGCTGGATATCCTTTATTTATGAAGCTTCTTCTATGCTGAACTGTCTTCATAAGCCGTCGAGGTGTTGTTCATGTGGGAGGTATTCCTCATTGCTTGAAGCTTTCTTTATGCTCTTCATGATTGGTTTCATATGTCTTCATCGCTCTCATGATGGCTGAAGGATAAGAGGTATAAGCTCGTTGGTTTTAGCAGAAATGAGGATAGTCCATTAGTAGACAATATGTTCAGACTTCTTCTTCTCCTTTAATCGTGACGATATTTCTTAGATGATAGGTAGTTATGGCTTAACAACGAGGCTTCTTTCCTAAGTTGGAGCTTTATATCATTTTATAAACCTTCTCCATGCTGGACAATCGTCATAATTGCATCGGTTTAGTCATGCTGGAGCTTTTATCTTGAAGTAGAATCCGAAGATAGTTTCTTCCATAAGTAATAATATTTAGATCTCACCTATAATTCTAACTATGGGTGGGATTCAAAGAGAGAATGGAATATAACAACAAAGATGTTCCTTTTTTTTTTAGATCATTTATTCACACAAGGTTCCTATGATATAGTGAATACATTTTGGAAGATGAGGAACCTATATCAAGGTGAAAGGTGGTTGACTTGGTCCAATCATGGAATTCTAAGTATTCTAGGGATGAGGTTTTAATTTCATATGACCAAGTCAATCTTTACATCAGTATATAAATGGTAGAAGAGGGAAATTAAGTCTCTTTAAATCTACACTCTCTTTCAAAGTCTTAGAGAGGTCTTCTTCAGTCATTTCATGAATGAATAATTTCTCAAACTTGTGAGTAAGGAGGAGCATGCTATTTTGTTGATGTTGAGAATGAGTTCTCTTCCTTAGTTCATACCTAGGTTCACTTGGAACCCTTGTGTTCTTGTGTTGAGATAATTCTCCATCAAAATGTGAGAATTTAACCACTTGCCTTCGAAAGAGTCAAATAGGTTTAGTGTCATAATATAAGCAGTTAAAAATAATGATGCATGATAGGATATTTTCATGTTTTTAACCTTGTTAACACTAAATGGATGCAAATTAAGTATATGAGTGGAACGAAATGGTAAATATAAAAATATCATAAGAACATGATAACATGAATTATATTAGCCAGAATTATGCCTTAAAATCTATTTATAATGATCAAAATAAATTTATCAATAATTTGATAAGGTTGAGAAACAAAATTTATTGAGATAATAGAGTTGTTTACTAGATAAATATATGGGTCTAGAGGGTCACTGATAACATGCAATCTTAACATGATAAAACATGATTATTCATGCAATTTAAGGCATAAAACATTACATTTATGTGCATGTTATCATACTTTGAGTGCATTTCTATCATTTCATGCAAATTTATGTTATAATCTCAAAATACACTAAATTAGGGTTAATTATGATAAATTAAGGATAAATGATTTTATAACCTATCTTTACTTGAGATTATAAGTGATTTTTAAAGTTAAATAATAAGAGAAATTATTTTTATAAACATTCATTTAAATTTCTAAACTTAAAATCTTAAGGAAATGAGTGTATTTTTGAAATATAAATTAAAACTCTTGTTATTTAAATATTTTGAATTTTTAGAATGATAGATAATTAAATTTCAGATCAAATGAAAGAAATTTGGATTAATTTGGAGTTGTATTTTAAAACATATGATTTTTACAATTTTTAGGGATTTTTCTGTATTTTTCCGGATTTTTTATGATTTTATTTTCTATTTAAAACATTAAAAAATAATAATAAATAAATAAATAATGGGCAAAATGGGCGCGGGACCCGCGTGGATGCGACGTGGCAGCGCCACACGGACCTGCGCAGCGCCTACGTGGCGCGATACATATATATATATTTATTTACATAATATAATAAGGGTCTTTGTCCTTCCCTATATGGGAAGGGTCATACCCTTATAGATCGTCGGGTCTTATAAACTCGACGATCTCTTCTCTTTTTTCCAGTGTGGGACTAATCTCCACACTATTCTTACCTATTTCAGGTGACGTGGCGCGAGGAGGGGCGTCGGATCGTGATCGGAGCGCGCCGATCGAGTGGACACGTGGTCCACGGATTAAATCAAGACCACGTGCGTTTTAAACAAGTTATAACGGCTCAGATTTGACTGACGTGGCAGAAGCGGAGGCGTCGGATCGAGATGACGCGACGATCGCACGTGTCGATCGTGTGAACACGGACCACCGATCAGATGATCGCGCACGTGGCATAAAAACCGGCGTTATAACAGCCACGATTTCACGCGATCAAACGCATCTGGAGCGTTAGATCGCGATCCAACGGGCGCCGTTTCGAGGTGTTTTATAACGCAAATCGCGAGGGTGAATCTGGAGCGTCCATCGGAGATCTAACAATCTTGATATATTCGTAACGTTTCACTAATTGAAGCATTTAATCTGGATCGTTGATCAAGCCTAACGCATTGATCGGACGGTTTCGCCCAATTTGGGCTATAAATCGACGAGTTCTTCGTCGTTTGTACTCATTCTTGAGAGATTTGATCTAATTGACCTATCTATTTGCATCTTCTTTTAAATCTCTCTCTTTTAATCACTTCTATACAAGATTCCACGTCCACGGAGTGTTTATAAGAGAGATTTCAACGATCGAGCGAGGAGAATTTGTCTCTTGAACACCGATGTTCACGTTTGAATTCGCGGAATGAAGAGCCGTCGATCCGGCGATCAATTGGATCGATTTGATCGTTATCTCGAGTTAGAAAACAAGTTTATCCTCATATCTATCATCGTGTATCATCAATTTTAGGATTAGGACTTCAATTTAGATATAATTTCATTTCAATTTCAATTTGTGTTCTTCGCGATTCCAAAAATTTCTTCCCACTTCCATCTTGGATTTCTCCGTGATTACTAATCCAAATCGAGTGATTTTTGATTCCACGGATAGATCTTTGAGTCTTCTTTCTAAAAACACCATTTTCCCTAATTTCTCACCTCAATTCATTGTCCAATTTGACCAAATTCCAAAAGATATCTCGAAAATACCTAAATTCCCTGTGGATTCGACCCGTATTTACCAATATACCCCTCAATTCTCTCTTAATTCCCCAAATTGGTAAGTTCGGTATTATTTTTGACACGAGACCGTGTGAAATCGATGACCTCACGGTCTCGTCTCGTCAGTCACACACATAAGTTCAACGAAGGTCGGCAGATATAGACATCTGTTATGAGGATTTTATGAAAAGTTCCAAAAACTAGATGTATATAATAAGGGATGGGCACCTACCCTCCAATGGCCATACGAGCCTTGGTAGATGCCCACCCCTCTCTTCATTTCCTCGTTTGAATTCTTTGCTCTCCCTTCATGATCTATTAAGACTAGATGGTGAGGAGATATTCGAGGATCATTGAAGGAGAGGTTCCAATGGAAATTCAATCATCTAAAGACCGTGTAGATATTTCTAAAGCCGTGAACTGAAAACAACTTCAAAGAGCTCCTCTAAGGATACCTCTCAATGTTTTTTTTGATATCCACTAAATGATACAATCATTAGTTTATGGTGATTTATACTTTGAATCTTTTATCAAAATGATTTCCATTGCCCTCTAATTTTCAATTGAAATTGTGAGGACTTCTCGAGCCTTAAATCCAAAACATCTTAGTTACAATGATTTTTTCCTAGTTTTTTCTCTCCAAAGTTGGATATTCTCTATTAGTATACAACTTTGTCATTTTTCACCTTTGTTTAAAACCAAAAGGTGAGGTGAGAGGATGAGTAATCCCAGAGAAAATAATTAAGTGATCTAAGGTGAGATAAAGCAAATAAGAGAGATCATGTAGGATCCAAGAGGACTTATTTGAAGTAATGAAAGTAATTTAATAAGGAAGATGAAATAGAATCTTTTCCCAAAATAGGAGGGGAGAAAATCAGGTCACATGACATTCAAGGGACAAAGAAATTGAGAAAGAGATGAAGGAAAAAAGAATAAAGAGGGAGGCTCACAAAATATGAATAGAACAAAAATGTAAGAGGATAGGAAATAAAGTTTTCAAAAAGATATTAGGGAAGGGGAAAATCAGATAGAGATTTTTTTATATAAAGGAGAGGTTTTAAGTAAGAAATTGGAGGCATGTAAATATTCAAGGTATCATAGTAGATGTAGGATAAGAAAAACCTATAAAATATATCAAAGAGAATCTTTTCCGTGTGGCAAAAATCAAAACAATTTTAAATAGAATGTCACAATTTATTGACATAGACTAATATTTTCAAAAATATGATATTAAAAAAATCTTTTTTTATGAAACTTAAATGTCGAGCTGTCTAGGTACTCTCTTGAGATTATAATATACATAATAAAATATAATTATATAACAAGACTTTTCAAAAGCCTTTTATGGCCAAAATACTCAACCAAAGAATTTTTTTGGTTACCTTGAAGATCTTGGACATCAATAGAGCATTGGAGATAGAATCTTACCTTTAGACAAATTTCTTGCAAGGGGTTAAAATTCTAGTTTGTACATCTCAAGCGTAATCTGAAAAGCGAGGAAGTGTAGTGATATTAGATAACCATTATAAGTAGATGATTTGATATTAAAAAATTAATTCGTTAAGAGATTGACATTTTTGAAGATATATATATATATATATATATATATATATATGAGTATAGAGGCATATGAATTGAAATGATTCTTCTATAGTATTTCCCAAATGGCACACTTAGTAACTTTTATCACAAAGGTAAGCTTAAAACCTTAGTGCAGATAGTATATGCACCATTTTATGTTATAATTCCAATGGGAAAGCTCTATTGATCTCATGCATGCATTGATATTTCATATGTAATAAAAATTTTAAGTCAATTTATCAATAGTTATACAAGGTCGCACTTTCGTAAAGGCACATATCACACTCAGATACCACAAAGGGATGATAAGGTTAAGGTTGACATTGAAAAGTTTACATTTAAATTTACACAATACATCAATTGTGACTATGCACAGTCAATACCTCAGTTTTGCACTGTTTGGAGGGAACTTATTCTCTCTTTCAAGTGTTATGAAAAATGTTATTTCAAATTCTAGAAAAATAGTAGAACTCAAAGAAAAGATTGATGGGAGAAAACAAATATTAAGGGTTAGCGATATTTTAAGCAATAACAGGTTTATGTATTAGGAAATGATTCAATGTGTGCTCAATGAAAAATATTTTGTCAACTGTTTCTCGTCTTTACCCCCAATAGCAAGTCAGGTGTTTGAAAAATGTAGGAATCAATACTAGCATCCATGCATACAGTTAGGTGTTAATTACAATTAAGGTACCATGAATATCTATATCTCAATGAATAATGTTGAAATAAATATAAATTTACCATTTAAGCCCAAGTTTGCATATCTTTCATGCTTGATGATATTTTGAGATTTACCCCACTTGGCTTTCATGTAGTTGAGTGTTGAGATTCTCACATGTAATGAAGTATAATTGGATGCAAGGTGTGAGTGAATATGCTTCTCTCAATGACATTCTTGCGAAATTTACTCTCACTGACACACGCTCTCTCTCGATTGTGTGGGGTTTCTAAATGATTGTAGGACCTCCCTCTCTTGGATGCTTCCTCTTCTTCTTCCTTTCTTCTTCCTTTCTTATTCTTATTATTATTCTTCTCTTCTTCTTTAATGGAAGACCTCGATTCCACATAGTATCAGACCAAAGGTAATAGTAAACTACCATTTCTATAGAAAAGAGTGCAACTCATGTCTAAAAGGTGATGGTGTTGGTGCATGACAACACTATTCTATTGAGAAGTATGAGAACATGTGGTTTGGTAGAGAATACCAATGATCTTGTAGGGTGTTTTGAAAAACTCTAGGGCATTGTTAGTGCAAAGAATTTTAGGTGTAGAATAGTATTGAGTGGGGATTTCTTGGAGAAACGAATGAATAGAGGATAGAATGTTAGTGTGGTCTATGAGAAGATACACTCATGAGGAGTTGGAGAAGTCATCAATCAAAGATGATTGATGTATGAGAAGATAAAATTTTCACGTGTTAAATGTCATTGTTGTGTATCAATTTCATGCGATAAAATTTCTAACTTCCTCATTCATTATAGTGCTAATGTAAGGGTAGAGTTTTAAGATAATGAGATTCGATGCTTGGAATGACCATTCCACTACGGAAAGTGGAAGGACACTATAAGTGGAGCTATGTGAGTAGTAAAAGAAGAATGACAATTCCACTACAGTTCAATATACATGTTAGCATTAATATACACTAAGTTGCAAAGGTAACATAAGGTTATGGAATTGAGGGCCATGCTACTTTATGAAAAAAAAATTCGTGTGGTCATTGAAAACAAACAAATTCATGTTAAAATAACTACCAAACTTACCAATTTTAAGGTTTATTCATGAATTGACTAATGGTTAATAAGTGTTGAATCCACGAGAGATTAAAGAGAAATTTTTAGATGGTCTTGAAATTTGATCAAATCAGGCAATAAATTGAACTGATAAATTAGAGATTTTTCGTATTTTGGAAAGAAGACTCCAAGAAGATTCCAAGAAATCAAAATTCGCTGAATTTAGATAAGTATTCATGGATAAATGGAGCAAAAATTGAGGTAGAAAATCAATCAAAAAGAGAGAGAAAAGACAAAAAATTCATAAAATTTGACTAGTCTACTGCTCTAAATTGAAATCTAATACTACATGAAGAAAGATTAGGAAGAAAATATGTAATCTAACTGATAATTGGGCTCAAAATGATCCAATTTGTTGCCGGACCAACGCTTTTCATTCTGTGTTCTGAAAAATAAAAATTCACAGTTCATGTGGCGAATTCTTCCTATTTTGTCAACAAAGATCTTGATTTCAAGTACTCTTCACACGCGAAAATGAGTCTAGAAAGGGAAGAAAATAAGATTTCCAATGATTGAGATGTCCAAATAGATCGATTAATGAAAACACCCAAGAATGGTTTACATCGTCAAAGAAAGAGAGTATAAATAGAGTTGAAATTTGGGCGTAGATATTCGATTATCTCTTGATCTTCGATCAACGCCCATGATTAAAAGAGGGGAGGCAAATCGGTATTCTTTAATTGTAGCTGTCAGATCTCCATCCAAGCGCCCAGATTTTGTCACGTAATCACGTGTACGCGAATCACTCTGAAACACTTACCATTTGATCTTCAAGGAATGCTAAAGAAGCTGCCACACGTCACTCGTGCACTTCAAATTTGAGTCATTATAACTCTTTTGATGGACAGCTGAGATGAGTCATTTTTATAAAATAAATCGTCACTGAATCAAATTGTACCACCTACCCCTCGTGAGTAAGTGAAGATCGACCCCTCTTATTAAATCGTGAAATTTGACGCTTCTAGTTGTGACACATCTCCTATATTAAAAAACCATAAAGATAGTCCAACATAGAAAAAATTAAGAAAAAAATCACTTACAAATGTTTACGTGATGATAACAATTAGCATATACACTTAACAAGCTGCTTAACCACTAATTGTGTGCGCTAATGACGTGAGTACATGTGCGACACATGGTGTGCACAAACGTTGCTCGTCATATACCAGGTCACTATGTATTAAAACTGAATTTTTTATGTTTATAAACTTAAATAAATTCAAAATAAATCCAGAAAAATTCAAAAACAATTCAAAAAATTCTAGAAATCCTCCAAAAATTAAAAAATTAATAACTTTCAAAATATTACTCCATTTTTAATTGAAACTTTTTGTTTGATTAGAAACTAAATAATCTATCATTCAAAAAATTCAAATTTAATAAATAACAAAAGAATTTTTTTATCTAAAAAATATACTCATTTTGTTTGAAAAAATAAAACTAGAAAAATAAATGACAGTTTATAAAAATAGCTTTTGTTACTATTTGAAATAAAAACTTAATTATAATCTCAAATATCAAAATGGGAATAATATACTCTAAAATATATTCTTTAATTTTGCATGATTATCTCCAAAATAATGCATTTTGATATTATAACTTTAGGTTGCACAACATGATAGATATGCACTCAAAGTATGATAACATGCATGAGAATGAAATGCTTTATGTCTTAATTTGTATTAATAGTCATGTTATTACCAATCTAAATTGCATGTTATTAGTACTTGATGGGATGGAACTATTTTGCTAAATATTGGTGATGAATTTGATTATGTGTGCTTTCCATCATTGGTGTGTATCCATTTAATGTAGTGTAAGCAGGGGTCAAAATCTACAAGGAGTTGAGGTAATGAGATTAGATGTTCCAATGAAAAGTGAGAGCATGGAAAGAAAGTGGGAGTTTGGAAAGAACTGCAAGCATATATGGGGAATATAGAGATGAGTGTTAGTAATAATATATAGGTTTCTTTTTTAATTAAGAGAGAATTAAGAATTTTGAATAGAAAATTAATATAAAAAGAAATGGAATGGGAGTGAGATGATGGCAAAGGTGAGAAGAGTGGTCACTAGCGACAAATCGATTTGCAACGATAGATAGAAAGTGTGCGAATGATGTCAAATCTGCTACATTAGAAGAAAATTAAAATTAAAATTAAAAGAAAGAAAAAATGTACTCTTTATGGAGATGATCACTAGCAAGAATTTAATCCAAATAATCACACAAACTCCTTCTACTCAATCTTCTCGCACAACTCTTGTTCGAGGCTAGGTGATGCTCAATCTACTCCTATCGCTATCCTCTCCTGATCTCCTCTCCATGAAAAGAGTGAGCATTAAGAAATGTTTTTCCTTGGGCCTTGAACACCTCTCCTCTTTCTTCTGGTAGCCTAATGCTAAGAGAGAGCCAATAAACAAGAGAGGAGAGCGAAACTGGAGCCTTATATAGAGAGGGTTTTTTTAGGGTTCTAGGTGACCAAGGGTGGAGATCTTCCACCCTTGTGATCAAGGGTAGAGATGTACCACCCCAAGGACGTCCAAAGGGTTAATCTTAACCCTTAATAAGGTGTCCCCAACCCTTTTCTAAAGACTGGGTCCCACCTCCTCAAAAAGGGGGTAACAATCCCCCTTTCTAAAAACATGGACCCCACCTCCCACAAAGCTGACTACCAACTCCTCCTATGTAAGGAGGATGTCCAGCTTAAGAGGGTGACCTCCAATTCATTTTAAATATAAAAGAATTTAATATAGGCTGGTCAACCTTCTAGAGAATAGAGAAAGGTGACCAACTTTGACTTATCTTGGCTTAGCTCACTGAAGTGGTTGCCCTAAAAAAGATAGAATAATCTCTATAATCATTTAGAAAATGAATTTGACCAGTTTTGACTTTCTTCACATCTTTGATGGCCTTGACCCTCACTTATACCCTTTGACCTCCTGAAAGTATTATTGACTTGGCCCGTAAAATGGTGAAGAGGTCATTTTCTCCTCTCTTTCATTACAATTTGCCCCCATATTTTTCTATATGTTTTCTGATGTCCTTGTATTCACAAAACTCATAAAATTGTGAGAATTCAACCACTTGACTTTATAGAATTCAAATGAGGTAGTGTTAAGATATACAAATCAAATCAATGATGCATGATGAGGCATATTCATGTTTATACATAAGTGGAACTAATTAGATGCAAATTAAGTACATGAGTGGAAATAACATGATGATTGCAAAAATATCATAAAAACATGATGACTTGCATCTTATTAGAAAGAATTATGCATTAAGATCTGTCTATAATGACATAAATGAACGCGTTAATGACAAAGTTGTCAATAGAAGGAGTTAGATATATCATATTCTCAAAGTCTATTTAGAGCTTACATGGCTGCATTGTTACCAGTACAAACACATTTGTTTGAACTTTCATAGAGTTAATAGAGAGCTTGGTTGTGCTGAGAGTTCAGCTCTCTGTTGAGATGAGAACAAACTCATTCTTCATTCCCTTCTGGACTCCTCCAACATCATTGTTCATTATAATATGTAAGGAATTAGTTAACTCTTTGCTTGAGCTACTGAACATGCCTTCTACTAACGATGTGAATCTTTATAAGGAAAAGCCCATGTTTTTTTGGTTGAGACGACCAACAATATGCATTCTTTGCTTCCAAGAGTGGCAAAGGGAAGAAGTGAGCAAAAATATCAACAACGAAGAAGGACGTGATGAGAAAGACATATCTTTCCAGTATGAAATGAAGGCGTAGTGAAAGAGGAACTCTAAAAAGTACTTGGGCGAGACAACTTAGAAGAAGAATGGTGATGCTTCAAGTACCTATATGATAGAAAAAAATTCCTTATCTTACTAAAATTTCAACATGGGTGTTGGATACCAGTTATAATTCTAATGTATATAATGATTTCTATGTGTTGACAATTAAAAAAATGTTGAGAAAAGGTGAGGTGGAGCTAAGGATGAGAAATGGTGAAAGAGTTGTGGTTGTGACTTTAGAGATAGTGAACCTCAAGCTCCCTCATGGAGATTATCTTTCTTTAGAAGAATTTTATTATTTTCCCATAATTTTTTAGAACATCATTTCACTTTCTTGTTTCGATAGGATGGGTTATACATTGATCATTAATCACATATGTCGTTCCATTTACTTGGGAAGTAATTGATTGATGTAGCATTTTTACTTGATGGACAAATTATTCAAATAAGCACTAAATGCTTGCTAAAACTTTCTAAACTCATGTTGAAATAGTTTTCATCATTTTAGTACATTGCATGAATTATAAACTGTATATGTGTACATAGAGAACTTTCTATTTAATATAATAAAGTGTACATGATGGAAAGACACAAGATATGGAAAAAACTTTGGACTAAAAAAGGTTGAAGAAAAATTTTCTAATTTTTAAATAAGTTTATTTAAGTTTTTAAACTTTCAAATTATGTCTCATTAGCCTTTCATTAGTTTTTATATTCTATACTCACATTTCTACATGTGGATATGATTATATTCTTATGACACAATATACGATACGAGATTCTGATAACATACAATTTCATGCATTAATATCATACATTTTATGTCCTTCTTCAAAAATATAATCATAAATGCAAGTTATCATGATTCAAAATAATTTGAGATGATAATTCTTATGTTTAAAAGCACATTCTAGTTTTTCATAAACTAATAACATTTTCATGAAAATTTTAATGAACTTGATTCAACAATAATATAGTCTTCTTTTATTACAAAAATTAAATTCCTCTTTATTTCCCCATTCAAATGCCTTTATTCACATGAAAATATTCATAAATATATTTTATCATGAATTTTATTTAATAAATTTATCCTTATGAGGTAGTTGACATTTTTATGGATTTTTTCGAATTTTTTTGGAATCTAGAAAAATTTAAGTCATTAAAAAATGATTTTTTATAAAGAAAAGAAATAATTCAATAAATAAAAATAAAATAAATGAATAAATAAAAATAATAAAATAAAATATGAAAAATAAAAAGAAAAAATAGAAGAGAGAGAGAGAGACGCTCTTTCTCTTTGTTGCCCTGCTCGCACATCTTCTTTTGCTCCTTTCACTTGCACACACATCCATGCATAAGGGGGAGGAAGAGATTCCCATCTCTTCCTCTATGTCTTCCCTCTCTCCCCTAGTCCCTCTTCTACCTCTCCTATCTTCCTCCTCTCCCCTACGTGCACGTGCACACACAAAGGGGAGGAGGAAATTGTGCCTCTATCCCTCTCTCGCATGATGGAAAGAGTTTCCATCGTGATCAGAGGGGCATCTCTCTTCTCTCCCTCTTGCTTTCCAACATGTGTGCATGCACACATAAGGAGGAGGAGGGGGAGATTCCTTCCTCTCCTCCTCTCGCCTTTCTCTCTTTCTCTCAAATTCTCCCTCTCACGCACATGTGCGTGATGGAAATTTTCTTCCCCTCTCTCCCTATTTCTCTCCTCTTTTTCCGGAAACAGAAAAGTTTCCATTTAAAATAAGTATCTAGTTTAATTATGTATATCAGTCCTCTTCTTCCTTTCGCTGGTGCCTTCCTTTTCCAATCACACTTCCATATACCTCATTCATGCTCATTGAAATGAAACTTATTCATTGTAATTTTTGTGTGATGTTTGCAATGAAGGTGATAAGCTAATGCAATGACTAAGTGAACTATGATGAGATCATAGTACAATGACCGCTATTCTTTACACATGTTCTAAACCTTTAGATTTGTGGGATATTTGAGTAGGACATCAAATTATTCAAAAAGAATAACACTATCGGATTTGACTCATATGATAGTGTAACTTGGCATCCAACAAGTTGACAACTTAACCTAGCAATTGGGTTAAATTGGTCATTAATTAATTAATTAATCTACATGTTGATGTAGATAATTAATGAAGGTTGACCAATAAGGTATTTTGGTGTCTATAGAGTTATTCACTAGTGAGATATATTGAACTAGAGGGTCATAGACATAGGGTCTTTGGATATTAGTAGATATAGACACAATTATGAAGGTTTTTAATGTGGGACAAAATATGAGAATCAAAATTTCATAAGGGGAGGTGTACGATATTGTGCTTTGATAGAGGGATGTTATGAAATTTTAAGATTGGTGGCCGTAAACTCCCTAGCTTTAATCCCACAATTGAAATTGAAATCTAATGTTATAAGAAGAAAAATTAGGATGAAAACTTGATTTCCAACCAAAGATAGTGCTCGAATTCATCCAATTCCTCCTCGTATCAAAGGCTTTTCATTCACAAATTCAAAAACGATTGTTGACGTTCAAGATTCGATTTCTCCCTATTCTCTCAAGGAAATCTTACTTTCAAGCACTCCATGGATGCAGAAATTGATCTAGAAGCAATTGCAAGCAAGAGATTCAAGGACTTTGATTTTTAGATAGTTTGATTACTTGAAGAACCCAAGAATAATTTACATAGGCAAAGAACATCTCAATTTATACGGTAAATTGGGTGTAACCATCGGATGAAGCGTTTGATCTTCCATGAACGTCTCTCATGAAATGCGGGAGTACAAATCGTTATGATGAAGTCGCAGCCATCGGATTGAAGATGCACCATCAAGATTTTGTCACGTTACGCGCTTTGAAGTAACACTTGAAACACCATATGTTGGGATGTTGATCTGACGCTCCGAATGCGTTTTCGTCAGTTTTAATCTCATACGTTATAACTCCTCAAATCGACGGCTGAGATTTAATCATTTTAAAAACAATTTTCTAACAAATAAGATTTCGCCATGTACCCCCTGACTTAAGTGACGATCGAGGGTTTTTATTTAATGCTTGAATGAGATGATCCCACGTAATGCCACGTCACCTATGCATTTAAAATAGAAAAAAACAAAGTCTCACATGGCCAAAATTAAATATGAATTCTAACGCACATATAAGGTAAATGTGACTAAGATGTTAGCAAAAAAATCCCATAATAGGGTGCTCTCTCCTTAATCACATACTCACACACGCACACACACGCACACACGTCCACACATGTGCACCCAAGCGCAATTACTCACGCGCGCACATGTGCACTTGTGTGACACGTGGCGGTGTCAGACGTTGCCACTTGGCGTCGCTTTTTCGACCATGCCACATCATCTGCCAAGTCACCACACAATAAAATAAATGATTTAAATGAGTTTAATTCAAAATAAATCGAATTAAATCTATTAAAAATTCAGGAAAAATTTAGAAAAAATCTGGAAAAATCCCTAAAAATTGGAAATTTCATATCTTTTAAAATATAACTTCAAATTAATCCAAACTTATTTCATTGGATCAGAAATTAAATTATATATCATTCTAAAAATTTAAATGTAATAAATAAAAAAAGAGAACAACATTTATTTAAAAAATACACTCATTTCTTTTAGAATTTAAAGCTTAGAAAAATAAATGAGTGTATATAAAGTGATTTATCTCATTACTTTAGCATTAAAAACTAATTATAATCTCAAGTAAAGATGGGCTAATCTAATCTTTAAAAATATCCTTTTTAATTTATTATAATTAACCTTAAAATAATATATTTTGAGATTATAACTTATCTTTTTCATGGAATGATAGATAAACACTAAAAAAATATGATAACATGAATTAGAATAGAATGTTTTATGAATAAATTTGCATTTATAATTATATATTTTCATGTATAATATGCATGTTATCGGTAGGTGTGTGGTGGAGAGTGAAATAGAAGGGGGAAGGAGAGGGGAAGTTGTGGATTGGTAGATGGATGAGAGAAAATGAGAGAGAGGAGGAAATTCGTGGAGGATGAGAGAGAAAGAAAGGGGGAATAAAAATTTCAAAATTTGTTCAACCTTTGAAGTGGTGTGTCTCTTCAAGGGGTGCCACCTTTTTAGGAGAAATTTTGACCCTCTTGAAAGGATGCCTTAAAAAGTCACTTGTCAGGATGTGACGGATCCATTTGGAGGGTTTTAATTGGTAGAAATTTTAGGGGTAATTTGGATATAATAATCTGTCCTAAAATCATGAGTTCAAGTTGACTTGGTCGAAGAATGATCTAGGATGCAACTAACTTGAATTTGTGGAATCTAAAATTAGTTCCTATAATTTAGGGAGATGGCTTGACATGGTCAAAGGGTTTCATAAATTTTAGGAAAAATGGTTTGACTTGGTCAAAGGCTCAAAACTAAAGATTTTAGGTCAAGAGTAGGGTATGAAACCAAGTCAAGGGAAGTGTTTTAAGGATACAAAGGATTAAGGGGTGGGACCCCCATCTTCATGGGCTCACTCCTCTTCATGTCTGCAAAGTCTTTTAATTATATTTTTAAAATTTATTGGTCAAGATCAGCATCTTTTTACTCGTCCTATTCCTTATCTAGTCCTCTTTGTTATCTCTCTCGTCATCTCACGCACGCGTACATGTGCGTGTAAGTGGGAAAAGCTTTTCTCCTCCTCTCTTGTTCTTTTCTTCTCCTCTCTTCTCATCTCTCTATTTTCTCTCTCTCATGTGATGGATTTTTCTTTCGTCGTGAATAAAATTTCTCTCTACCCTCTCTCGTGCAACATAAAAGAACTCCATCACGTAAGACGTCTTTGTGTGTCTCTACTGCTCTCTCTCTCTCCACCTGCTACATCGCGTGCAAGAGAATAGAAGAAAATTTTCTTTTGCTCTCCCTTCTCTATCCTTGCTATCGCTCACTTTTGCCTCCACTATGCTTGTCTCCACGGATTTCTCATTCAAGCATGTGGTGTAGGAGAGTTCCTCATGCCTGTGTTCCTTGCCATCAAGAGGGAGAGAGGAGAGAAGAGAGGAGAGAGGAGCAAAGGAAGTGGAGAGAGAATGAGGGAGAGACAAAAAAATTATTTTTCATTATTTTTTTGCTGGTTTTACCGGAGCAGTTTAATTGGAATGATGTGAGGAGAGAAAAAGTGCATCAAGGGCCACAAATACTCCAAATTAAAATCATGATATCTCATGACACCCAATCGAGTTAGGGGCTGAAATTTCATGAGCATGATTACCATCACTTTAAGCTCTACAAAATTAATAAGGCTGATTATATATTTGAGACAAAAAAATTAGGGTTCTTAATGTTTCATTGTGTGCTTCTAGTATTAGTTAGCCAGAAGGAAAGAAGGCACAAATTTATCATTCTTTTTGTATGGAACATCATTTTTATTGAGTTTCTTCTCTTTTCTATTCATTTATTGTGTTAGATGCAAGATGCCAAGTTTGAGCAAAACGTACAGGCTCTCGAATGTATGTTTTGATTAGAGAGCATCACTAGATTGTATTTTCATCGCAAATCCTTATATTATAATTATTTTCCATCTATATTATATATTTTCTCTATTTTTTATCAACATTTCTATAATTTTCAAACCCTAAAATCACTTTGATGTCGTCTATCAAGGGTTTCCAATCTTTTAAAGGAGTATGAAAGAATTTAATCGGTTCAATTCGTTTCCTGCAAACATCTTCTTTTCATCGATCATCTTCACTTTCTTAACCTAAAAAATATCAAAAAAATATCTTAATTTAAATCTTTTAACCTTCCTCCCTATGGATTCGACCTCGACTCGCCGCTGTTCTAAATTTTAAATCTAAATTCGAAGAGATAAGTATAATTTTTTATACGTGAATATGCACATTCAACGATCATAATTTAATGCATATCAAACTCACAAGTGCATTAAAATATTAATGAGAAGAGAAGCCTTGAGTGTTTGTCGCGACTGTTTTGGGTTTGATAAAGACATATGTTTATGTATTCTTTGGGATTGAGATAGATTTAATGAGTGGGGTCTATGCTGAGAAATCATTTGCAAATTTTTTTTTGAAAATTTCCATACTCTTGAACCCACATGTTCACCTCTACAAGTGTCAGGGTTGACTAACTCTTTCACAAAAGTCATTTCTTTGAGTGTTCTAGAATTTGTTATACCTTCAAAAAATAATATTATTGATGAAGTGAAAAAACCTCTTGAAAGGAATAAGGTGCATGGCTATTGAGGCAATACTTGGGTTGAATGAGTGTTTCTTTGGTTTGTTTGTTTATGTATGAAAAGGAGATTCTAGAAACTATCTTAAGATTGTGAATTCTTAAACTTCCCAAAATATTTTTGAATGGAAAGAACCAAAACAAAGTGCAGTAAATAAAAAAGATACTTTAAAAGATTTTTGATTTTTGTAATGTTTCTCTCCCATAGGATTTTGCTGATTGTAATTGAAACCATTAAGCATGTAAGGTTTCACAATTATTCTGTTTGTTGGGCCATTCTTTATAGTACAAGGGGTTATGGGTCTCAGTTGGCATGTTGTGAATTATTTTCTCAGCATTTATTTATCATACAAAAAATAATGTAGAGCACCAAGATGTTTGGTTAAGGTCATAAAGGTGGACTTCCAATACTTTCTAGGGAATGCCTCACAGCATAGGGCTTCCAATACTTTTATATCCTTTGCTAGAGCTTGAGTTAGAACATCGACTTAATCATTTTTTTATGAAATCCTTTATGTTCAAATCACTTGTTGGTCATATTATATTATTTACCTATTTCTGTGTTAAAGGAAAATTCACTTTATCATACAATGAACTCGTACTCTATATCAAGAGTCATGTAACGTCAAAGGATTCAATTTATGAGTGGATTTTATTTTTGAAACATGTGATACTCACCTAAAGCATTAATACTTACCTAAATCCCATCCCACAAAAACAAGTGAAGTGATAACTGAGCTTCCCTACATCTTATAATGACCAATGGGTGATCGCCATTATAATGTGATTTGATCTCTAGCATTCATTTAGTAGATCTGTTGCTTCAATAAAATGAAATGACCAATTTTACTAGTCGGTGCATGGGTAAAAATTATATATAAATTCAAATTAAGTATCATCTAAAAGTCGAGAAAAAATTAGCCTGATATTTACAAATTCTCTTTCTCCTTTGGATTTTTTGTACTTGAACTTGTAGAGGAAACTTCATCATTGATGAAATGATTTCGTGTGGTCATTGAAAACACACAATCTCGTGTCAAAAAATGTTCTAAAATCACCAATTTAAAGTTATAATAACACATTAAAGAGTATAGTGGTGAATAAGAGTCGAATCCACGGAGAAATAAGAGAAATTTTTTTGATATCTTTGAAATTCGATCAAATCAAATGATGAATTGAGGTGAGAAGTTAGGGATTTTAGTATATTAAGAAAGATACTCCAATGCGAATCCATGGAATCGAGAATCACTAAATTTGGATTACAAATAATGATCCAATTATTTGCTGGATTCAAGGCTTTTCATTCCGCGATTTCGAAAATGAAGTTTGGCGTTTAAGATATAATTTCTTTCAATTCCCTCGACTGATTCTTAATTTGAAACACTCCTTGGATGGGCAAATTGATGGATATTATGTGGCCTATAAGCCAATCACACTTTCATCAATCTTGTTTATGTTCGTTGAAATGAAATTTATTCATTGTTATTCTTGTGTGATGTTTGCAATGAAGTCCATGAGCATGTGCAATGACTAAGTGAATTATGATGAGATCATAATATAGTGATCGCTAGTCTTTAAACATATGTTCCAAACATTCCTATTCGTGGGATATTCGAGAAGGACATCGAATTATCTGGAAAGAATAGCACTATCTGATCCATCTCATATGATGAGTATGGCCGATCCTATAACCATCGGTGTGGAGACACTAAGGATAGATAGTGGGTGCCCTTTGGAGAAAGAGTTCACTGAATTGATCCGTATGAATCCCTGAATGGTAATATACCTAATTGTCAATCAGGTTGATTCATGTCATGATTATGTATGTGGTCCTTTGACTTGAGACACCAAAGACATCTTGTGGATGGATGATCGTGTTTTGATTATGACTTACGAATCCCTAGTCACGGGATATCTAAAACATCATATATTGGATACGACATGAAGTCCACGAAGATGATTGTGTGGTCAAGATGGGATCATCCACCCTCGGTATATGAGGAGATCGACTCAAGGAATGAGATGCGGTTAAATCCTTGGCTAAGGTAGCGGAAATATTAGAGAAGTTGTTCTCAATGATTTCCTAGTCGCATCAGTACTAAATTGAGTGACGGATTAGGGTTTGACAA
Source organism: Lemna minuta (assembly GCA_024174645.1). NCBI lineage: Eukaryota > Viridiplantae > Streptophyta > Magnoliopsida > Alismatales > Araceae > Lemna > Lemna minuta. The sequence continues at coordinate 8,749,952 of CM044111.1, forward strand.
TTAACCATACCCTAAGTCATTCATGAGTCTCGTGTGGATGAAGGATTATACGTACACGATAACCAATGACAGCAAGGTTCCATGAAAGAGTTCTAATATACTCCATATCTCCTAGAGCACATGGTGTAGCTTGGCACCCACCGGGCTGGCGACTCAACCTGTCGATTGGTTAAATCGATCCTTATTCAATTAATCTATATGTTGATATAGTTAATTAATAAGAAGGACCAATAAGTGTTATTGGGTTGATAGAGTCATTAATTGGCGAGATATATGGACCTAGAGGGTCACATACATAAGGTCAATGGACGTCGGTGGATATACACATAATAATAAGGGTTTTTGTGAAAAGTTCACATTCCCAAAGTCTATAAATAGGGGGAGAACGACCATAATAGAGGTGCCCATATAAATAGGGTGGAACTTCTCCTCCCTCTTCTCTTCCTCTCGTGGTGACGAGTGTTCAAGAGGAGATCCGATCGTGTGGAGACTGTGTGGATACCGCTAGAGACCAGACGCTTGAACGGTTGAAGAACTCTTTCAAATGATCCAAGTAAGTATGAATTTTATTCTATACTAGATGATAGGATCACCTAGAATGGATGGTGAGATCATCCATTCTTGGTGCTTCCACGATGTTGAATGTTTTGATTCAACACCTTCCGCTGCAATCATTATTTTGAACAAAGATTTGGAGAGCTTTTCGAGCCTCAGATCCCAGCACAAATAACTCTAGAACATGAAGAATTCAAGAGATTCTCTATTATGGTGTCTAAACAGTTTGATTTGCTAAAAAATCTATGAACTTCTTTTCGAGTTGAAGAACATTTCAATTTTATAGGCAATTTTGGGTGTAACCGTCGGAGGCGTCAATTCGATTTAATCAACGACTAAGATTGCATGTCATTTGACGAATAGACATCTTTAAGTTGCGTCCGTCCGTTCCATGATGAAGTGTCTAGATTTTTCCACGTCACGCGTGAAGAAGAGGCGTCGTTTGATGATGTTCATTCGATCTTCATTAGACGATCGGGATGAATCCACGTGTCCATCGGGAGCATTTAATCTTGACCATTATAACTCCCCAGATCAACGGCTGAGATTAAATTACTTTAAATCAAATTGTGGCCTAATCAGATGTCGCCACGTCCCCCTGCGAGTAAGTGATATCCGATGCACGCAATTTGACTGCGCAATTAGACATCTCTTGCTTCGCCACGTCACCTGTAACTAAAAACAACATCAATAGTCCCACTCAAAATAATTTTTGAGATTTAATCGCATCTATAAGCTACCCAATATTAATGGTCTACCATAAAGTCCTTAACGTATGCTTAACCCACTAATCTCTCTCACATGCGCACGCATGCGCACGCATGCGCACACACCCGCACGCGTGTGCACACACGCATACACACGCACATGCACAAACACGCTCACGCACACGTGTCACATGCACACGCTGCCACGTGGCGTGTGTGTGTAGCCACGTGGCATGTACAAGCATCGCCACGTGGCATGTACATGCGTCGTCACATGGCAATGCTCCGCCATGTCAGCTCACAAAATTAAAAATATTTTTTATTCATTTTTATTATTTTCAAAATTGAAAATAACTTTAAATAAATTTAGAAAAATTTAAGAAAATTCCTAAAAATTAGAAAATTCATAAACTCCAAATTAATCGAAATTTATTTTTTTAGATCAGAAATTGAATTATCTATCATCATAAAAAGTCAATATATCAATAACAAGAGAATTAATTTTAATTTCAAAAATACACTCATTCTTCTTAGAAAATAAATTTTAAAAAATACATGAGTGTAAATAAAAGTGTTTTCTCTTATCATTAAATCATGAAAATACAATCATAATTTTCAAATATAAATGGGAATAAATTATAATATTAGAATTTATGAATAATTATCCCCAAAATCATACATTTTTAGATCATTATCTAAAATTACATAAAATGATAGAAATGCACTCAAAATATGATAACATGCATACAAATAGAATATTTAATGCTTGAAATTACATTAATAATCATGTAAATTTCATGCATAAATTGCATGTTATCGATCATCCAAAACATTTTCTTTCTATTAAATTGATGCTTGAACTTCATTCTTCAAAAGTTCTTCTTTGACTTGAGTGCCAAACTAACACTCATGGAAATCATGTTGCATGGGGGCTTCATCGCATTATGATTGGAAAAATGATGTGTGCAGTCAAAGGAATAGAACATCTGCAACGTATTTGAGGGCCAAGCCAATCCCCAAGCTCTCTCTTCACTTGAACAAGTTTTGGATCTAATACAAATGAAGAAAGGACAATCAGTTAAGTTGAATAATGAGTTAAACTGAGCATTCAGTGATCCATCTTCCCCAAGAAGAAATGAGTCACACGTCTCTCTCGATCAAATCACAAAGGAGAAGCTCTTGACCCTGGCCTTCCTCCTTTAAAGACACCTCTCTCCCAGTGGAGCCTCTTTCTTTTGCCTCTAGATCACTATGGGAATAGTATACCTTGTTCCCTTGCTAGCAGCCTTCCTCCTCTTCGGGAGCCAAAACAAAGAAAGGAGAAGAAGAATGAACAGGTGAGCAAAAACCCAGCCGTCGTTGACACGCTAAAGAAATCAAAACAAAACAAGGAAGAGAGAAAAGTTAAAGAAAGCCCTAAGTTATGGTCTTACTGTGGGCCCACATTGACACGAGGCCCAACATGTAGGACCCTAATTATTAATAATGTAACGATGGACATATCGATGGATTCCATACTTTGATAAAGTACCAAGAACTATGCCAATAATTTTTATATTCGAATGAGGAAATTAGGATTATTTTAAAAAGTCTTGAAGAAATTTAAAAAGGATGAAGTATCAAGCATATTTGTTAAAGGAATTCACGCCAAGCAGACAGAAAGATTTTCTGTTATTAAAAAGGATACACGTAGACTTTTTATATACGAGAAAGGTAAATGATTAGAGTACAGCGCTGCTCCATGGTGCCAGAAACTGGTAGCTATGGATTGACAGAACTGCAAGTAATGGGATACTCACTATTAGAACTGATCTCTAGCAGGCAGAAATATTTTCCCTTGAAACTCTCCAGTCATCATCTTCAGACTGACTACGAATATATATTTTTATAACAATCATTGATTCGTAGAATTCTTTTTGATTGGCAATATCCTTTTATTCAGCTCCGAAATCTGTTTTCGACGGGATACCGTTATCGGCGATTTGCATTTCACTGGATACCATTATACGAAATTCTTAGCGTCATTCACATGTTTGAGACCTGCAGGTCAAGTCTTATTAATGGAATCAGCAAACAAGCACACCGACCGCCAGAGAGGGAGACAGAGGGAGAGAGTTCAGTCGAAGCTGATGGCGATCGGGCTCCGAACTCGGTGGTGGGCAGACACCCAGTTGAGATGTCCTTCCACTGTCTCAGATGACCGCAATCTCGGCTCTATGTCGGGCGGGGTGATGCTCACAGTGTAAGTCAGATTCTGCCTCAATGTGATGAATTCGAGCGTACGAGGGAAGACCTCAATCGTCACGCCCGGCGGCTGATCCAACGATAAAGTATAGCGTTCTCTGGGGCGTCCCACGTTGGTGACGGTGCGGGTGATGAAACGCGGCATGTTACTTGCGTTGACATATAAGGTAGGGTAATTTAGCTCTTCGCCGCTGATGCCACCGATAAGAGCGCAGTCCACCGGTTTTCTGACGACCGTTTCAACCTGCTCTGGGGTGTAGCCCAGTCCGCAGACGTATTTGACGTAGTCACGGTAATGAATATCGTAAACGAGGCCGGGATCAGCGGCCCTGGTGCCGTTGACTTGCCCGGCACCGGTGGCGAAGAGGTTGGCCGAGTTGCCGGTTTCGTCTGCGATGGGCATCCCGGTGTTGTCCTGCCAGTCGCTGGTGGTCATTATCGCGGACTTGATCATCGCCGGAGACCAGGTGGGGTGCAAGCTCATCAGATTCGCGGCGATACCCGAGAGGTGCGGGCACGCCATGGAGGTGCCGGACAGGTAAAAGAAAGACGTCGGCGTCCACGGATAGGCAGCCAGTATGTTGACGCCGGGTCCGAGGATGTCGGGCTTCAGAACGAAATTGTTAAATCTGCTGGGGCCGCGCGAGGAGAAGTAGGCCACGGATGGATTCCGACGGACTCCGGTTATCGTCCCTACTGGCTCCAAAGATAGCGTGGGAGTTGGGTCGAACGCTACATAGGCCTGCAACTTCTCCGCCTCCTCCCTATTTACATGTACCACGGGAATTTTGCAATTCCAGCTGTAGATAACTGTTGATCCCTCATACGGTTCATTCAGGAAAATCAATGCCGTCGCCCCGGCAGCGTCTCCGTCGTAGCTCTTAGGAGTGGGTTCTTCTGAGTCCCTTGTAGGGCCTCGTAGGCATAATACGGCCTTCCCTGAGACGTTCCTTCTGCGGAGATGCATACTAGTGCATTCACCGACGCGGTTGTTATCAGAAGCATCGCGTAACAGGACGGCGGCAAGAGCAGCGCCGACGGGAAAGAACTCGCTTTTGGCCTTTAGTGTCTCCCCGTTTATCACTTCCCCGTTTCCCAGTCTAATCGTGACTGTGATTACACGGTCGGTGGTGCTAGCGCCAACGGAAAGCGTCCACGGCGTGTGGTCCTCAAGGGTTTTCATGTCGGGACCTCTATTCCCTGCGGCAACGCTGACGAAGATGCCGTGCTTTGTGGCGGAGAGAGTTCCGATATCCATGAAACTTTTGTAAAAGTGTGAAATCGAACGATATCCTACCGAGATAGAGAGCACGTCGACGCCATCATGGATCGCCTGGTCTATTGCCCTTAAGAATCCGGACATGTCTGCTGTCCAGTAGAAGGCGAGATGGGCGCGTGGGGCTGTACCGGACGCGGTGCCGTAAGCTTCCCCTCTGAAGTTGGCCCCCATCACTGCGTTCCCGGCGGCTATGCTGGCGACGTGGGTTCCGTGGGCGGACCGTTGGCTTACGTCGTATCCCCCGGAAGAATTGAAAAACCTGTAGCTGATTAGCTTGTTATTGCAGTGCTCAGGGTGAACGTCGCATTTCCCTTTCCAACGGCACGGCGGGGGCGTCATGCCTTCGTCCGAAAAAGGACTTGTGACTGGAGTGGAATTCATACTCCAGAACGCCGATAATCTTTCCCTGCCCTTTATTGGACCTCTCCCACAGCTGATCACTTCGCGTGAGCCCGAGGAACTCTGGCGTGTAGGTCGTCCTTGTCGTCAGCTGGACGTCCGGCTGCGCGGACAGAACCCCGTCGGTGGCCTTCAAGGCTTCAGCTTCATCGGGAGTTAGTCGGGCCGCGAAACCCCGGATGGCGTGCTCGTAGGAGTAAACCAGTCGGGGTTCCCCCGACTCTAGGAATGATGGGGATGCTCCAGCTCAGAGGCAGTTACGGAGGGTCGTCGCCCTCCTGTCGTTTCGTCGAACACTTTAATTCCCATTTCTGTTTCAGGTAGTTACGAAGAGATCTGGAGCGTACGATGAGGAGAGAAAACACGGCGGTGATGCGGACACGTCACGCGCGTGGAAAACGACCTGAGCTGGTCGTTGGAGACGTTTCCATCTCTCTCCTCTTGTGATTGGTTGAGTAGCTTTATATATTCACTCAACTTGTTCGATGAAATGCACGACGTAGAGCGGAGCGGAAATACTTTCCGCGAATAGATCAGATTTTGATTAGTTTTCATTCCTCAATCTCTCTTCTCGATCTCTCATCTTCCACGCAAGTAGTTGAGAGCGTGGATTTATATCCAACAAGTGGTATCAGAGCTTTTGGTTCTGTTTCGGAGCTGACGCGAAGGAGTTCTGCGTCGTAGCAGTTTTTCCGTCTCAGTGTGAAGAGGTTGTAATCCGGAGAGAGGAAGTCTCCGTTTCGGTACAAAGGGCTGCGATACGGTGAAAAGGCGAACTCAGTCAAACGGCTATGGCAAAGAAGTTTGGCGATGGTGAAATGGGGGCGGCCACGCCGACTCTCAAATTGTCGAAGACCAACTATCGGGTCTGGTCCATGACGATGGAAGTCTACCTCGACTCACACGATCTATGGCAGACGATCGTTGGAGAGAATCCGGTGAAGAAGAAAGACCGGCAAGCTCTGTCGGCGATCATGAGTGGCGTTCCGGAAGAGCTCCTCGGCATTCTCGACGCGAAGAAGACCGCGAAGGAGAATTGGGAGTTACTTCGCCAGCGAAATCTTGGTGTGCATCGAGTGATTCAATCCCGCATCCAAGGGCTGCGACGCGACTTAGAGATGCTCACCATGGGTAAGTCGGATTCAGTCGTGGATTTTGCGATGAAATTCACGCATATTATCTCCGACTTACGAAACCTTGGAGAAACCATGGAAGAGAAGGAGATCGTGCGAATATTCCTCCGAGCAACCCCGGCTAAATTCGACGCGCTCACCCTGTCATTGGAGCAGTATGGCGAACTCGACAAGGTGAGTCTCGACGAAGTTATTGGATCACTTACCGTTCACGAGTTGCGACTCAAGGAAAGGGAAACTCGTGAAGAGGAGCAGATTCTACTGTCTAAGGCGATGGGTAAGACCAAGATTTCTAATGAGGAAGAGTCCTCATCGAGAGGTAGAGGCCGACATCGCGGCAGAGGCAGAGGCAGAGGAAGAGGCCGCGGACGTGGTCGAAACCATTCGACTGAGGAAGAGAAGGACAAGAAAGCGTTTGACAAATCGACGATTCAATGTTACAATTGCCAACGCTACGGGCATTTTGCTTATGAAAGCATAAATCCGAATAAGGGTCGCGATGAAAAGGCTTATGTGGCGGAAGCCACTCCGGCAGCTGCGGCTTCGGCGAGCTCGTCCAATACGGCAGTGGCATCCTCATCCCTGCTCATGGCAATCGAGGTAGAAGTAAGTGATCTTCTGCTTCATTGATCGGAAGGAGCAGCCTCCGATCCTGCTCTGTGGTATCTGGATACCGGAGCGACTAGCCACATGACCGGTAGACGGGAATTTTTCAGCAGAATGGATGAATCTACCACCGGCTCCGTCAAATTTGGAGACAATTCTCGGATCAATGTAGAAGGTAGAGGGGAAATTGAAGTGAATCAGAAGAATGGAAGCATCCTCTCTCTTGGTAATGTCCTCTTTGTTCCAAAATTGAAGGCCAACATTCTGAGCCTGGGTCGATTGGACGAAGAAGGCTACCGCATGATCATGGGAGAAGGTAAGTTGACTATCTTCAATCCTAATGGGGATTTGTTTGCAGAAGTGCATAGATCCAGTGGGCGGCTCTATCTGCTGAAACTGAAGATCATAGATCAATGTTTGATCACGACAGAAGATAAATCAGAGGACTGGCTTTGGCATTCCCGGTTTGGACACATGAGTTTTCATACTCTTAAGGAGATGTTGATTCGGCAATTAGTTGAAGGACTGCCATCAATCAAGGTACCACCCAAACTTTGTAGAAATTGTGTGGCTGGCAAACATCACAGAACGCCGTTTCCAAAGGCTTCAAGTTATAGATCAGAAGACCCTCTACAACTTGTACATGCAGATATCTGTGGACCTATATCACCACCCATTCTGGGAGGAAGCAGGTATTTTCTCCTCATCATTGACGATTACTCACGGTTGAATTGGGTGGCTATGTTACAGCATAAATCGGATGCATGTGAAGCCTTTAAGAAATTCAAGGCTCTGGCAGAAACAGAGAAAGGGGTGAAGTTGAAAGCTCTTAGAACAGACAGAGGTGGGGAATTCACCTCCACGGAATTCTCAAATTTCTGCATCAGCAATGGCATCAAGAGGGACTTAACTGCTCCCTACTCACCTCAGCAAAATGGGGTGGCCGAGAGGAAGAACAGGACTGTCATGTCTATGGTAAGGGCAATGTTGAAAGCCAAGGACTTACCAAGAGAATTGTGGGGAGAAGCAGTCAATACGGTTGTATACATCCTAAATAGGTCACTTACCAAGAGTTTGAAGGATCAAACTCCTCATGAGAAATGGACTGCGAGAAGACCCTCAGTTGATCATATGAGAATTTTTGGTTGTCTTGCTCATGTGAAAGACACAAGGAAGCATCCAAGCAAACTTGAAGACCGAAGTATGCCCATGATCTTCATTGGTTATGAACTTGGATCGAAGGCATATCGCTGCCTTGACCCGGTCAACTTCAAGGTAGTAATCAGTCGGGACATTATCTTCGAAGAATCAGAAAGGTGGACTTGGTCAACGCAAGGTGAATGCTCTACCCCTCTCACCTTCCTGCCTATATTTTCCTCTGATTAGGAAATTGAAGACCAATTGGAGTCCTCGGATGAAGAAGAGGAGGGCTCAACTGAAGCTACCTCTCCATCTATCACCTCCGAAGAAATGGAATCCCCAAGATTCAGGTCTTTGACTGAGCTGTATTCTGAGACTTCCCCGATTAATCAAGAGGAGGAAGTCCATCTCCTCTCAGGTGAAGAGCCGATCTCTTATATAGAGGCAGCTAGTGAAGAAGTTTGGATGAAGGCTATGAGGGAGGAAATGCTGGCAATTGATAGGAATGACACATGGAAATTGGAGATTCTCCCACCAAATTGCAGACCAATAGGTTTGAAGTGGATTTTCAAACTGAAGAAGAATCCACAAGGCAAGGTAATTAAACACAAGGCCCGTTTAGTGGTAAAAGGGTATTCTCAAAGAAAAGGAGTAGATTATGATGAAATCTATGCTCCTGTTGTCCGATTTGAGACAATTCGGATCCTAATTGCCTTGGCAGCCCTGAAGAATTGGAGAATTCATCATCTCGATGTAAAGTCTGCATTCCTCAACGGGGAGATTGATGAAGTTATTCATGTGAGACAACCCGAGGGTTTTTTGGTCAAAGGCAAAGAAGAGCATGTCCTTCGACTCAAAAAAGCCCTCTATGGATTAAAGCAAGCTCCGAGGGCTTGGTACCTCAAGCTTCATTCCTGTCTGCTCTCTCTCGGGTTCTTCAAGAGTGTTTTTGAGCAATCTCTCTACCTAAAACGATCAGATGGTGAGATGTTGATTGTTGGTGTCTATGTTGACGATTTGATTGTCACAGGGTCAAGGTCGGATGTCATAGAGACATTCAAGACTCAAATGGCTCAAGAATTTGATATGAGCAATCTCGGGCTACTCAGCTCTTATTTGGGAATAGAGGTTAAGCAAGGTGAGAAGTTTATTTTCTTGTCCCAAATAGGCTATGCCCGGAAGATCCTACAGCACGCCAAACTTGGGGAATGCAATGATGTAGCCACGCCTCTTGAAGTCAGACTCAAAGACACCAATAAATAAGGAAGAACACCAGTTGATTCCACCATCTATCGTAGCTTAATTGGGAGCCTGAGGTACTTGACTAACACACGGCCAGATCTCTTGTTCTCTGTGGGAATATTGAGTCATTATATGGAGCATCCATCGATTGAGCATTTCAATGGGGTCAAGCGATATTTGAGATACATCAAGGGAACAGAGAATTATGGTTTGCTCTACAAGAAGGGAGACGTGAGAGGAGAATTAGTTGGTTTTAGCGATAGTGATTTTGCAGGTGATTGTGACGATCGCAAGAGCACATCGGGGTACATTTTCTTCTTCGGAGGAATGGCTGTCAGCTGGTCATCTCAGAAGCAAAGCATAGTGGCCTTGTCCTCCTGCGAAGCCGAGTACATCGCAGCTACTTCTGCTACCAGTCAGGCCATTTGGATGTATCGATTGATCAGCGAATTGATCAGCAATGGAGTATCAACGGCAAGGCTGATGGTGGACAATCAATCGGCAATTACTCTGAGCAAGAACACGGGTCATCACAATCGATCAAAGCACATCGACACTCGCTATCATTTTATACGTGAGTGTGTTGAAGAAAAGAAGATTGAAATCAGTTTCGTTCGGACGGAAGATCAATTGGCGGACATGTTTACCAAAGCTCTCGGAAGACAGAAATTTCAGGAGATGCGCGATCTGGACCCGTAGCACTCCTATGGAGGAGCTAGAGCATGGAGGAGATTGATGGGGATGCTCCAGCTCAGAGGCAGTTACGGAGGGTCGTCGCCCTCCTGTCGTTTCGTCGAACACTTTAATTCCCATTTCTGTTTCAGGTAGTTACGAAGAGATCTGGAGCGTACGATGAGGAGAGAAAACACGGCGGTGATGCGGACACGTCACGCGCGTGGAAAACGACCTGAGCTGGTCGTTGGAGACGTTTCCATCTCTCTCCTCTTGTGATTGGTTGAGTAGCTTTATATATTCACTCAACTTGTTCGATGAAATGCACGACGTAGAGCGGAGCGGAAATACTTTCCGCGAATAGATCAGATTTTGATTAGTTTTCATTCCTCAATCTCTCTTCTCGATCTCTCATCTTCCACGCAAGTAGTTGAGAGCGTGGATTTATATCCAACAAGGAAGAGCGACGGGAGGAAGGACTTGTGCCAGTCCTCCCTCGCTCTGGCGCTGCGCAGCACCAAGTTCTTTGGCTTCCGAACGTGAACTATGTACGTCTGTACACGCCGGCAGTCGTCATCTGGTCTTTCAACGGCTGTTCGAAGGGAAGGCCGCGAATGGGCGAGGACGAGAGGTCCCCATAACGAAAGAACGGCGAGAATAAATAACTGCCGCTTGCGTCTCTCCATTGGCAGCAGAAGCAACTGGCATCGTTACTACTTATAACACGCAATAAGGACGAGAGGCATCCACTGAAGAAAGAAAAACCCTTATTCTCAGGAAAACGTGAAACCTGCTCGTGCTCGCAAGTTGCAGTTAGGGCTTTCTTTTTCTTAAAACCTTTTTTTTCTCTGGCTTCGCTCGATTTTAATAATTAATATTGGTTTTGTCCGTCTGCGACTAGATTTTCATATAAATTTTTCTCGGTGCCAGAAAATTTTTTCCACTTTTGTTTCATGATAAATATCGTAAATCCCAGTTCGTCAAACAATTTATTTCTGTTTTTTTCTGTATCTAGAATGGGTAGCAATAGCAAATATCTTGAAATCGTTTTTTTCTATTGAATGCAGTGACCTTGTTGTTTGATCCCTCGCGTCATGAAAATCATGCGTATGGTTCAGTCACTATCCTTTTGCTTCGCCAAGGCCATTTTCCTCACAGAATGAATGACTTTATTAGTTTCAATGTGGTTAAGACAACACGGATATTCCTCCCTTTACATCAAGAATATATAATGCTGATGTTACGCAAAAAGATAGTTGATTTAGATGGTTTTCATCTGCAGGAGAAAATGTGGGAGGATTCGGTTGTGGACATCAGAGTGATTGTCTTAGCACCAATCACATTGACATCAGTTTCTTTTTTCTCACTAAAAACTTTTTTTTTCTTGTTTTTGAAATGGAGGACAATTACTTGTGTTACTTTACATTGTCATCGATTTGAAATTCATTATACCAAATAAATAAACCCCTCTCAGTCATCATTGAGACATGAAATTTTTCTTGCTTGTAGGTCAGAGAATCTTTGTTCCTTCACGATATATTTTTTTTGACAAAAACCAGAAATAATTTTCGTATGTCCTTATTTTTTTAATCTGTGTGATGGTGCACTGGTTATTGGTCATGACATTATTTCTATATGTTAACCCAAATCATGGCTTTTAATTTTTTATGTGTCATTGATTCCTAATATGTGGCGTTTTATCCTGCCAGTCCTCCCTCTCCCTGGCGCCGCGCAGCACCAAGTTCTTCGGCTTCTGAACGTGAACGATGGACGTCTGCACGCGCGGGCGGTCGTCATCAGGTCTTTCAACAGCTTTCAGAAGGGAAATCCTCGACTGGGCGAGGACGACTGGTCTCCATAGCGAAAAAACGGCGAGAAGGAAGAAGAAGAGCTCGTGTCTTTCCATTGGCAGTGGAAGGTTCTATCTGCACTGATGTGGATACGCGAAGGACCACTATTACTTATTGTAGAAAAACTTTCCATTTCAGGGAGATGCCAATCATGCTATCAATCATCGGCATGTTTTAAAAGCCATCACCATCTCCGGATGCTCGTTTTTCTTGTCTTAACTCGTGTTCAATATTTTTCCTTTTGTTCTTGTGCAAATTGATTTTCATTTTAAAAAGTTTCTTTCGGCGACAAACTAGCTTCCAATTTTGTTTCAATAAGAAAAAAAAACTCAGATAATAAAATAATCCCTTGCACAATCCGGAATCTAAAAAGAGTCAGAACAGCAGATATCGTAAATGGATTTGGCTGCTGTTGGATCCCTCATTCCATCAACATCGGACGTAGGGTTGAATTATTCCTTTTTAGGCTTGGTGCAATTTTAACCTTTACTGATTATAGTCAAAAGGATTTTTTAATTCTCAAGCTGGACTCAGAGAACGTCGAAATCCCACCCTCATGCAATTTATAGTAAAGAATGTTAACGCGCGTGATTATATTAATGCTTGTCACATTCACGCTAGATTCTTTTTTTCTCCCAAAAAAACTGTAATATTTCATTTTCGGATAGCAGTTTAATCCAGTAACATAGTTAGTCAATGATGTGTCAAATATGGGGACTATGGATTCACGGAAATATCTTTTCTTTCTTCTCAATTGTTTATCCACGAAAAGGGTTCTTCAGACCTTCACACTTCTATCCCCGAAAAAGGTTCGTGGCCGGAGTCAAATCCGAACTCGAGAACGCCATTAAGACTAAGGCTTAATGGTATCATCTTAATGAGAAGATAATAAACACATAACTTCCATCATAATCATCCTAATTGTGGATTAAATCATTTAGTTATGACGTGAACTTCATGTTCTCAATTTCCATGCACAAAAGTAAATTTATTTCTAGGAATGTACTATAGTGGTCACAAATTGGACATTCTCTCACTTTTTCTAAGCTTTCTCAGAAATTCTCTTTGTGGCTATCACGTAGCCCCTTAATTTACCCTTTATTTCTTACCATCCCATTATGTTTCTTCATTGTCTGCCTATTCTTCCTATAATCCTATTTCTTGCTACCTATCTCTTTCTTTCACTTGTTTGGTTATATGCCAATACTTCTTGCAATCCTTATCTACTCTCTTTTCCTAAAAAATACTTGCCAAGTTCTTGGTCTCTTTGTTCTATTTCTATATGATGCTTTTTTATGATCCCTCACAACCCATATCGGCCAGTCTCTTTATGGCTCTATGTCTCCTTTTGTATCTACCCCTCTCCCTCTCTTTCCTTTGGCTCTATCTTTCACAATCCTTTCTCTTATCTTTATCTATAATTGTCTCTCTTCCTCTGTGATAGACCGTCAACTATCCCTCCCTCCCTAGTATTCCTATCTTCCCTCACAAATCCTCACTCTTTGGCCACCAGCATTATCATATCCTCTTGATATTACTCTCACCCATCATCCCTTATTTCCATTTTTTAGAATGACACAATAGGGTCCAATTAGATCCATATTGGGAAAATCTTTGTTTCTATTATTTTCTCTTGTATAGAAAGAGGGATATAGTCTCCTCTATAGTAGAACACTCTATTAGGGCTTCACCCTTTCACATGGCTTCAAAGCCATGGTCTCATTCCATGACATGATTTTTTCATTGCTGCCACCATTTTATTGTCACCACATTGTTTGGCTGTCATCGTGATTGAATCTTGGTTGCTTTGTTGCTTGTGGCCACCACCATTAATCCACCACTGCCCTATTGTTCTATAACCTGTACTATGTTATCTTGCCACTGCCACCAATAGTTTCCACCATCCTCTAGTGAGGAAAGATGTGATAATGTTGTAATTGTGTCACAATTTCTATGTCATCTTGTCGAATGCCACCATTGTGGTTTTTCCATCAATGCCATTTTGTCTCCCCTACCCCCTCCCCCCACCCTCTTTTGACACCGCTCCCCTTGATGTTCAGCAGACATCAGCTTACTGTTAGACTTCATACTGCTGCCCTTATTATAGATCATAAACCTTTTACATTTAAGAATAAAAATTTCTATATGAACCATTTTTATTTTTATCCCTTGAAACTACCTAAGAATATTACTAGAGTAAAGAATGTGAACCCCTCTCAAATAAAGTCTTTTCACTAATTGTTAAGATCATCTTCCATATGGAAAATGGTTTTTACATTCATGTCATAATATTTATGTACTTGTTTCCTAGACCCATGGTATCAAGATGGATTTTAGAGAAGATTTTCTTCATAGATTTCTATGATCAATTCAATAAAAATGAAAATATTTATTTAAATGACAAAGTCTCTCTGTGCCTTGAGTATCGTACGATGGCTCATTTGATAAAAAGAGAATACGGATAAATCTTTTGAGAATTTTGTCCTTATATCATGCAAATTAAAAGTCATCTTAAGTACGAGTTTTATTCATATTTGTAGACAATGTGATGATTTTGTTGTTAGTTAGTGGCCTAAGTGCCAATCACACTTTTAAGATGATACGAGAATAAGTGGCCTACAAGAATCATGTGGATAGTGCTAGAGATCTAGAACATGCATGGGTTGTTGCATCAAATTCAAGGGGCATAAAATTTTTGGGATGAATTCCGCTTTGGAGAATAAAATCATCAAAATTGTATTTTGGCTTCAAAATATTCTGTCATCATATTTTAGCTTACCTTCATGGAATTTGTTGAACTCAATTGAAGGGCGTCTTTAGTCATTGTTCTGTTTGGAATTCAGAACACAAATATGTATTGCCCCACCTAGTGGTAGAATTAAGGGTCAAATCATCAAGATGCCTACATGAGTAATAACTTTGAAATATGAGTCACATTCATGCATCATTTATCTTGTTTAAGTACTAATAAAGTCTATAAAAATTAGCATATTCATATCTATATAGTTGAATGTGACAAAAATATAACTAAGTCATGTTATGCATCATTTCTTATATTTTCGTTATATTATGAGACTAACCCCATTTGACTTCGTGGAAGTCAAATGTTTGAATTCTTACATTTTTATGAGTTATGTGGATGTAAGGACTTAGGTGAAGTTCAATTGGAGCATGGATTCAAACTATCTAGAAGGAGAAAAATAAAATGAGTATTCCACCTTTATATGAGGTTGGTCTAGCTTTTTCAAAGTTCAGTCAAACCTTTCGTCTTTCTTAGGAGGTCAGTCAAACTTTTCTACCTTTTTAGGAGGTTAATAAAAACTTGTTATATCTTTAGGAGATTAGTCACACCTTTCAACCTTTTAGGAGGTTAGTCAACCACCTTCTTAGGAGGAGGTCAACCCATTCCACCTTTTTAGTAGACTAGTCACTCCATTTCTCTTGGAAGTCAATGATAAGTGATTTTTGAAAAGTCAAAGGTGTTCAAAGGTGTTCATCTAATGTCAAAGAGATCAAATTTATTTTCTTTTATTTATTATTATTAATTAGATTTTTCCTATTTTTAAGGAAGGATCTATATTTATAAGAGGAGAAAGAGGTAAGCCCACCTCCTCAGGAAAGTGGTAAGGTTGTCACCTCTTAGAGTGTGGTCAAACCACTCCCTAAGGAAGTGGTTGTGGGCCTTGACGAGACGAGACCGCGAGGTCGTCAATTTCAAGCGGTATCGCGTCAAAAATTATTCCAAACTTACGAATTTTAGGAAATTCACTCGATTTGAGGGGTATAATGGTAAATATGGGTCGAATCCACAGGGAATTAAGGAATTTCTTGACGTATTCTTCAAATTTGATCAAATCGGATGAGAAATTGATGGAAGAAATTGGGGAAAATGGTATTTTATGAAAGTAGACTTCAAATCGATTCCAAGGAATCAAAAATCGTCAAAATCGAACTTGATTTCGCGGAGAAATCATGAATTGAAGTGGAGAGAATTTTCGGAACGATGAAAACGTGATTTTGAGTGAAATTGTATGAAATTGAAGATTAAATCCTAATCTAAACTAAAATTAAACATGATAGGAAGATTATCGAGGTAAAACCGCTTCCACTAAACCCGTTTAGCGATCGAAATGTTGCAATTAAGCCGATTAATCGCGATGAACACCGAGATCGTCACGCCGAGCTTCAAGCATCGATTTCTCCCTCAATTTTCAACCAAATCTCGACTTCTACCCCTCCGTGACTGCGGAATTGAAAGAGGAAGAGGAAGAACTCAAGAGAAATGAGAGAGAGAGGTGTCTGGACAGTCAATTGCTTGAATCTCAAACTCGGATGCTTAAGAACGACGAAGAACACTTAGTTTTATAGGGCAAAAATTCGTAACCGTCCGATCGTTTCGATTAACGGTTACGATGAAACGGTCCATCGTGGACCGTTTCGAAAATATCGTAGCCGTTGGATTTTGATCAACGGCTCAGATGGCATCTGATGAAATGCTTATAAAAACGCCTTGAATCGCGTCCGTTGAATCTTCATCTGACGCTCCAGATGCTTTCTCCAAGATCTAATCTGGACCGTTATAATGCTTCCGATTAAGCACGTGCGTTGATGTGTTTTGATGATCCGCGTTCCACGCGATCAACGCGCGTGATGTCGCCACGTTGCAGCCGATCGGACTGTTATAACTCGACTTAAATAAGCACGTGTTTGATTGATCTCCCGTGGTCCGTGCTCCACGTGATCGACGCCTGTCGATCGCCCGTCCGCGAGATCCAACGCCCGTCGTCGCCCCACGTCGCCTGCAAGGTAAGTAAGACACAAATTTAGTCACACACGGACTTAATTAAATGAAGCCGTCGGGTTTATAATACCCGACGGTTTCTAAGGGTATGACCCTTCCCATATAGGGAAGGACAAAGACCTCTTTTATATAAGTTAAATTATAAATATATAGTATATATAAACTCGCCACGTAGGCGCGCTGCGCGGGTCCGTGTGGCGCTGCCACGTGGCCTTGCGTGCCACGTCGCATCCACGCGGGCCCCGCGCCCACTTTTTTTTATTTTTTTTATTATTATTTTTTTTTTTATTAAAACGGTTAAAAATCGAAAATAAAATAAGAAAATAATTTAAAAATCCGGAAAAAATCCCTAAAAATAGAAAATTCATAACTTTTAATATATAACTCCGATTTAATCCAAATTTCTTTCATTTGATCCAAAATTTAATTATCTATTATTCTAAAAGGTCAAATTAATTAAATAATAGGAGTTAAAATTATTATTTCAAAAATACATTCATTTATTAAGATTTTAATCTTTAGAAAATAAAATGAATGTTTATAAAAGTTGTTTCTCTTATTATTTTATCTTTAAAAACAGTTATAATCTCAAGAAAAATATGGGTTATCAAATTATGAAACTCTAATTTATAAAAATTAACCCTAAATTAAAGTATTTTGAGATTATAATGACTTTTTAAGAGAATAATAGAAAAATACATATAAATATGATAACATGCATGTAAATAAAATCATTTATGCTTTAATATGCATGAAAATCATGTTTTATGATGTAAATATAGCATGTTATCACACCCCCCAACTTAAATTATTGCTAGTCTCTTAGCAATTTACTACATGATCTCCCTAGAAAGTCTTTTCATCCTTCGATCATATTACTAAAAATGTGAAGTGTATAAATGTATGATCACGTTTTCCTCATAGTGTAGGCCCTAATGATCTAGATTCCATTTCTAGGTTGACTTCTTTAGTGCATATTAGGGTAGTGCTCATCGGCTAATGCTCAAGTCTAATTCTTGATTGTAATCAAGGTGAGCCTATCTAAGGTATGATGCTATGGTGCTGAAAATAAACTCACTCTCTCATGAGTGGATGTAATTCCTTACCCTCTCCATAAACACATCACTCCTTCCCTCAAATTGGAGGCTACCTAGTACTTAGAATTCCCCTCAACTCGCTTTCCTCCTTAAAAGAGTGCAATTCAAATGGATTCATATCTTTGGATGCATCGTGTGAGGAGGCTGAAGGAAAAAGATGCTATGTCTAAGGGTGTAACTTGGCTAAAAGCAAATATGCTGATAAAACAAAGTGGATGATAAAATCAAAGAAGGTACCACTTATGATGATTATACTCCCAAGTGAGGTGGATGATGATGGATAGGGTAGATGATGGAGATGATAGTGGAGGTAGAAAAGATGTTCCCACTTATTTTCCTTCTTGTAACTTCTTATTTCTCTCTTTCTTTTGACTTTGCTCCTCTTTCTTTTCTTCTTCATTTTTTTTTAAGCATTTGAGAAGACTAGAATGATGATGTGGAGGAGTTTTAAGATTTCTGAAGAGAGTGTGTAGCAAATGAAGTATAGTGAGGGTATAAGCACATGTGGGAGAAAAAGTGAAAGGTGAAATGGATGTGTGGATTCACTTGGGAGTGTTCATCATCAAAAGCGAAGTTTTTAAAACAAATAGGTGTTACTACTTAACTACTTTGGAAGAGAAAACTACATGCTTATAAGGAAAAGATAGGTGCTACAAAAAAATATGGATCATTGCACTCTTTGAAGGGAAAAGTCTAGCATCGGAAAATTCCTCATACTAAGCAGTTTGGGCTAATAATAGGTAGAGGATGGAATTTTCTTTTCTCTCAAATACTCTCCTTTTCAATCCCATAGCATTTCAACCTCTTGATTACTCTTTTTCCTTGGTGCCTGTTAGGTACCCAACCCCAAAGAAGTCAACCACTACTCTAATCCATTGGTCTCTCTAGATCATTTGGCTTTTATTACTCAAAATGTAATCATATGAACTATAAGGTCCTCACTTCTACATCTCTAGTAGGTCAGATCTCTAGATGAAAAGACTTCTAAGGTGGGGTAGATTAGATCAAAGATTTTGAAAAATATGAGTTTTTATAAGATAGAATTTTAAAATTTTTGAAAAGGATAGAGCTTTTTCTAAATCCTCTCCCCCCAACTAGAATCATTCATTGCCCTCAATGAATACTACATGCTCATGTGAAAAACTCATCGAATCATGGCATGAAAACAATAAAAAGTGCGGTGAGATGGGTTTAGAAAAGCTCATTAGTCCGTGATGCTCGTGGGATTTTCCAGTGCAGGTGCGCTCTTTCCTAATGTAATTCTTCAACGTCTAAAAGCAAACTGAAATCAAAAACAGAAAACTAAAAGGTAAGATAATCTTGGGGTGCCTCCCAAGAGCGCTAAGTTTAACGTCTTCAGCCGAGACTAAACAAAAAAATGAAACCTAGACTACTCGATGGGTCGAGGGTGATACTGATCACGTCCTCGAATGCTCGGGAAGATGCAGATTTACCTTATCTGCAGTGCGGGTGGTTCCCGAAGCCGTGTACGGCTTAAGACGATGGCCGTTTACCTTGAATTGTCGACCGGTCTTAGGATCAGAGATGAGTACTGCTCTGCCGTCGAACAATTCCAGAACCACCTAGGGACCATCCCATCTGGAGCGCAGCTTTCCAGGGAAGAGTTTGAGGCGGGAATTGTAAAGCCAGACCTTGTCGCCGATCTGGAATGATCGTCGTCGGATGTGTCGGTCGTGGAAGCCCTTGGTCTTATCTTTGTAGATCGCCGCGTTCTCGTACGCGTCATGCCTCAACTCTTGTAGTTCCTGGAGCTGGAGAAGTCGTTCCTTGCCCGCTTCGGGTCCCAAGTGCTAGGTTGAGCTTCTTGATGGCTCGGTGAGGCTCGATGCTCTAGCTCAACCGGAAGGTGGCAGGCTTTCCCGTAGATGAGTCGGAAGGGAGACATCCTGATGGGCGTCTTGTATGTCGTCCGGTATGCCCATAGTGCATCGGGGAGCTTGTGTGCCCAATCCTTTCCATCTGGAGGAATTATCTTTTTAAGTATAGATTTGACTTCTCTATTACTTACATCTACTTGCCCATTCGCCTAGGGGTGGTATGGCGTGGTGATGCGGTGGTGAACTCCGTATTTCTTCAACAGCGCCCGGAAGTGCGAGTTGTTGAAGTGTGAGCCGCCGTTGCTGATGATGGCTCTCGGACAACCGTATCGGGCGAAGATGCATCGTGTGATGAAGCGTAGTACCTCCCGATGATCGTTTGTCCTAGTGGGGATTGCTTCGACCCACTTGGACACGTAGTCCACCGCCACCAAGATTTACTCTTTCCCGTCAGAAGGTGGGAAAGGTCCCATGAAGTCTATCCCCCAAATGTCGAAGATTTCCACTTCAAGGATCGGTCGCATCGGCATCTCGTCTCGCTTGGAGATGTTGATCGCCGCTTGACATTGTAGGCATTCCGTGTAAAAACGGTGGGCGTCCTTGAAGATGGATGGCCAGTAGAAGCCGCTCTGTAGGATCTTGTCCGCGGTCTTTTATGCCGCGAAGTGTCCTCCGCATGTCGATGAGTGACACATCGCGCATGTCTCCCTCTGCTCCTCTCGGTATGCATCGTCTGATGATCTGGGTCGTATCCTAGGGTGGAACAAAAGTGGTTCTTCCCGAAATAATACTTGAGCTCATGGAAGAACTTATCTTTTTGGTGCTCGGTTCCAGTGCTCTCAGGATCGATCCAGCCACGATGAAGTTGACGAT
This sequence comes from Lemna minuta, assembly GCA_024174645.1. Taxonomy (NCBI): domain Eukaryota; kingdom Viridiplantae; phylum Streptophyta; class Magnoliopsida; order Alismatales; family Araceae; genus Lemna; species Lemna minuta. The sequence continues at coordinate 8,770,388 of CM044111.1, forward strand.
GTGCGCGTACCAGGGGGCGTGACTCGAGATGGCGAGGAGATGCTCGTCTGGAAATGTCTCTCCGATGTCCTCTCCTCCCGAGACGTGGATACGCGATAAGTGGTCCGCCACCGAGTTTTCGCTGCCCTTCTTGTCTTTTATCTCCAAGTCGAATTCTTGAAGGAGCAGCACCCATCGTATGAGTCTTGGCTTGGCCTCTTTCTTGGAGAGCAAGTATTTTAGGGCCGCATGATCAGTGTACATGATGATCTTGCTCCCCAAGATGTAAGGCCGGAACTCTCGAGAGCGTAGACCACCGCCCGTAAGCTCTTTCTCCGTCGTCGTGTAATTAATTTGAGCTTCGATGAGGGTCTTACTTGCGTAGCAGATGGCCGTCGGCTCTTGTCCGCTCGCTGCCCCAAGACTCGCTTCCCACCGCGTAGTCCGAGCGTGCCGCACATAATCTCGAAGGGTAAGTCCCACTAGGACTTTGTAGAATCGGTAAGCTTCGATTAGTGCTTGCTTCAATGTCTTGAATGCGCGTTTCCCTTCTTCATCGATGATGAAGTCCTTGTCTTTGCAAAGAAGGGTGGTGAGAGGCTTTGGAAACTTTCGCGAAGTCTTGGATGAATCGTCGATAGAAGCCGACGTGCCCGAGAAAGCTCCTTAAGTCCTCTCACTGTATTTGGGAGATGGAGGTTTTGGATGACCTCTATCTTGGCCTTATCCACTTCTAAGCCTTTGCCCGAGACGATGTGCCTCGAGCACTACTCCCTCTCGTACCATGAAGTGGGATTTCTCCCTACCTAAGTACCAGTCAAGTCTTTGACGCATACCTCAGATCTTGGTCGGGTGAGCAAGACAAGTCTCGAAGTCGTTTCCAAAGACGGAGAAATCGTCCATGAAGACTTCTAAAACACGTCGCCAAGAAAGTCGAAAAGATGGCCGTCATACATCGTTGGAAGGTCGCGGGCGTTGCACAATCCGAATGGCATGCGTCTCGAAGGCGAAGGTGCCAAAAAGGACATGTGAACGTTGTCTTCTCTGATCGTCCGGGTGGATAGCAACCTGATTATAGCCCGAGTATCCGTCGAGGAAGCGTAAGTAGTTGGATCCTCGCTAGCCGGTCCGAGGATCTGGCCGATGAACGGTAGCGGGAAGTGATCCTTCTTAGTCGCGGAGTTCAGCTTCCGGGTGAGTCGATGCAGACCCTCCACTTCGTCGGTGAGGCGCGTCCGGATTTCCTTGCCCTTCTCGTTCATCGTAACCATGACATCTCGGCTTTCTTCGGGATGACGTGTACCGACTCACCCATTTGCTATCGGATATGGGGGTAGATAATTTATGCATTTAGCCATTTAAGAATTTCTTCTTTTTACGGCCTCCCATACCCTTGGGTTGAGTCGCCTTTCGGCCTCCCCGACGGGTCTTGACTCATCCTCTAGGAAGATGCGATGAGTACATAGTGAAGGGTCTAGCCCTTTTAAGTCCGTCGTGGTCCATCCGATTGCTTCTTTATTCTTCCCTTAGCACTTCCAAGAATCTCTCTTCTTGCTTGAGGTCAAGCTTGGACGAAATAATTACCGGCTTTGCTTTCTCGTCGCCAAGGAAGGCATACTTGAGTGTAGACTGGGAGAGTTTTGAGCTCTAAAGTTGGCTCGTCCCATCGGAAGCTCTTCATTTCTTGCTTCCTCGTCGATCATCATTACTTCTTCTACGCATTCATCTATGTCTTGATCGTCGGCGAAGTCGATGGCTCCCAAGTCTTCAGATGCTCGTGAAGGATATTTCATTAGCTTGTTGATGTCGACCTTCACGGGTGTGCTCTCCCACTTTGAGAATAACTTCTCCTTTTCCCCCAGCTTGGTTACTGGCTCTGAGGTAGCTAGAAAGGGTCGTCCCTAATATGATCGGGCTTGACTCAGCTCCTTAGTCATTTTCATATCGACCACTAGGAAATCTACTAGGGAAATAACAATCTTCTATTCTTACGATGACGTCTTCTACTAGTCCATGGGGTTTTCTAACAGATCCATCGGCTAAGCATAACTCTACTAGAATGGTTGTAACTCCCTACACATGATGACGATCGAATAAAGCTTTAGGGAGGATGTTTATACTGGGTCCCGTATCTAGTAGGGACATAGTAAAGGACATTCCTCCGATTTCACTCGTGATCATGAGTGCTCCCTGGATCTCTCTCTTACTGGGTAAGGAATTCATCATTATGGAGCTACCGTCTCACTAAGTTGGATCCGTTTAGGTTTCTATGGGGAGTACATATACCTTTTAGGTATTTTTGCATAGGAGGATATGCTTGATGGCTTCGTTAAGGGAATAGTTATGGTTACCTTCTTAAAGGCTTCTAGTAGGTTTTCGTGGTTTCATTAGTCTTGGCTTTTGGTCGGTTTAAGGCTTGAGGATAAGGCACTGGGGCTTATATTTGTCGTGGTTAGGTTCAGTCGTAACTCTGTTCTTCCTCGTCCTCTAAATCAGTGTATTGCTCGACGATACTGGCGTTTCTCTTCTTCTTTTTTTGGCCTTGGTGGAAAGGGTGATCCTCGTATGGATCCGGCGAGTTTTCCCACTCGAAGGCTTGATATCGTCCCAGGTCTGCTTCTACGGCTTCTTCATGCGACATGTATATGGTTGATATTATGAGTCCGGGTCGACGGCTCCTTGATTTCTTGATTTGCCGTGTGGCTGCGAGGGTAACTCGGGTCGCAAAAAGTTACTTGCTTACCCTTTTTGTCTGTGCCGTCTGCTGGACGTTCGTCTTGACGAAGTCCTGCACTTTCGCCCACGCGTGAGTTCATCCTCGCCATTTGCTCCATTAATTGCAGATCGCGCCAAGGATCGGGTCGGATGCCTGGCGTGGCTTGGCGTGGAGCTTGCGTATATGCTTGTGGTTGAGCTCGGTGGGGACAAACGACGCACTGGTCTTTGATTAGGGTACTTTGCCGACCGTTGTATTGTGGAGGATAAGGTTGATCGTTGTTCCTCCTATAGCCATTATTCTGCAAGGAATTGTTAAAAACAGTGGTATCTATACTGGTTAGAATAATTACCCGGATAATTTGATCGTCCCCGTTGACTTGGTCCTCCGATGGACCTTGTCTATACATTCTTGCCCTTGGATTGCCATCACTGGCAATCCACCCGACGTGGTCGAATCTTGAGCACGTCGCGCATGGTGACGCTTCTTGAAGTGAGACGGGGCGAGTCCTTCTGAAACCGCTGCGATGTTGAGCTCTGGCCCAGAGTAAGCTCTGACTTCCGCCATTTTGTCGATTCTTTCAAGGAGCATCCCCGCTTTCGCTGACTTGGCGTCTAGAGCTTTCGGCATTACACCTCTTCCAAATGGTTTCGCCGCATTATGGTGACTATTTTCCGCCACCGCTTTCGATGAGATCCATCGCGTTGTCTTCATATTTGCTCATACAAAGGTGCCGCCGCTAGCTGCATCCAAAAGGTATCTATCTTGCGCGCTCTAACCCGTCATAAAAAAATTTGAGTTAATTCGTGGTTAGATACGCCATGGTGTGGGCATTCCCTCGTAAGATCTCTTAGTCGCTCCCTGTGCCTCGTGGAAGGTTTCTGACGAGCCTTGGGTGAATTCTCTGATGGCTTTTCTGACGAAGGTGGTTTTTTTCCCTACTCGAATAATATTTCCTTAAGAACTCTTCCTCCATCTCTGGGTCCAACTTGTGAATTCTTTCCCTAATTTTAAAAACTAGTCCTTGGCCTCTATCTCTAAGGGTAGCTGGAAAGAGTTTCATCTTTCATCGTGTCATGCGGGACATTTTGAAGGTGGGTTGATCTCACAAACTTGGGAAAGCTCATCTACGTGTCTATAGGGATCTTCGGAAGGCTTACCATGAAAGATAGGCATCATGCTCATTGCATGGGAGTCTATTCTAAAATTGGCCCCTCGTGCTAGGGGTGCGTGAATTCTAGTGACGGTCGCCGGAGGACGGGCCTAGCATAGTCACTAAGGCGTTTCCTAGCATTTCCTTCATCATTCGGGCCATTTCTACTGGTTTGGTAGGATCAAAAGTTGAATCGGCTTTCGTGAGTGTCGGTCTCAGTAGCTTCGGGAGTCTGCGAGGATCGCTCAAAGAGGTCTATTTCTATGGGATTATTCCGTACTCTCCGAGCCGTTCGTCTTCTCATGAAGAGTGGATCGAATATTTAGATGAATAATATCTTATAAATACTTAAAATATATTCAAAATTGAAATCACTCGTATCCGAATGTCGTTATCCGTGAGAGTTACGCGTTCTTAACGCGATTTGAAGAAGCAATTGCCCGTAATCCTTAGAAAAGGGGCGAAAAATCACTTAATCTTATCGAATTAAGGATCTCGAAGATGTATTTCTACTGGATCACTCAAAAATACGATTGAATTGCTTGAATTTCAAGAAATTAAGAGAAAAATCAGGCTGACCAAGTCAAAATTGACTTAATTTGATCGAAAATTGCCTTAATTCCCCGGCAACGGCGCCATTTGACGAGACGAGACCGCGAGGTCGTCAATTTCAAGCGGTATCGCGTCAAAAATTATTCCAAACTTACGAATTTTAGGAAATTCACTCGATTTGAGGGGTATAATGGTAAATATGGGTCGAATCCACAGGGAATTAAGGAATTTCTTGACGTATTCTTCAAATTTGATCAAATCGGATGAGAAATTGATGGAAGAAATTGGGGAAAATGGTATTTTATGAAAGTAGACTTCAAATCGATTCCACGGAATCAAAAATCGTCAAAATCGGACTTGATTTCGTGGAGAAATCATGAATTGAAGTGGAGAGAATTTTCGGAACGATGAAAACGTGATTTTGAGTGAAATTGTATGAAATTGAAGATTAAATCCTAATCTAAACTAAAATTAGACATGATAGGAAGATTATTGAGGTAAAACTGCTTCCACTAAACCCGTTTAGCGATCGAAATGTTGCAATTAAGCCGATTAATCGCGATGAACACCGAGATCGTCACGCCGAGCTTCAAGCGTCGATTTCTCCCTCAATTTTCAACCAAATCTCGACTCTACCCTCTCCGTGAGTGCGGAATTGAAAGAGGAAGAGGAAGAACTCAAGAGAAACGAGAGAGAGGGTGTCCTGGACAGTCAATTGCTTGAATCTCAAACTCGGATGCTTAAGAACGACGAAGAACACTTAGTTTTATAGGGCGAAAATTCGTAACCATCCGATCGTTTCGATCGACGGTTACGATGAAACGGTCCATCGTGGACCGTTTCAAAAATATCGTAGCCGTTGGATTTTGATCAACGGCTCAGATGGCATCTGATGAAATTCTTATAAAAACGCCTTGAATCGCGTCCGTTGAATCTTCATCTGACGCTCCAGATGCTTTCTGCAAGATCTAATCTGGACCGTTATAACGCTTCCGATTAAGCACGTGCGTTGATGCATTTTGATGATCCGCGTTCCACGCGATCAACGCGCGTGATGTCGCCACGTTGCAGCCAATCGGACTGTTAGAACTCGACTTAAATAAGCACGTGTTTGATTGATCTCCCGTGGTCCGTGCTCCACGCGATCGACGCCTGTCCATCGCCCATCCGCGAGATCCAACGCCCGTCGTCGCGCCACGTCGCCTGCAAGGTAAGTAAGACACAAATTTAGTCCCACACGGACTTAATTAAATGAAACCGTCGGGTTTATAATACCTGACGGTTTCTAAGGGTATGACCCTTCCCATATAGGGAAGGACAAAGACCTCTTTTATATAAGTTAAATTATAAATATATAGTATATATAAACGCGCAACGTAGGCGCGCTGCGCGGGTCCGCGTGGCGCTGCCACGTGGCCTTGCGTGCATCGTCGCATCCGTGCGGGCCCCGCGCCCACTTTTTTTTTATTTTTTTTTATTATTTTTTTTATTTATTAAAACGGTTAAAAATCGAAAATAAAATAAGAAAATAATTTAAAAATCCAGAAAAAATCCCTAAAAATAGAAAATTCATAACTTTTAATATATAACTCCGATTTAATCCAAATTTCTTTCATTTGATCCAAAATTTAATTATCTATTATTCTAAAAGGTCAATTTAATTAAATAATAAGATTTAAAATTATTATTTCAAAAATCCATTCATTTATGAAGATTTTAATCTTTAGAAAAATAAAATGAATGTTTATAAAAGTTGTTTCTCTTATTATTTTATCTTTAAAAACAGTTATAATCTCAAGAAAAATATGGGTTATCAAATTATGAAACTCTAATTTATAAAAATTAACCCTAAATTAAAGTATTTTGAGATTATAATGACTTTTTAAGAGAATAATAGAAAAATACATATAAATATGATAACATGCATGTAAATGAAATCATTTATGCTTTAATATGCATGAAAAATCATGTTTTATGATGTAAATATAGCATGTTATCAGGCCTCACATCCTTTAAAAGGGGATCTCCCACCTCTTTAGGAGATGATTATGGCCTTTAGATTTAATCTCTACCATTCATTTGATAGCACCCAAAAAGACAATCTTCGCCATTGATTCAAAGAAGCCTCTTAACCTAACAAATAAAAGAATATTCTTCTTCCTTTTTTGTTTCTTGGCTCTCTCTTTAGCATCAGGCTACTAGAATGAAAAGGAGAGTCTTAGGCCCAAACTTGACATTTTTTGGTGTCCAAGTTTGTTGTGGAGGCAAGATCAAGAGGAGGATCGAGATCGTAATGAGTCAAGCATCACTCGGCCTAGGAATGACATCGAAAATAGGGGTTTGTGTGAGGATTTGGATCTGTTTTCTCTTGAAATCCCTTCCATGATACTGTAGAACTATTTCCCTTTTTATATTTTAGATTTTTTTCTTTTGATTTAATAAAATCTCTCATCATTTACCCAATTTCTTGATTTCTTGATTTTTCACCCTTCTTCCATCATTTTCCATTCTATCATTCTTATTTATCTATTCTATCATTTCATTCTCAATATTTTTATCACTATTTATCATAGAATATAAATATATCTACTTAGAATTTTGTTCATACCATATTCATTTTAATTCATCCCTCCATATTTCTGCAAAATCCCTTCTACCATTGTTTTTCCCTATAATAGTATCTCTACTCCCATAAAAGTACTAATCTCATTACCTAGGCTCCTTGAGGATTCGACCCTTACTTTACCATTATAGAAAGTGAGGAATTATAAATTTTTTTGCATCAAATTGATTAAAAATAATCATAAAAATATCCCCAAATTGAGTTCATCAATGAGAGCAACTCCTTCTTGAGAGAAGAGATAATTATATAGGTAACATGATAATAGGAAAGATATAGAGAAATATAAAAAAATTTGAGAAAGATTAATAGGAGAATGTGAGAGAATGATAGAAGATCAGTCTTAATTTTGAAAGATTTATGTTGAAAAGAGAACAAAACAAAACCAAGAAAGGGATAGTGCATCAACATGACGAATGAAAGGGTGACCAAGGATACTCAAATTTTAATCTTCACACAGACCTTGTTTGCTCTTACGTGCTAGGTTGAATGATACTTGATCCATACATATTTCATTTCTCCTATTGATCTCCTTTTTCCTTAAAACCTTGAATATCAAACAATGTTAACCTTGGGCCTTGATTCTCTCCTTAGTCCTTTTCAACATCCAAATGAAATCAATTGGGGGTATTATTGGAAGTAATTTTGGATTGAATTCATGCAAAACATGTTTATATTTTCCTCAATTGATATAGGGTCTAGTAAGGGTTAAATCCTCATAAACCCAATATAATGAGATTGATGCTTTTAGGGAGAAGAGATACTTATGTAGCGAAAGATGAATGGAGAAGAGATAATGGGAAATATTGAAGATTGAGAGGATGAGTAGGGTATGGATGTGATTATATATATATATATGGCAGCTTTTATCTCCCTTCTTCCCCTACAACCCCCTCTCCCACCCCACCAAAGGAACGGGGGCTCTCTTTATTTCATATAAGAAGTGATCCTATTTACAAGGAGCCATTCAAAAATGGGCCTATGGCGAGACAAAATCTAAGAGGTCATCAAATACACATGAACACATCAAAACAAGCTCCAAACTGAACAATTTTAAGAATAATCATGAATTAAAGAGTATAGTGGTGAATAAGGGTTGAATCCACAAAGAATTAAGGTATTTTTAGGTATTGTTTGAAATTTCATTAAATTGGACAATCAATTGAGGTGAGAAATTAGGGATTTCAATATTTTTAGAAAGATAACTCGAAGAAAAACCCACAAAATAAAAAATACTTCAATTTGGATCAAGATTCGCAAAGAAATCAGCTAACGAAATTAGGGAGAACTTCCGCACGTAAAAGAGAGAAAAAACCAAAATCAAAATCAAAATTAACTTAATCTACAATTCAAAATGAAAAATCTAATATAACAAGATGAGAGATTAGGATGAAAAAGCATAATCTAACCTGAAATAGCTCTCAAAATGATCCACTTAGTTGCCGGATCAAGGACTTTTGATTCCTCGATTTTCGAAAAACAATTTTCAACATTCAAGAGGCGATTTCTCCATATTCTCTCAATAGAATCTCACTTTCAAGCACTCCTTGGAGACGAAAATTGATCTAGAAGCAAAGGGAAGCAAGAGATTCAAGGATTGAGATGTCTAAGCAGTTCAATTTCTCGAAACACCCAAGAATTCTTTACATAATTGAAGAACATGTGTATTTTTATAGGGAGATTTGGGCGTAACCGTCGGATTGAGCTTTCAATCTTCTATCAAGGGCTCTGATGAAACGCATAGATGTGAATTGTTAGGTTTAAATTGCGTTTGTTGGATCAAAGATGAGCGGCTGAGATTTCACCACATAGCGCCTTGAGAAAAAAGGCGTGAAAAACGCATATCGTTCAATCTTTGTTTGATGCTCCCGATGCATCCATGTGTCCACGGGGTCCACCGAACGGTTTTAGTCTTAGTCATTATAACCCGTTAGATGAACAACTTAGATTAAGCTATTTTAAACAATTTTTCAACAAATCACAGTGCCCCATGTACCCCCTCACTTGAGTGATGATCGATGATCATGATTAAATCGCGCAATTTTTTTATCCAAATTAATCCAAATTTTTTTTTTGGATCAGAATTTAAATTTTCTATCAATCTAAAAATTGAAATTCAATAAATAGCGAGAGAATAATTTTTTTAAAAAAAATACTCATTTCTTTTAGAAAATAAAACTTAGAAAAATAATTCATTGTATAAAAACTACTTTCTCTTATTATTTAACATTAAACCTAATTATAATCTCAAAGAAAAAATGGAGATAATCTAATCTTAAAATATTTCTCTTAATTTATTATAATCATCCCTAAATTACAGTATTTTGATATTAAAACTTAATTTTCATAGAATGATAGATATACACTCAAAAATATAATAATATGCATTAGATTTGAATGTTTCATGCCTTAATGTGCATTAATAATCATATATTTTCATGTGTAATTTAGATTGTATTAGTCTAATCCTCTATTAAATAAGATTAGATCATAGTTAAAAAGGAGATTTAAACGGTTTTTTTAATCTTCCTCAATAATAGGGAAGTTTTTCCATCTTTGACTTCCTAAAAATGTAGATCACCCTAAAACTAATAGGAGGATCCATACAATAACTTTCAAATTTGGTTTAAACATCTTTGTCAGTATATGAACCTTTTACCCTTCATTAAACCCTTTGAATACTTTGAAATTTATTGAAATCGGTTGACTCCTAGAAAGATGGAGAGGTCATTTCCTTTTCCCTCTTCACCCTCATTTACATCCATGTTCTTCTATATGTATGCATATGCTCATGCATCCACATAACCTAATGAAAAAATGTGACAATTTAACCTCTTGACTTCAAAAACTTCAAAAATACTTGGTGTCAAAACGAAATAGAAAATATGGAAATCAATGAAGGATAGGCCTATAGTCACATTTATACCATGTTTAGCCATAAAATAATGTACATTTATAAGACTAAGCTACTAGTTGGAACTTATGAAATTCCCTAATGAGATGGTTGAAAGTCCCAATAGGGTGGTGGTTTAACCTAAGAGGAGGGGTGAATTAGGTTTATGTATTACTTTTCATTGTTAATCTCTTCTTTTCTGTTTACTAAGATTCGTTGGTTAGGCACTCTCTTCTCGTCCTCTCGATGCACCAAATATAATTATACTGGTTGGGGGACCTAATGTCCCTTAATCCAGTCTCGAGTACTGTAGACTTGGAGCCTCAATCCTCACCAAAAGAAACCTAATCCTCTCACCTTTCAAATGGGTGAAGGACAATGTTCAATACAAGGATTTTAGGCATGCCCCCAACAGCAACCCAAACGATCACCTTTACCTGACCCTACAACACTACCCTCTAGGCCTCAACCTCCTCGGCTCCTGGACGCCCTAATTCCCTCAAGCCGATCTACACACGATCACCCATTTGCCGTGCCTCTTCCGTTAGTACCCCCAACCACCAGTAAAGTGAGACCTCGTCTTTAGACTCCACTTGGTCTTCTTGCTCCCGAAGTCTTGACTCCTTCTCGTCTTAGTGAATGAGAAGCTCCCGTCTCCTCCGAATGTGTAAGTGCAATGGTATGGTTATCTAAATGTTGCTAGCTATATGAGATGACGATAGCAAATAAGTGAGCCTGAATTCAAGAATAAGTAAAACACACAAGACACTAACTTCTAGAGATTTTTTTATCAGGGTTGACTTTTTGACTTCTTGTTGACTTTTGACTAGAGTTGACTTTCTAACTTTTGGTTGACTTTAGGTTGACTTTTGACCTAGGGGTTGACTTTTGACTAAATAGGGCTGACTTGACTAATCAGAGTTGACTTGGACTGTGAAGGTTGACTTTGACTAATTATGGTTGACCTTGACTGCTAAGGGTTGACTTTGACCATTCAGGTTGACTTTGTATGACTTGGGTTGACTCTAACTAATTGGGTTAACTTTCTAACTTGAGTTGACTTTTCTGACTTAGGGTTGACTTTTCACTGACACAGTTGACTATTGACCTAGGATGGTTGACTTTCAATGAAGATGTTTGACTTTGAATGCTGACTACAAATGGCTAACACTGTCTAGTTACTACTTAAGAGAGTGAACTCTACTAACTAGCTGAAGATAACTTCAACTAGCAGATCACTATTATCACCACAAATAAATTGAACATAGTAATTGACTTACAGATTCAATGTCGAAGACTGTGGAATAAATGCACGATAGGATAAACGTTAATTACTAATTTACTGATAACCTATTCAACAGACAGACAATATTATCACTGCAGATAAAATAAATGTTAATATCTAATCAACTGATAATGTATTCAATAGACAGAACAATATTATCCCTGCAGATAAAATAAATGTTAATATCTAATCAACTCATAATAAATCTAGTATATACTATCTGATGAAATAATCAACAGAGGTAGATGACATACCACTTTGTCTTGACTTTCAATTCCGATCACCACAATATCAGGGCATTCACGATTATATGAATTGTTAAAGAAACACGACACTAGAAATGACAAATTGTACCTTAATTCAACTCTGTCGAGATTGGGTTCACAGTAATAGCAATTTGGTAAGCAGATGAACAGGTTATACACTCTAGTGAAATTCAATTCAGTCTCAACTTAGACATTACAAAACAGTTTGAATTTAGTCGTTAATATTGGAGATACAATCTCAGAGAACCGTATGACCGCAGATATGGTAAGGTGGCTTAAGTATATGCTCAGATGTAACAAGAGCAAACAAAGAGAATCAGTGGACAGAAGCAAGAAACGAAAGATAGTTTTCAATTTAGAGAAGTAAATTCGGTGATAGGAATAACACCAAAAAGAAGCACACTGAGACAAATCAGACGGTTGCAGCTTTAATTAAGAGACAATAGATGTAACTTAATTAGAAGAAGTCGAAACTGTCAAATCGGACAGAGAACAAACTAAGCATGAAGACAATCGATTTATGATGTCAGAGAAATAAATATGAAACGGATTCCTATCTATGTGAACTTACTGTGGAGAGGACTAATATAATCAATGAAAGATAACCAAAGTACAGAAATAGTGAATGCAGAGAATGATCGAGAATGCAGAGATTGACTGAGGAATAGAATTATTAATGACAGAATATTAACTCTAACTAGATTATAAGGATTACTGAGAATTTAATTAATACAGACAGAAAATGCACTAATTAGATTTATATGAATAATCGAGAGTAGAAATATTTAAGATAGAAAAATGAATCTCGATGGATTTATATGAATAACTAACCACGGAGTTAATATAGGCAGAAAAATAAACTAATTAGATTTATACCAATGACTGATAACGGCAATATTCAATACAGAAAATCAAATCTCAATAGATTTCTATACCGAAAAATTAGATAAAGATAATACTAAGCCTCAAGAGAGCAAAGAGGAGATCCAGAAAAAATGAACAATCATTCAGGATGGCACTATTTTGAATACTGGTGAATAAACCGGTGATAGAAAAGGAGATAACTGAAGAATAGGTAGAAATAGTGATTGATTGAGATAAAGGAAAAAAGAAGAACTTGTAGTCGGAGTAGAGCCAGACGGGGTTCAACAAATCGTCAAGAGAGAAGTGCAGAAGACGATTTTGTTCGCCGCCGTGAAGGAAGAGAAAGAGGATGCCAGAGATCTTCGTCTTCTTTATCACTCGTAGCCGAGAATCGTTTTCACCCCTGTTTCGTTTCTTGCGATATCAACTTCAATCTTCCAAAAAAAATGTTAACCGTAGAAAGAAAACTAAACGCTTTTTAAGTATGATATGCTATATTTATGATAATACCCTAATAGATATCTATAGGAAAGGCAATATTACCAGTCCTATATTTATATCTATATAGATATATACATATCTATATATGCTGGCAGTAGTAATAAAACTACCTGAGCTCATTAATAATGCATCTGTGAATGAAACTATATATATATATATTCGCATTAGTAATAAAAAATTACTTGAGCTCATTCATAATGCATCTGTGAATGAAACTATATATATATATATATATATATATCTATATATGTAATCTATTTAATCATCTGTGAATGAAACTAAGTAACTAGGAAGTAAAAGGATATGCATTAGAGAACAACAAAATGATGTATGAGAAGATAATGACTGCTTGAGGCAATAAGTTCCTGAAAACCATAAATCTTCATGGACACATTAGTAGGTTAGTGGAAAATAATCAAGGGAGACATAATGTAGTAATGATTAAAATTAATAACATAAAAGAAACAATCTATGAAAATTAATACCTCCATTTGTGATGATGGCAATTCAAGATGAAATGCTTAAGTCAAAACTAGTGCTCTAACAATGGTGAAATTACTTGGGGAGGGTGAATTAGTTTCTTTTTAATATTTACGTTTTTTTCTAATCCCTTTTTGTATTCGTTGATTATCACTCAACTTTCTAACGTCAATCGTAGGCCAGATTTTTTGTATACTAGATAGGATATCCAAATCCCCTGCGCTAGTCCCTAGAGGAGACAGTCCTCCCAAAGTCACTCCTCACCTGGTTAATTCCCCAGTAGCAACTACTAGCTGGCCGGGATAATCAATTCAAAGTTCTAACACAATCTTTCGATATGACTCACTCACGCTCTCGGTTAGTAACCTTACTTTGCCACCGTCCTTTGGTACCCCTCCACTCGCCCTATCCCCCAAGCTGACTCCCAAAGCTCAGCGCGCCATTCCCTACTCTCCTTCGAGCTAGCCTGCCTCTCTGAAGTCAGTGAGTCTCAGCACCAATCCACGTACGCACCGAGTAAGTCACTCATCCCCGAGTCCGAGTAATCCTGAAAGGTGAAGAAAAAATATGCCTTGAGTTGACTTTCTATTCTACTCCCTAGAGTCGTCCCTACTCACTAAGATTCCTGAGGAATCTCCCCCTTACCCTCACGAGTAAGTATGACTCACTCAGAGTTGATGCAAAGTGTGATGGTTACGAGACGAGACCGCAAGGTCGTCAATTTCACACGGTCTCGTGTCAAAAATAAATCTAAACTTATCAATTTTGTGAAAATGTCTCGAATTGAGGGGTATAATGGTAAATAAGGGTCGAATCCATAGGGGAATAAGGTATTCTCAAGAGATCTTTTAGAAATAGATCACATCGGATGATAAATTGGTGACAGAAAATAGGGAAAATGGTAGATTTAGAAAGATAACTCAAAGACGTATCCACGGACTCAAAAATCACTCGATTTGGATTAGTAATCGCGGAGAAATCAAAGAGCGAAGTGGGATGAAACTTTCAAAAATCGAAAGATCGAAAACCGAAATTGAAAACGAAATTACACTAAATTACGATCCTAAATTACAAATTGATGATACATGACAATAGATTAGAGGGAAAACATGTATTCTAACCCGAGATAGCAATCGAAATGATCCAATTAATCGCCAGATCGAGGCTATTCATTCTGCGATTTCAAAAACGAGCCTCGGTGTTCAAGAGATGAATTATCCTTAATCGATCGACGAAATCTTACTTTTAATCACTCCGTAGACGTGGAAACGAGTCTAGAAGAGATTAGAAGCGAGAGATTCAAGGATGGAGGGGTGTAGATAGATCTATTTGATGAAATCATCCAAGAATGTCTTACAAAATCGAAGAACGCCGTAATTTATAGGCGGAATTGGGTGTAACCGTCGATGGTTTTAATTAATAGTTACGATGAAACGGTCCATCGTGGACAGTTTCAATTATATCGCATCCGTTGGATCGCCAATAGAGGGCTTGGATTTGATCCGTGTGATAATCGTTATAAAACGCATAATCTCTCTATCGTTGGATCGCGATCCGACACTTTGAATGCATCTCGCGCGATTAGATCACAGCCGTTATAACTCGCAATTAAAGGCACGCGCGTTTTGATGTGATCTGGTGGACCGCAAGTACATCCGATCGACGCGCGATGATTCGTGCTTCGTTTAATCCGACGCCTCGCCTTTAGCCACGTGTCCTGCAACTTAAATTTTGTGTGGAACTTAGCCCCACACGGTAAAAATCAAAGAGAGATTTTGGTTTAAAAGGTGTGACGCACGTGAGGGTTATCTTAAATTCCGATTACGGAATGCTTATATGTACTATAACCCTAATATTACGAGTATATATAAATATGCATGCCACGTGTCACCTCCGCGCCACGCAGGCGCTCGCGTGGGTCTGCGTGGCTCTACCACGTGGCCTTGTGTGCCACGTCGCATCCACGTGAAAATAAACCCCTTTTTATTCTTTTTTTAATTTTTTTTAATAGTTTTAAATCGAAAATAAATTCAGAAAATTCTAGAAAAATCCCTAAAAATTAGAAAATTCATAACTTTCACAATACAACTTCAAATTAATCTAGATTTTTTTCATTGGATCTGAAATTCAATTATCTATCATTATAAAAAGTCAAATTATTTAAATAACAAGATATTGAATTTTTATTTCAAAAATACATTCATTTCTTTAAGATTTTAACTTTAAAAAATTAAATGAATGCTTATAAAAATGATTTATCTCATTATTTAACTTTAAAAATCACTTATAATCTCAAGTAAAGATAGGTTATAAAATCATTTATCTTTAATTCATCCTAATTAACCCTAAATTAACGTATTTTGAGATTATAACTTAAAATTGCATGAAATGATAGAATTGCACTCAAAGTATGATAACATGCATATAAATGGAATGTTTTATGTCTTATTTTGCATTAATAATCATGTTTTATCATGTTAAGATTGCATGTTATCAATGGTATGTCTAATTCTCCTAGGTCTTCAATTTACCTTACAAGATAAATATATATGTAAATAAACTAATGACGAAAACTAATCACTAAACTTGATATGCGTAACAAGAAATTATTAAATGCAGCAAATTAAAATAACCCCTTGATTTGCTGATTTGACTTTGACTTTGAATGTTTGTAGTTGACTTTGAATCTCTACCTTTGACTTTGACTTTAGTAGTTGACTTTGACTTCTTTAGTTGACCTTGACTTTCTACTATTGACTTTGACTTTCTATTGTTGACTTTGACTTTTTACTATTGATGTTGACTTTTTTGTTGACTTTGACTTCAATGGTCTTCTTCTTTTGGTATAAAGAAACAAATGCAACAATACAATAACACAAACAACTCCTAGAGTAGTTCTCCAAATATCCTCACTATGAACTGAATGCGTATGTTTGATAAATTGACTGATAAATGATTTATAATTCACTAGAAATTAAACCACCTTTAATCTTACCTTGATGAGATCTCACTAAACGTGAAATGGTTGATCAATGCCGTATTATGAGGACATATATGACTGGTAGAACATGTATCAATTAGATTAAAAATATTGATCAAAGTTTAATAAATAAAGTGGATTAAGAATGAGCACACAAAGCTTTTAAATAAACTTAAAAACAAAATGAAACTTAAGCATGTAAACTAATGGTAATAAAAAAAAATTAAGCATGTAAACTAAAATAATAGAAATAATAATTCTAATTAATAGTTTTATGAGGATGAAACTTAAATGTTTGTGTCGTAAGGAACATCTGTCTTGTTATAATACTAAAACAATAATAATGATAATCATATCTTTAGAATTTCTTATTGAAATGTTTTAATAGCAGATTAGAAAATAAGTAATCTAAAGCTTATTCTTAGCGACGTCTGCGTTCCAAAGTCGATGTGGGTCAATCTCTCAATCCATCGGTACCTGCACTAACACAAATATACTCGTCTTGGTGGAGTCGAGGGATAGCGAGGATCATTCAAAAAGATCTACGTGTAAAAGGTTATTTTGCGCTCTCTAGGTGGTTTGTCGTCTCATGCAAGGGTCGAGCAGATGTTTATATGAATATAAATAATAATTAAGTAAAAATTATCAAATAATGACGTCGATCATACCTGAGTGTCGATATTCGTGAGAGTGAAGCGCCCGTAATTTGATGAAATGATCACCCGTAATCCTTAGAAAAAGGGCAAAAAATCACTTAATATTATCAAATTAAGGATCTCAAAGATTGATTTCTGCTTTGGATCACTCGGTATAGGATCGGTGTGAGTGAATTTAAAGAAATTAAAAGAAAAATCTGAGTTGACCAAGTCAAAATTGACTAAAATTATCAAAATTACGCCTTAATTCCTTGGCAACGGCGCCATTTGACGGATCAATTCGATGTGATCGTTGAATACACACTGCTTTGAGTCAAAACATTTACCAAACTCACCAATTTAAAGAAATTAACACAAATTGAATAGTATAGTGGTGAATAAGGTCAAATCTATAAAGAATTAAGGTATTTCTAAGAAATATTTTTAAATTTGACCAAATCGAATAATGAATTGAGGTGAGAAATTAGGGAAAGTGATATTTTTAGAAAGAAGACTCAAAGACGAATCCACGAAGTCAAAATCATTGAATTTGGATCAAGATTCGCAGAGAAATCATCAAGTGAATAAGAGAGAAATTTTTGAACGCGAATAGAGAGAATTCCAAAATAAAATAGAAATTTATCCATATCTACGATTCTAAATTAAAGTGTAATGATACATGATGAAAGATTAGGAGGAAAACACATAATCTAACCCAAGATAGCGATTGAAATGATCCAATTAATTGTTGGATTCAAGGCTTTTCATTCAGTGATTTTGAAAATGATCATCAGTGTTCGAGAGACGAATTCTTCCTATTCGATCGACTAAATCTCACTTTCAACCACTCCGTGGACGCGGAAATGTGTCTAGAAGTGATTGGAAGCAAGAGATTCAAGGATGATGGTGTCTAGACCGTCTGATTACTCTAAATCATCCAAAAATATATTTTCCATCGAAGAACATCTCAATTTATAGCAAATTTGGGTGTAACCATTTGATGTTTCATCTTCGATCAACGGCTCTGATAAAACGCGCGGATGCGAGTCGTTACGATTAACTCAAGGCCGTTGGATCAAAGATGGACCGCTGAGATTTTGTCATGTCGCGTGTGAAGAAGAAAACACATGAAACTCCATCCGTCTGATCTTGATTTCATACTCCAAATGTGTTTTCATTAGATTAAATCTTAGATATTGTAACTCCTTAGATTGACGGCTAAGATTAAATTATTTTAAAACTATTCGCCGGAAAATAGGATTGCGCCACGTACCCCCTACCTTGAGTGACGATCGACGGTCGAGATCAATCTAGCAATCGCACGCTCCACATGCTGCCACATCACCTGCTCGAAAAATAAAATCAAATAAATCGATTCTAAATTCATTAAAAATTCAAAAAAATCCCAAAAAATTCAGAAAAAATCTGAAAACAATCCCTAGAAATTATAAATTTCATAACTTTCAGAATTTAACTCTAAATTAATCCAAATTTGTTTCATTGGATCAGAAATTAAATTATCTATCATTCTAAAAATCAAAATATTTAAATAACAAAAGAATAAATTTCTAATTCAAAAATACGCTCATTTCTTTTAGATTTCAAAACTTAGAAAAATTTATGAGTGTATGTAAAATGGTTTCTCTTATTATTTAACCTTAAAACTAATTATAATCTCAAGTAAAGATGGGTTCTGAAATTATTTATCATTAATCCATCATAATTAACCCAAAATTAATGTATTTTACGATTATAATGACTTTTTCATAGAATGATAGATAGACATTCAAAAATATGATAGCATGCATTAGAATTGAATGTTTTATGCCTTAATAGGCATTAATAATCATGTATCATGTCTAGTTAGCATTTTTTCAACTCTCTCTCCTTATCGCTGCGCATCGATCTGTTGCTATCGCTAACCACGCATTTCACCTTGCCATCATCTCACCCCCATTTCATTTCCTTTTGCATTAGTTTTCCATTTGAATTTTGATTTCTCTCTTAATTCAAAAAGAAACCTACAAATTATCACTCATTTTCATCTCTACATGCCCCATTTACGTTAGCATTGTTTTGCATGCTCTTACTTCTTTTCATGCCCTTACCTTTTGTTTGAACATCTAATCTCATTGCCTCGGCTCGTTGTGAATTCAACCCTTGCTTACACTATATTAAGTAAGGAAATATAAATTTTATTGCATGAAATTGATGTATAATAACAACATAAAAAATATTTAATCGAGATCATCAAGCTTAATGAGGTTCTATTATACTCTATATCTCCTAGAACACATGGTGTAGCTAGGTACCCACTATATTGGTAACTCAACCTATCGATTGGGTTAAATCAATTGATAATCCATTAAGTTATATTTTTTTATAGTTAATTAATAAGGATAACTAATAATTATTATTCGGTCTCTGGAGCTATTCACCGGTAAAATATCTAAACCTAGAGGGTCACACACACAAGGTTAATTAATTTTTTTGAATAGACATAAGTATAAAGTTTTTTGCAAAAATTTCATGTAATCAAATTTGATAAATAAGGGAAGAAGAACCATAACTAAGTTTACCCATGCAAGCCATGTAGAAAATTCTTCCTCTCATCTCTTCTCTTGTGGTAACTGATAACATGTAACTTATACTTGCAATTACATGATTATTAATGTTATTTAAGGGATAAAACATGACATTCTTATTCATGTTATCATACTTTTAGTGCATATTCATCATTCTACACAATTTAATCATAAATCTCAAAAATACATTATTTTACGGGTTAATCTTTTATAAATCAAGTTAAATTTTAAAATACATTATCCACATTTACATTTAAGATTTAATTTGAGTTATAAATGCAAATAATAAGAGAAAACATTTTTTTATATACAGTCATTTATTTTTCTAGTTTTATTTTTTTTAAAGAAGATGAGTATATCTTTTAGGTCAAAATTTATTCTCCTGTTATTTATTAAAATATAATTTATAAAATGATAGATGATATAATTTGTGATCAAACAAAAAAGTTTTGGATTAAAAGGAAGTTGTATTTTGAAAGATATGAGTTTTATATTTTTTAGTGATCCTTCCTGAATTTTTCTGAATTTATTTTAATAGGTTTTTGATGTGCGCGCTTATGTGGCTTATGATAGGGAATACATGATTGCTTGTTTCCACGTTGAGGCGTATGTGCGTGCCTTATGACGTGCACATGGTGCACGTGTGGCGTATGTTTAGTGTGTTATTAATGTTAAGCATTCTTAATGGACCAAATTAATTAAATAGTCCACTATTAAATTTATACACGATGATTTCCTTAAAAATTTATAAGAGGGGCTATTTTTTATTTTTATGCAGGTGACATGGTGCACTAAGAGGCATTGGATTGGACCATTGCAATAGATCTAATCATAGCTCTTCAATTTCAGTGAAACAAGGGGGTACGTGGTGCAATGTGTTTTGTTGACGATTCATTCTATAAGAATCGAGTGATTGCAACCATTCATCTAAGGAGCTATAATGGTCCAAATGTAAGAGATCCTATGGCTTCCTTGACTTGAGGAACATTCTGAATTGTTTGATGAAGACATGACGAACACGATTTGATGATGCTTCCTCTTCACGCAGCAACGTCGCAAAATCCCACTACTTCATTGCAAATTCAATGGCCACAACTTATAGGCATCAATTTGACTTCCTAGCATTTCATCTGGACCAATGATTGAAGATGAGCGTCGATTGAACGGCCACACCGAATTTGTGTCTATTTTAAAATCTCTCTTTCTTCGATGGTGTATGCATTATTGGATGTTTTGGTCAATCAAACCTTTTGGATGTCTCAATCCTTAATATCCTATTTTGATCTTCTTCAAGACTCAAATCCACATCTAGGGAGTTCTTGACATCAATATTTTGTTTAAGGAATAGGAAGAATTCACCACTTGAACTCCAAAAATATGTTGTTCAAAATGCATAATGAAAAGCCTTGATCTGGCCATTATGTGGAAAATCTTGAGCACTATTTTGAGTTAGATTACATATTTTCCTTGATTCTTTTTTCCTATAACGCTTGATTTTAATTTCAATATGTAGATTAGGTTAATTTTATAATTTTTCTATAATTTATCTCTCTTCACGATAAACTTCTTCTCCTTTATTTTCTCTTTGATTTCTCTACAGATACAAGTCCAAATCAAGTGATTTTTGACTTCATGGAAATGTCTTTAAGTCTTCTTTCCAAAATTAGAATTTTCTCAAATTTTTCATCCCAATTTATTGTCCAATTCGATTGAATTTGAAAACTTCTTAAGAAATTTCCCTCATTCTTTGTATATTGGACGATTCCTTACCTATATTCTAATTAATTCAAGATTAAATCCTCAATTATGTGAGTTTGTAATCAATGGCCACAACTTATAGGCATCAATTTGAATTCCTAGCATTTCATCTAGACCAATGATTGAAGATAAGCATTGATTGAATGGCCACACCGAATTTGTGTCTATTTTATAATCTCTCTTTCTTTGACGGTGTATGCATTCTTGGATGTTTTGGTCAATCAAACCTTTTGGATGTCTCAATCCTTAATCTCCTATTTTGATAGTCTTCTAGACTCAAATTCACATCTAGGGAATTAATGACACATAAAAAATTAAAAGCCATGATTTGGGTTAACATATAGAAATAATTCCATGACCAATGACCAATGCACCATCACACAGATTTAAAAAATA
Source organism: Lemna minuta (assembly GCA_024174645.1). NCBI lineage: Eukaryota > Viridiplantae > Streptophyta > Magnoliopsida > Alismatales > Araceae > Lemna > Lemna minuta. The sequence continues at coordinate 8,792,051 of CM044111.1, forward strand.
AGGTCATACGAAAGTTTTTGTCAAAAAAATATATGGTGAACGAATTAAGATTCTCTAACCTACAAGCAATATATATTTCATGTCTCAATGATGACTCAGAGTGGTTTATTTATTTGGTATAATGAATTTCAAATAGATGACAATGTAAAGTAACACAAGAAGTAATTGTCCTGCATTTTAAAAACAAGAAAAAAAAGTTTCAAGTGAGAAAAAAGAAACTGATATCAATGTGATTGGTGCGAAGACAATCACTCTGATTTCCACAATCGAATCCTCCCACATTTTCCCGTGCAGATGAAAACCATCTAAATCAACCATCTATTTGCGTAACATCAGCATTATATATTCTTGATGTAAAGGGAGGAATATCCGTGTCCTCTTAAGCCACATTGAAACTAATAAAGTCATCCATTCTGTGATGAAAATGACCTTGGCGAAGCAAAAGGATAGTGACTGAACCATACGCATGATTTTCATGACGCGAGGGATCAAACAACAAGGTCACTGCATTCCATAGAAAAAACGATTTCAAGATATTTGCTATTGCTCCCCATTCTGGGTACAGCAAAAAACAGAAATAAATTGTGTGACGAACTGGGATTTATGATATTTATCATGAAACAAAAGTGGAAAATTTATTCTCGCACCGAGAAAAATTTATATGAAAATCTAGTCACAGACGGACAAAACCAATATTAATTATTAAAATCCAGTTAAGCCAGAGAAAAAAAGACTTCAAGGAAAAGAAAACCCTAACTGCAACTTGCGCGCACGAGCAGGTTTCACGTTTTCCTGAGAATAAGGGTTTTTCTTTCTTCAGTGGATGCCTCTCGTCCTTAGTGCGTGTTATAAAGCGTAACGATGCCAGTTGCTTCTGCTGCCAATGGAGAGACGCAAGCGGCAGTTGTTTCTTCTCGTCGTTCTTTCGCTATGGGGACCTCTCGTCCTCGCCCATTTGCGGCCTTGTCCTTCGGACAGCCGTTGAAAGACCAGATGACAACTGCCGGCATGTGCAGACGTACATAGTCCACGTTCGGAAGCCAAAGAACTTGGTGCTGCGCAGCGCCAGAGCGAGGGAGGACTGGCAAAAGTCCTTCCTCCCGTCGCTCTTCCTAGAGTCGGGGGAACCCTAACTGGTTTATTCCTACGAGCACGCCATCCGGGGTTTCGCCGCCCGACTAACTCCCAATGAAGCTGAAGCCTTGAAGGCCAACGACGGGGTTCTGTCCGCGCAGCCGGACGTCCAGCTGACGACAAGGACGACCTACACGCCAGAGTTCCTCGGGCTTAAAGAATCAAGAAGAGAATTGGGAATGGTAAAGAAGCAAGAAGAGAATTGGGAAGGATGGGAAAGGATTATTTTTCTCTATATTGCATTGTACGGATTACATGGATATTTATAGCTGTGGAGCTTTCCTGTCTTTCTCATTTAGAAAGTCACCGCTGTAACGGAAACTTTCCTCAGAGTTAACTGAGTTAACTGAGTTATGTTAACTGCCTGTGAACCGGTTCTTGATTTTGAACCGGTTCACTTGATTTACGAACTGTCTTAACATCCTCCCGCAAGCTGAGCGTGGGACGAACGGTGAGCTTGGACTGTAACTGAAGAAAATGATTTTTCGGTAGTGGTTTCGTGAGAATGTCTGCAGCTTGATCCTTTGTTGACAGGTAGCCAATACGAAGCTCCTGTGAATTGACTTGCTCACGAACAAAATGGTAATCAATTTCGACGTGCTTCGTCTGTGCATGGAAAACTGGGTTGGATGCCAAATAGGTAGCTCCAACATTGTCACACCACAAAACCGGAGTGGTAGATAGCTGGAATTGAAGCTCGCGAAGAAGAGATTTAATCCAGATAAGCTCAGCAGTTGCATCGGCGACTGCTTTGTATTCAGCTTCAGTGCTGGATCGCGCGACAGTCCGTTGCTTTCGAGAGCTCCAAGAAATATGATTACGACCAAGAAAAACAAGATAAGCTCCTGTAGAACGTCGATCCAGAGGAGAGCTTGCCCAATCTGCATCACTGAAGACCTCGAGAGATAGATTAGATTTAAATTGGGAATGGAGCCATCAGATTTAAATTTGAGTTTAAAAATCCATCGACACCCAATGATATTCATATCTTCATTTTTCGGAACAAGTGACCAAGTATGATTGTCCATTAATGCTTGATATTCAGCCTACATTGCTTTTGTCCAATGTGGATCTTGTAAGGCTTGATGGTGAGTGGATGGTTCCACAGGGCTATTTCTGGAGGCTAGAAAGCAAGTCGGCAGAGGATGCTGGGTGCTGACTTTTATTGGTTGTGTATTAGCATAAAGGTCTGCTATTGTTTTTAGTTTTAGAGGAGGTGAAGTAGGAGGAGTGGTAGCAATTGGAATAGTTGGTAATGAAGGAGGACTTTGAAGGATGGGAGAGTTTGTTGGTGAGGTATTGATCGAAGGGAAGTTGACTGCTGATTGAGAATTTTCTACTGAAGAGGAAGAACTCAAATTTGCAGGATTGACAGGATTAGTGATTGAAATAGTAGGTTTTGGATTTATTATAGGATCAGAGTTGGAATGTCGGTTAATACTTGCATTTTGATGAAATGGAAAAACCTGTTCATCAAAGATGACATCACGAGAGATATAAATTCTGTTAGTGGTTAGAGATAAGCATCTATATCCTAAATGCATTGAACTATATCGAAGAAAGACACATTTCTCAGACCGATAATTTAACTTATGTGAGGTATAAGCCCTCAAATGAGGATAGCATAGGCATCCAAAGGTTTTCTAAAAACTATAATCAGGTGAGTGTTGAAACAATTTTTCATAAGGTGATTGATTTGCTAGAAGTGGAGTGGGCATTCTATTGATCAGAAAGGATGTTGTGGTGACTGCTTCATCCCAGAAGGTAGGTGGTAAGGAAGCTTGTTTAAGAAGAGCTAAAGAAGTTTCAATAAGATGTCAATGTTTTATTTCAGCTGTACCGTTTTGCTCAGGGGTATAGGGACAGGAAGCTCGATGATGAATACCATAAGATTTCAAATATTTATTTAAAGATTGAAACTCACCTCCCCAATCAGACTGAAAAGCACATATTTTCTGGGAAAATTGTCGTTCTACCTTCTTATGAAATTTAGTAAATGTATTAAGGACATCACTTTTATTTTTGAGAGGAAATAACCATGTGTATTTAGAGAAATCATCCACAAAGATCACATAATACTGAAAACCAAAGTGAGAAGTTACGGGAGCTGGTCCCCAAATATCTGAATGGATCAATTCAAATGGTCTAGTACTTTTGTGCACACAAATATTAAAGGGTTGTTTGTGAGATTTTGAGGAGCAACATGCATCACAAACATAGTGAGAGAGCTGATGAGTCTACGGGAGTTCAAAATTTTTTAAAATGTTTTGTAGAATTCTAAAGTGTAGATGGCCTAATCTGTTGTGCCATGTTTCAGTGGGTGCTTTCTCCCCTAGGTAAGCATGATGTTTGTGAATGCTATGTAGAAAGTAAAGGCCGTCTTTATGGGTTCCTTTCAGCAGTACATGTCCTGTCTTGTTGTCCTTTACCAAACAAAAGAATGGATGAAATTCAATGAAAACATTGTTGTCAAGAGTAAATTTATGGACAGAAAGTAAGTTCTTGGTGATGGCATGAACATAAAGTATGTTTTTAAGAGCAAAACTTTTATGCTGAGATGATATAACTGAGTTGCATGTAGATAGAATCTCCATACCTTGGCCATTACCTATGTAGAGTTGATCTTGCCCTGTATATGCAGCCTGATTTTGAATATTATTGCTATTAGAAGTAACATGATGAGATGCCCCACTGTCGGGATACCAGGTATTTGCAATTGGATGCAATATTTCATTTGTAGTAGCCACATTTGCTTGTGGTGTTGGATTCGAGTTTCTGCATGTTGTAGGAGTTGCTTGCCATGGAGGTTGTACAAATTCCTGATTAAACCTTTCATAGCAGTTAATCACTCGGTGTCCATGCTTGAAGCAGAGTTGACACCTGGGAGTATTTCTCCCTTGATGTCTACCTCGTCCACTGTTTGTCCTTGCTCCTCTATTATAACCTTGATCAGTATGCCCTATTTGTGTGACATGTGCTGTGGGAGGAAAGATTGTTGATTTATGTTCTTCTGATTGCCGCTGAAGATGTGATTCATATGTTTTTAGATTGCAGGCCACATCATCGAATGTGAGAGAGTCAAGAAGAGGGCTGGTGCTTGCATAAAACGGATGGTACGTTGATCCTAACCCTCTCAGCAATGCAAAGGTAAGATCATGTTCATTCAGTATGCTTCCACTTACCCGTAACTCATCTCCAATTGAACGAACAAGTTGTACATACTCATCCACAGACATAGTATCTTTCCGAAGATTGTGCAATCGTGTTTGTAGTTCCATTATTCTTGATTTTGACTTGCCAGAGAAGTTTCTATTTATGGCTTGCCATGCTTCCCTTGCATTGGTTTTTCCCACAAGAATTGGGAGAACAGATTCAGATAAAGATGATGAAATGATCGCAAGAACTACCTGATATTTTTGAACCAGGTTTTGTATGCAAGATTTGGGCAGATTCTGCCATCTTTGTCCACATAGGACACCATAGGAGGATCTTGATCATGTAATGTTACAAGATCATATGCTGCAAGCACAGGCAGCAGTTGTGTTTTCCACAACAGAAAATTCTCCCTACTGAGTTTGAGAGAAATAGTCAAACCTGCAGGGTTGATATTGGTGATAGCAACTTGGGATGCGACAGCGATTTTCTGAGGAAGAAGATGAAGCTTCATCAACCGAGTTGCTTGGAGTTGCCATGAGAATAGCTCTTTTGCTTTCAGACTTTGTGCCGTGAGGCTATTGGCTCTGATACCATAAAGAAGCAAGAAGAGAATTGGGAAGGATGAGAAGAAGAAGAAGAACAGACCCAAGAAAGGATTATTTTTCTCTATATTGCATTGTACGGATTACATAGATATTTATAGCCGTGGAGCTTTCCTGTCTTTCTCATTTAGAAAGTCACCGTTGTAACGGAAACTTTCCTCAGAAATCGCAACGCTCTTTAATCGCTTCTTCATTCGTCCACCTGTCAGTGTTATGTTAACTGCGATTGGTCCACGTTGATGACCGTTACCGAGAGACTGAGTTAACTGAGTTATGTTAACCGGCTGTGAACCGGTTCTTGATTTTGAACCGGTTCACTTGATTTACGAACTGTCTTAACAGGGCTCACGCGCAGTGATCAGCTGTGGGAGAGGTCCAATAAAGGACAGGGAAAGATAATCAGCGTTCTCGAGCATGAATTCCACTCCAGTCACAAGTCCTTTTCGGACGAAGGCATGACGCCCCCGCCGAGCCGTTGGAAAGGGAAATGCGACGTTCACCCTGAGCACTGCAATAACAAGCTCATCGGCTACAGGTTTTTCAATTCTTCCCGGGGATACGACGTAAGCCAACACTCCGCCCACGGAACACACGTCGCCAGCATAGCCGCCGGGAACGAAGTGATGGGGGCCAGCTTCAGAGGGGAGGCTTCCGGCACCGCGTCCGGTACAGCCCCACGCGCCCATCTCGCCTTCTACTGGGCAGCAGACATGTCCGGATTCTTAAGGGCAATAGACCAGGCGATCCACGATGGCGTCGACGTGCTCTCTATCTCGGTAGGATATCCTTGGATTGCACCCTTTTACGAAAGTTCCATGGATATCGGAACTCTCTCCGCCACAAAGCACAGCATCTTCGTCAGCGTTGCCGTTGGGAATAAAGGTTCCGACCCGGAAACCGTTGAGGACCACACGCCGTGGACGCTTTCCGTTGGCGCTAGCAGCACCGACCGTGTAAACAGAGTCGAGATTAGACTGGGAAACGGGGAAGTGGTAAACGGGGAAACACTAAAGACCAAAAGCGAGTTCTTTCCCGTCGGCGCTTCTCTTCCCGCCGTCCTGTTACGCGAGGATAATGATAACAACCGCGTCAGTTACTGCAGTAGAGCAGATCTCGGCAGAAGGAACGTCTCAGGGAAGGCCATATTATGCCTACAAGGCATCTTACGCGAACTCAGATGAAGAACCCACTCCTAAGAGCTGCGACGCAGACGCTGCCAGAGCGACGGCATTGATTATCCTGAATATACCGGATTATGGATCAACACTTATCTACAGCTTGAAATGCAAAATTCCCTTGGTACACGTAAATAGCGAGGAGGCGGACAAGTTGCAGGCCTATGTAGCGTCCGACCCAACTCCCACGCTATCTTTGGAGCCAGTAGGGACGATAACCGGAGTCCGTCGGAATCCATCCGTGGCCTACTTCTCCTCGCGGGGCCCCAGCAGATTTAATAATTTCGTTCTGAAGCCCGACATCCTCGGACCCGGCGTCAACATACTGGCTGCCTATCCGTGGACGCCGACTTCTTTCTTCTACATGTCCGGCACCTCCATGGCGTGCCCGCACCTCTCGGGTATCGCCGCGAATTCGATGAGCGTGCACCCCACCTGGTCTCCGGCGATGATCAAGTCCGCGATAATGACCACCAGCGACTGGCAGGACAACGCCGGGATGCCCATCGCAGACGAAACCGGCAACCCGGCCAACCTCTTCGCCACCGGTGCCGGGCAAGTCAACGGCACCAGGGCCGCTGATCCCGGCCTCGTTTACGATATTCATTACCGTGACTACGTCAAATACGTCTGCGGACTGGGCTACACCCCAGAGCAGGTTGAAACGGTCGTCAGAAAACCAGTGGACTGCGCTCTTATCGGTGGCATCAGCGGCGAAGAGCTAAATTACCCGACCTTATATGTCAACGCCAGTAACGTGCCGCGTTTCATCACCCGCACCGTCACCAACGTGGGAGGCCCCAGAGAACGCTATACTTTGTCCTTGGATCAGCCGCCGGGCGTGACGATTGAAGTCTTCCCTCGTACGCTCGAATTCATCACATTGAGGCAGAATCTGACTTACACTGTGGGCATCACCCTGCCCGACATAGATCCGAGATTGCGGTCATCTGAGACAGTGGAAGGGCATCTCACCTGGGTGTCTGCCCACCACCGAGTTCGGAGCCCGATCGCCATCAGCTTCGGCTGAACTCTCTCCCTCTGTCTCCTTTCTCTGGCTGTCAGTGTGCTTGTTTGCTGATTCCATTAATAAGTCTTCACCTGCAGGTCTCAAACATGCGGATGATGCTAAGAATTTCGTATAATGGTATCCAGTGAAATGCAAATCGCCGACAACGGTAATCCGTCGAAAACAGATTTCGGAGCCGAATAAAAGGATATTGCCAATCAAAATGAATTCTACGAATCAATGATTGTTATAAAAATATATATTCGTAATCAGTCTGAAGATGATGACTGGAGAGTTTCTAGGGAAATATTTCTGCCTGCTAGAGATCAGTTCTAGTAATGAGTATCTCATTACTTTCAGTTCTGTCAATCCATAGCTACCAGTTTCTGGCGCCATGGAGCAGCGCTGTACTCTAATCATTTACCTTGGTCGTATATAAAAAGTCTACGCGTATCCTTTTTAATAACAGAAAATCTTTCTATGTCTGCTTGGCATTAATTCCTTTAACAAATATGCTTGAAACTTCATCCTTTTTAAATTTCTTCAAGACTTTTTAAAATAATCCTAATTTCCTCAATCGAATATGAAATGTCTTGGCATAGTTCTTGGTACTTTATCAAAGTATGGAATCCGTCAATATGTCCATCGTTACATTATTAATAAATAGTGTCCTACATGTTGGGCCACGAGTCAATGTGGGCCCAGAGTAAGCCCACAACTTAGGGCTTTCTTTAACTTTTCTCTCTTCCTTGTTTTCCTTTGATTTCTTTGGCGTGTCAACGACGGCTGGGTTTTTTTTCTCACCTTTCTTCTTCACCTTACTCACTTGCCTCCCGAAGAGGAGGAAGGCTGCTAGCAAGGGAACAAGGTATATTTTTCTCCAGTGCTCTAGAGGCAAAAGAAAGAGGCTCCACTGGGAGGGAGGTGTCTTCGAAGGAGGAAGACTGAGATCAGGAGCTTCTCCTTTGTGATTTTATCGAGAGAGACTTGTGACTCATTTCTTCTTGGGGAAGATGAATCATTGAATGCTCAGTTTGACTCATTATTCAACTTAGTTGATTGTCCTTTCCTCATTTTTATTCTATCCAAAACTTGTTCAATCAAAGAGAGAGCTTGGAGATTGGCTTGGCCCTCAAATACATCGCAGGTGTTCTATTCCTTTGACTTAATGCATCATTTTTCCGATGAGAATTCTATGAAGCCCCGTGCAACCTGATTTCGATGAGTGATCATTTCGCACTCAAGTCAGAGATGAACTTTTGAAGAAGGAAGTTCAAGAGTGAAGTTTATGAAAGAAAAAAATTTTAGATGATGAAGTTTGCTCCACAAGTTCAAGTGCAAAAAATCCACAGGAGAGAGAGAATTTATAGATATCACTCTAATTTTTTTCCCAACTTTAGATGATAAGTTGAATTCATAAATAATTTTTACCCACGCATTGACCTGTAAAATCAGTCATTTCATGTTATTAAGCAACAGATCAACTAAATCACATTATAATTGTGATCACCCATTGGTCATTACAAGATGTAGGGAAGCCTAGTTTATCACTTAACTTGTTTTTGTGGGATGGAATTTAGGTGAATATTAATGCTTCAGGCTTTTCCCAGATTTTTCGAAAATAAAATCCACTCATTAATTGAATCTCGAATGTTATATCACTCTTGATATAGAGTTAGGGTTCATTGTATGATAAAGTGAATTTGGCTTTAACACAGAAGTAAGTAAATAATCTAATGTGATGGACAAGTGATTTGAAAATGAAGGATCTGATAAAAAAAAAAGGATTATGTAGATGTTCTAACTCAAGTTGAGGTAAACAGTATTGGAAGAGTATTGGAAGCCTTAGGCTGAAAAGCCTTCCCTAGAAAGTATTGGAAGTCCACCTTTATGACCATAACCAACTATCTTGGTGCTCTACTTCACTTTTTGTATGATAATTAAATACTTAAAAAATAATGCATAGAATGCCAAGTAAGAGCCAATAATAAAGAATGGCCCAGGAAATAGAAAAATTGTGAAACCTTATAATGGAGAATAATTTCAAAACAAAGACACAAGGGTTCCAAGTGAACCTAGGTATGATCTAAGGAAAAGAATCAAGTCCAAAGAACAACAAAATAGCGTGCTCCTCCTCATTCAAAAATTTGAGAAACTATCCATTCATGAAATGAATGAAGAAAAGCCTCTCTAAGAAAATAAAAGAGAGTGTAGATCCAAGGGGACTTAGGTTCCCGCATCTTTCAATTAAATTCTGATCTAATGTCGAATTGGTCATATGAAGTTAAACCCTTATCCCTAGAACACTTAGAATTCCATATTTGGACCAAGTCAACCATCCTTCCCTTGATATAGGATCCTTTATCAATCAAACTTCAACCACTATATCATAGGTACCTTTGTGTAAATAAATGATCTCAAAGTCACTAGGAAACATCTTTGTTTTAAATTCCTTAATTCTTTGACCAACCACCTTTAGTTAGAAGAATAGGAGAGATCTATATTTCAATAACTTGCGGAAATGGACATCATTGGGTTTTTCATGAAGACAAAGCCCCTACATGAAGAACATCAAAGTCAAAGCTCGGTCAAATAAGTTATAATGACAACTAAGCATGGACGAAGTTATAAATCAGGGGCTAAAGCCACGAATTCAGTCCATAACTACCCCTACATGAAGCAAGATCTCCACGGTTTCTGAAGATTATGAGGACTGGGTCTGATTGCTACCAGATGATCAAGTAACTACCTTCTTAACGATCACAACTATCATAGATCATCATGAGATCAAAAATATTCTACGTCTCCTCTTTCTACTGATGGTGGAGCATTGGAGAGCCATGAAGCCATCCACGAAAAGATGATGCAACTGTCCATAATTGCATCTCCTATCTTCTGTGCATCTCTTCACTCTAATTTCCCTATTCTCTTTACCCTATAAAAGGGACAATTGTAAGAGAAGAACGGATGTTGTTTTTTGAATGAATTTTTTTTCCTTAGTTGGAGAATTTTCTATGATCCTTGTGTGTTCCATCTCCTCTCCCATCTATCTCAAATCCGAGTTCTATCTCCCTTCTCTATGCTCCCCCCTTGTTGTCCCTTTCATCCATCTCAAAGTAAAGAAGCAAATCGAGGAGAACTCAGATCTTTTGGTGAATCCAAGAGAATTGACTTCACGTCTAATCCAAGATACTCTTCCTCTAAACTCCTATAGTGATCAAAAATTCGAATCCTATATCATGAAGTCCAACTTAGACTGATTTATGCTTCCGGTTCTCACTCCCTTAACTAATATCCAGAAATAATATTGTGATAAATCCCAAGAAGTAGTGATATCCTTCCTAGATCCTCTTTCACATTGTAGGATTGAGTTAGAGTTCAATCTCTTTATTAATTCATCATATAATTCACTCACCTCTCATTCATAGTCATCATACTCACATTCATCATCTTTGCACTTGTCATCATTTCGAATCATCCTACATCACCTTATATGCTTAGTGGTTCAATTACAAATTAGCGAAATCATGTGGGAGAGAAACATTAAAAAAAACATCGAAAAATCTTTTAAAGTATGTTTTTTATTTTAGTCCACTTTGACTGGATTCTTTGTATTAAAAATTTTTTTGGAAGTTTAAGAATTCACAATCTTAAAAGTAGTTTTTAGCATCTCTTATTCATACACAAACAAATCAAAGCAACACTCATCAAACCCAAGCATTGCCTTAGTAGACATCCACCTTATTCCTCTAAAGAAGTTTTTACACTTCATTAATAATATTATTTTTTGACTCTTGTGAAGGAGTTAGTGATAACATGCACATTTAACTTGAAATACTATGGTATTTAACTAATAGTAATGGTTATTTTATGTAATTGTGATGCATGTCATCATTTTTTTATGAATTTTGTCCATTTACATGCTATTTTACTTAAGTCCACATTTTTGCATTATTTAGGGTTAATTATGTGTTTGATTGATAATTGACCTTTTGCAAGGTCAAACAACTTGAAATCAACCATTTTCCTTGATTTTATTTTGACTTTAGTAGATGATTAAAAGAAGAGATTAGAAGAAGAGAATGATGGAGGAAATCAAAGGCAACTTTAAAGGGTTGACTTAATATCATTTCTAGTGACATGGGATTAAAGATGAAGAAATTTATGATCCAATGGAGAAGATTTGAGTCAAAAAAGAGAAATGAAGTTCTAAATTTCTGAAGTTGCTAAATTTTTCTAGATTTTATTTGATTTTTCAGGAATTTTTCAGAATTTTTAAAAGCTAAAAATCACAAAAAAGGGGTTAATATGCACTAGACCTGCGCAGAGCTGACGTAGCGCGACACGGACACGTGCCAGCACCATGGGAGCTGACACAGACCCATGCGGGCCCACGTGGGCGCCTACATGGCGCAATGGACCAATCGGGCTAAGTGTGTGGGCCCACGGGTATAGTGGGCCCAAGAGACGGTTAAGGGGGGGCGTAATAAGGCCCACCAGGCGATGCAAAGGGCTTTAGCCCTTCCACCTTATATACCTGACTTTTTCGCTTGATTTTCTCCTTATGGGACTAAGTTCTTCTGTATGTTTTTAGGTGACGTGGCAGCCCGAGAGGCGTTGGATCAAAGCACGCGGAAGATTGCACGTCGATCTAGTGGATATCAGTCCACTTAATCCCAATCAATCGCACATGACTAATTTGCAACCGACGATCTCATTAGTGAAATCTGACGGTTGCGATTTAAATTAGCACTCGACGAATCATGAATCGACATGTGGCGGCTCGACGACGCTCCGATGAAGATCAGACGACAAAAATCAAGGAGAAAGTGGGCCCGCGTCGTGGGATTATGTCCATTTATCGCGCGAGACGTGGCATCATCGTGCCCGTTCAAATGTGCTTAAGCGAATCGGACGGCACAGATTTTTCGTGATGAATTTCTCTATAAACATAAGTTCTCTCTTCTTACAATATAACTTTTGAATGAAACGTGAAGAAATTAAGCATTTTTCGAGGAAGATCTTAAGTTCTTCGTGATTCTCTTACATTCAAGACTCAATTGCGCATAGATTGAGGCAAGTGACGAGACTAAATCGTATGGTTGTTGAATGCACACAATTTAGTGTCAAAACAAAGTCCAAAACTTACCAATTTATGATTAATTACTTTAATTAATTAGCATAATGGTAATTAAGGGTCGAATCCACGGAGAATTAGGGAAATTTGAGATGTATCTTTGAAATTCGGTCAAATCGGACGATAAAATGAGGTTAGAAATTAGGGAATTTATGATATTAAGAAAGATAACTCAATTTCAAATCCACGGAATCAAAAATCAGATGATTTGGATAAGAATTCGAAGAGTAATCAAAATTTGAAGTTAAGAGAAAATTCTAAACGCGAAATTGATTAAAAACCGAAATTAAACTAAAATTAAACTTAATCTATGATGCTAAAAGTAAAATTAACACTAAATGATGAAAGATTAAGATGAAAACAAACAATCTAACCCAAATTAGCCTTCGAAATGATCCAATTAATTGCCGGATGCAAGGCTTTTCATTCCGAATTTTCGAAGACGAAAGTGGCGTTCAAGACTTGATTTCTTCCAATTCTTTCAATTAAAGTTGGAATTTAAACATTCAAATGAAGCGGAAATGAGTTACGAGTACGGGAAAGAAACGGCGCGCGAAATGGTTGACTAAACACTTCGAATTTGAAGAAGAATCGCGAACTCTTCTTACGTCGCGAAGAACTCGTTTTAAAGACGTCGGATTTGGGCTCAGCCGTCGGATGAAGATGATGATCGCGATCGACGGTCGAGATCACGCCTCCGTTGATCGAAACGACGTCTCTTCGATGATCGTCGGATCTTAATCGTGTGGTTTAGATTTGATCGGAGGTCGATCTGATGCGAATAATCTGGATCGTTATAACTCACGATCGGACGGTTCGGATGATTTCACTTAAGCCGCTATTAAGCACATGTTTGATTAGAGATCCCGTGGACCTCGATTCCACGTGATCTACGCGCTCTATTTGTCGCGACGTCGATCCGACGCACGAGATCGCGCCACACGTCCTGCAAATAAGAAAACGAAGGGACTTTAGTCCCACACGGAGAAAAACAAGGGAAGGTGACGCGTATATAAGGTAGAACGATTTATATGGTTAATAATCTGTCTTCCGATAATCGGAAGACCTATATACATATTATAAATACTATATAGTAAATATAAATATGCGTCCACGTGTCACATCAGCGCCACGCAGGCAAGCGCGCGCGTCCACGTGGCCTTGCGTGCCACGTCGCATCCACGTGGGCTCGTGCGTAAAATACACACTTTTTGCATTTTTTTAATAATTTTAAATGCTAAAAATTGAAAATAAATTGGAAATAAATTCAGAAAAATTCCTAAAAATTCCTAAAAATTGGAAAAATCATAACTTTCAAAATATAACTCAAAATTAGTTCAAATTTGTTTTGTTGGATTCGAAATTGAATAATCTATCATTATAAAAGGTCATATTATTAAAATAATAAGAGAATGAATTTTAATTAATTTAATACATTTATGTACTTTATAAAATAAATTTATAAAAATACATAAATGTCAATAAATATCTTTTCTCTTATATTTTCATCATTAAAACATGTTCATGATCTCACTTATAATTAGGATTAAAGATTATAATGTTTAATTATTTATAATAATCCCTAAATCAGTGTATTTTAAGATCATAACATAAATTAATACAAAATGATAGAAATATGCTTAAAATATGATAACATGCATATAATTAGAATGATTAATGCCTTAAATTGCATTAATAATCATGTAAATTAATGTAAAAATAGCATGTTATCAGCAAGTTAATCACGAATCTTTGCAAGAAAACATTTAGATTCGCCCCTTGAACGTCGTAATCCTTAGAAAAGGGGCAAAAATCACTTAATCTTATCAAGTTAAGGATCTCGAAGATGAATTTCTGCTTCAGATCACTTGGTGTATGGTCGATGTGAGTGAATTTCAACAAATTAACAGAAAATTCCAAGTTGACCAAGTCAAAATTGACTAAAATTATCAAAATTAGGCCTTAATTCCCTGGCACCAGCGCCATTTGACGAATCAAGACAGCAAGGTTGTTGAAAACACATGGTCAAGAGTCAAAATTAATACCAAACTAATCAATTTTAAGATTAAATCACGAGTTGAGGCGTATAGTGGTGAATAAGAGTCGAATCCACAAGGAATTAGGGTAATTTTTAAGATCTTTTTCGAAAGGGAATTATGGAATTAAGGTGATCCAATCGGACAATAAAATGTGGATAGAAATTTAGCAATAAGATATTTTTAAAAAGAAGATTCGAAGAGGAATCCATAGAATCAAAAATCACTGAATTTGAATCAAGATTCGGTGAGAAATCATCAAGTGAATAGGAGAGAAATTTATGAAATTAAAAGTCGCAAAAAACCAAAATTAAAATTGAAATGGACTCAAATTAATATTCGAAAATGAAATCTAAGGATGTACGAAGAAAGATTAGGATAAAGCACTATCTCTAACGCAAGATTGCACTCGAATTGATCTAATTATTCACCGGATTCAAGGCTCTTCATCAAAATTCAGAAAATATGATCATTGATGTTCAAGCGTCGATTTCTTCCTCTTTTCTCAATGAAATCTCAGTTTCAAGTACTTCGTGAATGCGGAAATGAGTCTAGAAGCGATTGGAAGCAAGAGATTCAAGGGATTTGGTGTCTAAACAATTCGATTTACTCGAATTGCCCTGGAATGCTTTGCAATGTCGAAGAACATCTCAATCTATAGGGCAAATTGAGCGTAACCGTCCGATTGGCATTTAATCTTCGATCAACGGCTCTGATGAAACACTCGGATGCGAATCGTTACGATTAAGATATCTGATGCATTGCTGGGATGATATCATGTCGCGCTGTTGGATCTTGATCGAACGATCAGATGCGTTTCCATCGGTTTTAATCTCAGCCATTATAACTCTTCAGATCAATGGCTAAGATTAAATAGTTTTAAAAATGATTCGCCGACGAATCAGAGTGCGCCACGTACCCCTGCCATTAAGTGACATTCTACGGTCATGATTCTTCACGCGATTAGACACTACAGATTGCGCTACGTCACTTGCACGCTTATAAAAATCCAAAAAATCGATTTTTAATTAGAAAAATCCCAAAACAATTCATTAAAAATTCAAAAAAATTTAGAAAAAACCCAAAAAAATCCCTAAAAATTAGAAAATTCTTAACTTTCAAAATATAACTCTAAATTAATCCAAATTTCTTTCATTTGATCAGAAATTAAATTATCTATCATTCTAAAAAGTCAAATTTAATAAATAACAAGAGATTTAATTTCTATTTCAAAAATGTACTCATTTCTTTAAGATTTTAAAACTTAGAAAATAATATGAGTGTATAGAAAATGATTTCTCTTGTCATTTAACATTAAAACTAATTATAATATCAAGTAAATATGGGTTATAAAATTATTTATATTTAATTTGTCATAATTAACCTTAAATTAATGTATTTTGAGATTATAATGAATTTTTCATTGAATGATAGATAAACACTCATAAATATGATAACATCCATAGGATTGGAGTCTTTTATGCCTAAATATGTATAAATAATCATGTATTATCATGTCTTATTAGCATGTTATCAGAGGGCCCCGTGGTTGTGCAGCGGCATGTGGGATGCAGCGTCAGCGGGCCTTGTGGTGCACCGAGGCGGCGAAACACTTGGAGGAGAGGATGAATTGGTGGACACGACTTCTTCTCCCGATGCGTCTTCAGGCAGATGAACTGGGTGAGTGCAGCAACCGGACTAGTTCCGGATGTCGACGAGACGCGGCGATTGCAGATGACCCAGTGCGCGGAGGAAAATTGTCCAGAGGAATCGTCTGGAGGCTACGCTGATGTCGTGACGGAGGAATCGTCCGGAGGGAACGCTGATGTCATGACGGTATTCCGCCGCGAGGGCTTTCCTCCCTTGCGATGGCTTGGTCGTGGGGAGGGAGAAATGGCCTTGATTCTGCAGATCGTCTGGGCGGCAAGGCGTGGGTTGGCGGCGAACGGCACTGAGGTACGAGATAAGGGGAGAGAGAGAGGCAGTCGCCGAAGGAGAAGGGCTTGCACGCAGACGGCAACAACCTTCTCCCGAAGTAGATCTTTCTTGCTCTCCTTTTCTCGCACTCTTGTCTTCGTTTGCTCCTTCCCGTACTCGAGAATAGCCGCTCCTTCCATGTCTTCTCTCGTCGTTTCCTCTTCCGTCACAATGAAACTTCACGTGGCCGTTGGCATCCCTCTGCGCGGTGGATGCTTCTCGCAACTTCCCTCCCTGTATTAACTTCCCGCATCCCGTCTGTTTCCTTTCCTCTTGGTCCAGCACCACGGTCATCGGGACGAGAGAGAAATTGCAAGCATCATTTCGTCGTCGTCGGGCGTCAAGTCGTAACGGGGCTGGGAAGGGTAGAGGAGGGTAGAGAGGATGGAGGGAGGTAGATAGCAGGAGAGAAAAAGGTGTAGAGGAAACCGCTAGGCGCGGTTGGGTGTCGCAGCCCCTTCTTCACGCGAACGGCGGGAGAGGATTGTGGACGTGGACCTCTCCTTTCCTTCTTTCTCTTTTTCTCTTCTTCCTCTTCTCCTCATGCACGTGAGCAACTAGAGGGGAAGTTTCCTCCTTCTCCTCGTCTCACCGTCTTCCTCTTTTCCTCTCCCTTCGCACTCTCCTAACAAGATGGAAGAAAAAAAACTACGGTACACCGTTATATAGGGCTTGTAATGGGCCTAAGGGAGTGGAAGCCCTTAATGGGCCCCACTAGAGGCCCAAACCAAGAGAAGGGCCCAAAATAGGGAGATATCCGATCTTAGGGCCTATTTGGGCCCAAAAGGAAGGCCCAATAAACCCTAAGGACGGGGAAAGGAAAATGATGGGGGGGAGAGTAAATGGGCCGCCAAACACATTGGGCATGTAAGTTTTAGAGAAGGAAATACGAAAAATAAAACGATGGGAAGATAAGCTGAACTCGTGTCGTCAATGTCTCCCGCAATGATGACGACGGGTCCCGCTCGCCATCAGGGCATCTTGCATCTAACATAAGGAATGAATAGAAAAGAGAAGAAACTCACTAAAATGATGTTCCATGAAAAAAAAATGATCAATTAGTATCTTCTTTCCTTTTGGCTAGCCATTGCTAGAAGCACACGATGAAACATTAAGAACCCTAATTTTTTGTCTCAAATATATTATCAGTCCTATTAAATTTTTAGAGGTTGAAAAAAAATTATGCCCACAAAATTTCAGCCCCTAACTCTATTTGAATCATGAGATATCATAATTTTAGTTTGGAGTATTTCTAGCCGTTGATGAACTTTCTCTCTCCTTGGATCATTCCATCAAACTGCTCTAATGAAACTAACAAAAATAAAGAAAAATATATTTTTGTCTCTTCCTCATTCTCTCTCCTCTCTTTTCTCTTATGTGCTCTCTCTCTCTTACTTGATGGCAAGGCATGCGGACACGAGGAACTCTCCACCACGTGGTTGAGCAAGAAATACGTGGAGACTGGCATAGCAGAGGAGAAGCGAGTGAGGGCTAGGAGAGAGAAAGGAGGACAAAAGAAAATTAAATTTTCTATTCTGTTGTGTTAGTGTTAGGGATTTTGATGTATGTACTTTTGTTTAAATTGATGTTTTGTAGGAGATTTTGCTGTTGGTTAATCTCATGAAATTATATTATCTCTTACCTGGTTAAATCTTATACTATCAAGATCATGTATTATTTCACTTTATAATATTTTCGACAAACCATATTAACTATCCATTGTTATTTTGCAAGAATAACTGTCGGATCATTACAAGTTCTTTTTTGGTTAATAGTTATGAACTAATCTAATCATATGTCATCTATAATTGTTTTCAGCTTAGTTAATATTTAGGCTAGTCATATACATTTATATCTCAATACACATGCTGCATATCTGAATATCTACATTAGAAATGTCCTAAGATGACGAAAATAATTGAAATCCATCTCGTATATAAGTAATATGCAATTAATGAGATAGCAAAAATCCTGTGAAAGCTCCTTATTCTTATTAATCACACATGCGCACTCACACACGCTTGCACATGTACAAGTGTGACACATGGCATTCTCATACGTCACCACGTGGCGCTACTATTTTGTCTGTGCCACATCAGCTGCCATGTCAGCACATGATAAAAATATAATTGTCTTCATTTTAATTCATAATTTGTTTAATTAAATTCAAAAAAAATTCCAAAAAACTCCAGAAAAAAACCCTAAAAACTAGAAAATTTATAATTTTCTTAATACAACTCAAAATTAATCAAAATTTGTTTTGTTGGATCAGAATTTAAATTTTCTATCATTCTAAAAAGTCAAATTCAAAGAATAATAAGACAATAAATTTTCATTTCAAAAATATACTCATTTCTTTTAGAAAATAAAACTTAGAAAACTAATTCAGTGTATAAAAAATACTTTCTCTTATTATTTAACATTAAAACCTACTAATAATCTCAAAGAAAAAGTGGAGATAATCTAATCTTAAAATATTTCTCATACTTTATCGTAATTCTCCCTAAATTAGTGTATTTTTATATTATAACTTAGTTTTCATTGAATGATAGATATATGCTAAAAAATATGATAACATGCATCAGAATGGAATGTTTTATGCCATAATGTGCATTAATAATCATATATTTTCATGTATAATTTACATTTTATCAGTCTAATCTTCTATTAAATAAGATTAGATCATATTTAAAAGGAGATTAAAACAGTTTTTTATCTTCCTCAATAATAGGGAAGTTTTTCCCATCTTTAGACTTCCAAAAAATGTGGATCACCCTAAAACTAATAGGATGATCCATATAAAAACTTTCAAATTTGGTTTAAACACCTTTGGCACTATATCAACCTTTTACGCTTCATCAAAACCCTTTGAAACACTTTGAAATTTATTGAAATAGGGTTGACTCCTAGAAAGATGGAGAGGTCATTTCCTTTTTCCCCTCTTCATCCTCATTTACATCCATGTTCTTCTAGATGTGTGCATATGCTCTTGCATCCACATTACCTAATGAAAAAAATGTGAAAATTCATCCTCTTGAATTCAAAAACTTCAAAAATACTTGGTGTCAAAAACGAAATAAAAAAATATGGAAATCAATGCAGTATAGGCCTATAGTCACATTTATACCATATTCAGCCATAAAATAATGTACATTTATATGACTAAGCTACTAATTGGAACTTATATATTACTTTATTGTGTGAATGCAACAATCATTTTATAGTTATTAAAGCCTAAGCTAAGAGAGAGACAAAACAAGTTATGAGAAAAAAATTTGGCTTTTATAAGGTTAGGTTTTTATAGAGTCAATCATCCAAGGGTAGAGATCTTCCACCCTTAAAATATCCAAGAACCAATTCCTCAAGGATGTACAAGGGGTATGGTTACTGATAACATGCAACTTATAATTATAATTAGATGACTATTAATATAAATTAAGATATAAAACATTCTATTCATATACATGTTATCATAATTTGAGTGCATATTTATCATACTATACAATTTAAAATTATAATCTCAAAATACATTATTTTATGGGATAATCATGCATAATTAAATTTTCATATTTTATAGCAGTTTATTCTTATTTTGTAATTGAGATTATAACTACATTTTGAATTGCAAAATAATAAGAGAAAATAATCTTATCATACTCATTTTTCTAGGGTTTATTTTCCAAAGAAAATGAGCATATTTTTTACTTGAAAAATTTATTATCCTGTTATTTCCTAGATTTAAATTTTTAGAAAAATAGATTATTCAATTTCTCAAAAAAAAAAAAATTGATTAAAGAGGAGTTATATTTTAAAAGTTATGGATTTTTAATTTTTAGGTTTTTTTATTTTTTCTAATTTATTTCGAATTATTTTTTATTAAAACATTAAAATATGGCTTTTAAGTGCAAATTGACATGGATGATGTTGTGGCATGCGCGCTTGCGTGTCATCATGTGTTGTTGTATGTGCATGCCATGTGGCACAAGAATGATTCACACATGACACGTGTCATTAAAGGTTAAGCACCCTTTAAGGGCATAAGCTAAACTCTATGCGAGTATATATGTCCAAAAATCTCATTCATTTTTGCAATATGGGACTATCTTTTTCCTTAAGTTTATATAGGTGACATGGCGCGCTCAATAGCATTCTATCAGTGCAAAGAAAGGACATTGAATCTGAGCCCTTCACTTTCACTTAAGTGAATCTAATACAGGGCAGCATTTGACTGGGTGTCGATTCATTTTATGAAATGGATAAATTCTAGTCTTTCATTTGAGGAGTTATAATAGCCAAGATTTGAAGATTCACTCCTAGATTTGAAGCCTTAAATTACGATCGGATGGGATGAGATTTGGCAACGCCTCCTCTCACACGAACACGTGACAAGATGAAGATCTGATGGTCACAACTTAACCATAAAAATTCACCTCTTTGGATTCCGTCATGATCGTTGATCTCATCAAGGAGAAGAACCGACGGTCATGCCCAATTTCAAAATGTTATAAATTTTTTATCTTCAACGATATAAACTATTCTTGGATTTTCAATGGATCTAACATTTGGACAGAAATAATCCTTGAATCTCTTACTTTCTTCCTCTTCTAGACTCAGTTCTGTGTCCACATAGTGCTTGAAATCAAGATTTCATTGAAGGAGAGAGAAGAATGCTGCTTTAACTCTAAATTTTTTTTTTCGAGACACGATATGAAAAGCTTTGAACTAGGGATAAATTGGATCATTTCACGCACAATTTTGGGTTAGATTACATGCTTTCTTCCTAATTTTTTTGTCTTATGTCATTAAATTTTAATTTTGATCAATAGATTAGTTTAATTTTATGAAATTTAATCATTTTCTCTCTCTTTGTGATCAATTTCTATCTCCTTTTTTGGCTCCTTTATTTCTTCACGAATACTTATCCGAATTTAGTGATTTTAAATTCTATGGATTTGTTTCGAGTCTAATTTCTAGAATATCAATTTCCTTGATTTCTCACCCCAATTCAATGTCCAATTCGATCAAACTTTGAATACATAAAAAAATCACTCATTCTCCATGGATTCAATCATTACTCAGCATTATCCTAATTAATTCATACTTAAATCACAATTTCAGTGAGTTTGAAAATTATTTTGACACAAGGAAGTATGTTTTCAATGGTCGCACGAATTTGTTTCATCAATTATTTCTCATCAAAGGGGTGATTTTAACCCTTAACTAGGCAGTGCCCGTTGGTGACATACATTTAAATGTATTCAATTCATTATTATTCGATGATTTGAAATATAATTCACATTACTATGACACATGTTATCATGATTTGATGAAATCTGTGCATTCATCATATCATATTGTTCATAATTTAAATGCACATTAAATTTTAGTTAATTTTACGTATTATCAACATTTGACCTTTTCAAGGTCAAACAAGGATAAATTCATCATGTTTGTATGAATTTCATAATCGTAGGCATGAAGGATGAATGATAAGGATGAATATAGAAGAAGAATATCAGGAGTGATTTCTAATGCAAAATTTTACCTTATTTAGTATTTTAATGATTTATTTCCATAATAAACAAAGGCTAAAATAAGGATCAAAATAGCAAAAGTTTTGTTGAAAAGGAGATTTCTGTAAAAAAAATATGATTATTTGAAGTTAAAGGGGTCTTTCTATAATTTTTCCTATTTCTTTGGATTTTTAAGTTATGCATATCAAGATACTCTTTGTCAATTTGACCTATGATTGAATTTTTGTTAACTTTGACTTTTTGGGTTGACAAATCAAAATAAGGAAAATCTAATGTGTTGCAATGGATCATCATATACCCAAAACTAAAAGATCAATATAAAAATTTTAATTCTTTATTAAAACCTCTGTTATAGTTATTGGGAAGTGATTTTAATCAAGTATTGTTCAATTATCCACTTAATATTAATATAAATGTGTATGTCATAAATGAGATATAAACATGGCCATATTGATATAAATATTTGGTTGAGATAAAGTATGTAATCAGATCAGAACAAGTGACGAATCCAACCAGATAAAGAAAAGATTTATTGAATTTTGAAATCATATTTCAAAATTTGAAAATGTCAAATTAATATCATTAAAAAAAACTACCATCTCATATTAATAGTACGACACCTTAAATGAAAATCAGTTCAGAATTTATGTACTCTGATAGAAATTATAAGATTATTTATAGTAAAATCAGATATCAAATTTTATTATCAGATTCTAGATCTTAGAGGATTGATAACATTTCAAGCTGGTATTGTGATGCAAAATCAATTGATGAGCACGATCAAAATGGATATCACATTCGAGTTAAAATTGGATCATCTCTTCGCATAATTCGTCCACGATGGTCAAAGGATATCAAATGGAATAAAATGGGTGGAAAATAGGGAAATTTTGTTAGAATTGTAAAAAAGAAAGCAAAGCATTAAGATTAATATTTAACCAAGAGAATTAAGACAATTATCTGTGACTTGTGGATGATTTGTGATTCAACAGTGAGGATTTGTTCCTATGGATTGGAGAGAAAAAAAAACCTTTGTCAGATAAATTTGTTGTAGAATTGAAGGTTGAATTGGGCTAAGATCCCCAAACTAGAAAGGATATCCATGTAGACGTCTATTGAAGATTAATGCAACAATCGTCAGGCAATTTCCAATAATTCAGGGTAAAATCAAATAAACTAGAATTTATCAATAGGTTGGAAAAGAGGTCTGTACATTAAATCTATGATTGACGGCCATTCTTTTAGTTCTAATTTAAATAAGCCATTGTGACTGAATTCCCACGTCTTCACAATGAATAAAGTATGCATAAGAGACATGATGATCAGCATGACAACAGGTGGACAGAGAGATGGTAACTGATATAATAACAATGGCTAAATAAACATGAAACTTAAAGTACAATACCTATAGATCACCTCCGCTTACGCCTGAGAGAAACCATCGGGGTGAAGCTGAAATCCACTGGCTCTTTCTCTCCCTGGAATTCCATGCGCTGAGCTCCACTACCAGCATTATCAACAGCCTCTCCTTTGGAAATTTCTTCTCTCTCTTCCTTCTCTTCTATGACACCGTAGAAGCCTCCTCCTTCGACCTGCTCTTCATCTTGTCCTCTGGTGGGTTGACTCGGTGAAAGTTGACTTTCCTCATCATCCATACAGAAACCTCCACCACCTTGCGGATAGGAACAAACTGCCTCAGTAGATGCAGTGGTGTTGACCTGTGCTTGGTCAGTTGAGGGTTGGTCCCGTGAAAGTTGACTTTCTTCATTAGACATGTTGACTTCTGCATTCTCCTTGGGAATGTTGATCCTCCGCCTCATTGACTGAGCATCAGGAATAATTTAATTAGAGTAATTTACAAACAGAAATTTTATGGGGATTCTATCTAATTAATAAAACAAATGCTCAATACATTTTCTGCAAAAGAGGGGAATCAGGGTGTTGACTCCAAAAGAATTAAAAGGATCTGGTGAGGGGAGGATGATAGAAATTGAGTGAGAGTGACTGTGAGAGAGTGAGTTGGATGGGTGAGTGAGTGTAATAAGACTGTCATTTACCCGGCGCAGCTCAGATGAGGTGGATTTGATATCCATGTCACAAATCCCTTGTGGAGAATAATCAGACAAATCACCTTCCGTCTCTATAGATTTTCTCCCTCTAGCTGCTCCTCTCCCTCTCCTGCCCCTTCCTCTACCACTTTTTTGCATACACTTTAACTCTAGATTCTCTTCCTCTAACACCTCAGAGGAGGATTTCCTTCTCTTTTTCCCCTTCAACTTTGTACCCTCCTCCAGATCATTCATGAGATCCTCTGAGCTCTTTCCAGTGATACCTTTCACTGCTCTTTTGATCCTCTGGCTTCTAATTTTAGCAAATCTCTCATTAAACGTGTAGAATGCCTCCATTCGTAATTGGGTCTGCTTTTCAAAGAAAAATAATAAAATGTTAAATATTTTAAGATAAAATTACAAAATTTTTAGTAATTTCACCTCGTGCTTGTTGTATTCTTTTAAGACAGGAATAAGCAATTCATCGGCCTTCTGGTGGGGCCAGCCAAACTTTTCCCAGCACAGCCTGCATTCATGAAGAATATTTTTCTGAATAAAACAATGGGCAGAAAATCACTTTTAAACAATTAAGGGATGAGAGAGAAGAAAGGTATGCCTTCTCAGTATAGGCAAGTCTGGTTTTCCCCAGGAAAAAGGATCTGTTGACCCATCAACTTGAGGATTGATGTAGGCAGAGATGACAGACCCGCTCGGGAAGGATGGTGGGATGTGCCAGTTTTTGCTCACGTTCCTCTGTTGCATGACATACATATATATATAAATGGAAGATACAAAGAAATGACATGAATAAGAGACTAAGAGAAGAGGGGGAGATGATGACCATGATACTGATGGAGAAGAGCAAGGGATGGAGAAAGATGAAGATAATGATGGTGGCAACTATTATACTGACGATGAAGAGTGAGGGATGGAGAGAGATGAAGATGATGATGATGATGATGATGGCAACCATGATAGAGATGGAGTGGAGAGAGAGATGGTGAAGATGACCATGATAGTGATGGAGAGAAAGCAAGATATAAAGGAGAGAGGGGGAGAAATAGATGATGATGATGATTACCATGATATTGATGGAGAGAAAGCAAGAGATTAAGGGGGAGAGAAGAGGGATGAAAGGAATGCAAGAGATTCAAAGAATAGAGACACTGAG
The DNA here is from genome assembly GCA_024174645.1 of Lemna minuta. Lineage (NCBI taxonomy): Eukaryota > Viridiplantae > Streptophyta > Magnoliopsida > Alismatales > Araceae > Lemna > Lemna minuta. The sequence goes on from CM044111.1 coordinate 8,817,030, forward strand.
ATAATCAAGAAATAAAGGAGGGAATGAGAGATAACTAAGGGAGAGAGAGAAATGGAGAGAATGCAAGAGATAGAGGATGTGAGAGAGAGAAACAGAGGAACAGATGAAAGGGGAGACACATACAGTCACAGACAAAGAAAGAGAGCAGCAGCCACTAGAATAAGACAGAAAATTCTGGGGTCCAAGCATAAACATACATGTTTCTCCATGAAAGTCCTCTTGACATCCATAAGTTCCTTTCCTCCATCCCGTTCAAATGATCCATATCCATCTCCACTTGCATTTTTCGCCTTTGATGAACACATCTTGGCTTCATCTCCTATGTGTGGGTAAAGTTTTCCAAAAATAGATGGGTCTGGAGATTCAACCCATTCACGGAATTCTCTCAGGCCATCTTCTTCAGGAAATGCATGCACGACTTCAATGGCATTCACTATTCCAATACCACTGACAAAAGATAACAAAAAAATTCTGAGCTTAATTAACTTCAGAAGTAAGGAAAAACCCAACTCCTGAATTTAATTAACTAATTACCTGATGCCTTCAGTATAATCACTTCCGAGAAGTAATGCCATATGGATAAGCTTTTCTCTGGTCAGCCCAAGCTCGCTCTCAATATCCTAGCAACCAAAATTAATAAACTCAGGTAGAATTGTTTCATATTAATTACTTATAATACTAAGAGAAATAGAAGTCCACTACATTCTGTGAAATCTGGGTAAAGATAGACTGAGAGATAATAATTACCTAAAAGTAATAATACTTCTCCCCCTCCTCCCCCAATTCTAATATGTTCATTTATACAGATGAGAATATCATAGAGCCCTTTCTTATTTATGTTGCAACATGTAAAATAGAAATTACTAAAAATTTAGACAAAACCCTCCTGAACGATGTAAAAATTATAATCCCCCACTTAATTCTGAACACTATATTTCAATGGTCGCATTCATCAGAAAGTCACATTCATTAGTACGCAAAACCCTCTCATTCAAAAGTTCAATAAAGTTTCCAAAATAAGATAAAAATGATTTTACTCCCCTCTTTCAACAGTGTTTACTTATATGGATGCCTATCTCTGAAATAAGAATGTTTCATAATTAATCACACAAACCAAGGATGCAAAAGTATTTCTTAAGTGATTGAAAATACCTTCATCAGGTATGTTTCAACATACTTCCTGTCATCAAAAATATTCTTGTACACATTTTGGGCACCAAATAAGAATGTATCAGAGTCATCTGTGACTATTCCATCTACTAGATTCATCATTTCCATGTATGCGCACTGCGCTTCAGCTTCCATGGGAGCAATGATGTAGGGTAAACCAAACATTTGGAGCAACTCCTGATAAATTCCAAAAACGGCAACAAGTAATCTAACAAGATTCTGTTATAAAATGTTAGACAACAAGGATGAAGTTGTTATTCCCTAACTTAGTAGGATGTCAACCCCTTCTGGCAATTAAGAATCTCTGAGAATTGCATTCAACCAAGAAGACACATAATAAAACTAGAGAGCCAGAAAAGAAGAAAAGAAACAGATGATCCAATCAATGTTCTCCGTTAAGTGTTTGATTGAAAGTGAGTGAATCCTCAGTTTGAACGCCAATGTCTCAAGTGGAAAAAAGAATGATTCAATTGAACTCTAAAAATGACTTATTAAGATAAAATATTCATTTAATTCCATTCGTTAGGTTTTTTGGATAACATAAACTTTGATCGAGAATCATAAATAGATACCTGACACTCTGCAAACATTTCACTGTTAACTGACTCTGCATTACGTTCAAGTTTTCTCTGCTCATCTCCAAGATCCCTACACTCACGACTAAGATGGAATAACTCTTCACCCAATTCAGATTCGAGGGCTTCTTTTCGTAATATCGTGCCATCAAGAATTGAAGAATCATATTTGTACTCTTCCTCAGGGACTGTCTCACCAGTTAAACCTGGTTAAAAAGACAGAACATTTAGTATTCAGAAATTCTTTCTTCTAACATATGTACAAAGAAATGGTAGCCCCCCACCTGTTTGTGTAACATACTTATCTGAACTTCCTGGAGATAAACGACATACTTTATCATTATCGTGACCAGAACTACCTTCATCCAATGCAGGAACAGAGATCTTATCGACTGGGGATTCATCTAAGTCCGCAACATCATCAGTTGATTTGGAGTATAAAACTTTTTCAGAAACATCTGCATCGATCATTGATTGAACTAATCCCATGGTGTTGGTCAGAAGAAGACTTTCTGAAGAGGCAACCAACGGGTCAAATCTTACAGTAATCTGTTGAGAAGAAGCTGGCCCATCGCACTGTACTGAGTTTGGATGCAAATCGATTACATTCTTCACACTAGAAGAATCCCGAACTAGGGCTCGATTAGGAGATTTCTGATGGAAATTTGCATTATTTCTCTCTTTTACTTCCTTGATTTCAGGCTCTTCCTCTGGTAACCCTCTATGACCTTTGCACAGGAGAGAACTCAATGAAGAATCCATGGCATTCCTCTCATTAGGAGAATCTTGAATTAGGCTTCCAGTACAGGATTGTTGATTGACATCTTCAAGGCTTCTCTTGATTGCCTCCTGGATTTCGGATTCTTCCTCTGGTGAACCTCCTTGAACATTGCCCCGGGGAGAGATTCTGGAACAATCAATCGCATTCATCACATCTGCAGAATCCTGAGGTAGGGTTCCATCACAGGATTGTCGATTGAGATCTTTGAAGTTTCCCTTACTCATTAGCTGAATGTCAGATTTTTCATCTTGAAATCCTCTTTGACCATTGCCCTGCTGAGCACTTGTTGGGGAATCAACAGCATTTGTCTTACAGGTAGAATCCAGGGGTAGGGTTCCTTTCTGGAATTGCTGATTGAAATCTTCAAGGCTCCTCTTAATTGCTTCCTGAATTTCAGATTCTTCTTCTAGTAATCCTTGTGGAACAAATTTACTTGAATTACCGGTTTGGGGCTCTCCATCTTCCCAATCCAATCCATCATTTTCATTTATGATTGATTTTTCTGTAGATTTGTCCTCAACCAGCCGATCCTCCCAATCAACATCAGCATCAGAATCAGAAATAGAATAATGTATATTTGAGTCTTTTCCCAAAGAGCAAGATTCAATAGGATTCTGGCCTGTGGATTTTCCAGTCACTAACTCTGAGAAAACATCATCATCATCATCAATCACATCTGCAGAAAACGAAACCTCCATTGGAGTTGCTTCCATTGTAGAAATGCCCAAAGAATGATAATGACCATCTTCAATAGCGTAACTATTATGTTGAAGAGCTTTTCCGTCACTAGCAGGAACATAATTATCATTCTTGTAATTAATATCATTTTTTAAGATTAAGTCCAAATTATGCTGCAAATCTCGGGTCATGCGCATTCCCAGTCCTCTGACTCTGCTAACCCTTGTCCGACCCCTTTCATCCCGATATGTTTCAACATCAGGGCCAAAATCCTCAGCTGATGGACTTTGGTTATGAATCTTTGGATTCTGATCAATAGAGGATGGAACGTTCAAAGAATCTTCTGGAATTGGTGCATTCCTAAAGCTTGATTCCATGTTTTCCATGTTTTCCATATTTGATGTTCTCTCACGTTCAATTACTGAAAACTTCCTGGCTAGATGGGACAAAAGTTAACACCAGTACTGACTGCAATGAATTTAAATGAACTTTGTGTATAGGGAATCCTTTGAAAACCTTATGTATGATTATGTGCATTTACTAGGAACTTTCACTTGCACGATGAAGTCAAAACAAATGTAGTCTCATTAACCACTTGTTGAAAATTTATTACTTTGAATAATACATTCATCTCTTTAATCACATTGAACGAGAGAACAAGAAAGTGTGGGTTATATTTCTTACAGAATTCAGTTCCCCCAGAATCCACATGTGTATTTTATAGAACTTTTAGAGGTAAATGCATCAATTTTTTTCTGATGAACTACAGAAGGATTTGAGTCCTTACCTTTTGTCCCCAGAAAATGAAGAAGAGAATACAAACTCTCTGTTCGCTTCAGAAGCAATTCGAAAGGTCTGTAGACCTTCAGGTCCCTTTCCAGCAGCTACTCTCTGAACTTGGTCAATATCTCGGCGGAATGCCACAGTTTTTAGGTAAGATTGTATTTGAAGCTCCGAAAACTTTGAAGGACTCTAAATAATATCCAAGAATAAAGTTAATTCAAATATAATATCCTTACCAGGATGATGGAAACTTTGTGTGAATCCTAAAAACATTAAACTCGAATATAAACTGTGATCGAACAAAAAAATGTACGCTAACAAAGAAGATGTAGACATATGATAAAAGAAACCTTCTTTATCTTCTGATACTTCTGCCTATTCTCTGCCATCAATCTCTCCCTCATCTAGGAGAACAATAAATTTGTTACATTTCCATTCAACAAAAGTGATATGAAACAAAGCTATGTGCTTCCATTACAATTTCTACCTGAACAAGAAGATCGAGTTGCACAGATGGCGGCAAGGAAGCCAGAACAGTCGGATCAAGACGATCACTTCCAAAGGGCTGCAAGTAATTAAAGCAAAGTTAACATTTCATAAGTGTACTCAACTAACTAGGTCCACCTGTACGCTGAAGTACAGAAGAAATTAGAAGTCTGAAACATGATCGATTACCAAGTTCTGGATACTTGAACTAGTACAAAGTTAACAAAGCAATGATAATTAAAAATACTTGGATCAAAGAGATAGCCATCAATCACTTACAATAGCCAATTCTTCGAATTCATCATCATCTAACTCTTCTTCATGAGGAAGCTGACTAGTTGATGCTGCTTCCTTGCCAACGAACATCCATTCTTCTTCCGCAGCAATAGATGCAGCTAACCTACACAGTCAACTAGAGTTAATGGAAGGAAAACATACATATATCAAGAAAAAAAATCCTGAAGGTATTTTACAAACATTTCATCCAACTCTTTGTGATTGAAACCACAAAAAACGTTGTGATCTCTTCCTTCAGGTATAACGCATTTCCCATGCATATTGAGAATAATAAGATGCAAAGGTGCATACGCCACAACATGAAATGAATCAGACCGTTTCCAGCGTACATGAACACATGTCCTTCTATACTTCTTTGCAACCGATGAATAAATAGGAAACAAAAATCCTAGTGTGACCGCATGAAAGCAAATCAGATGGATTATAGAAAATATGCATGTCATCTATCCTTCTCATCAATCAATTAGTACTAAATAGAGAAAATAATGTTTATATGATAAAATGAAAGCAAAGCAGATAAATTCCATCTCATCAATGCTTATGTGATAAAAAAATTCTCAAGGTGTTGTACAAACATTTCATCCAGCTCTTCCCTATTGGCCTCGGATTTGCCATCTCTAATCTCAGCCGCCAATTCCTCCAGTTTCTTCGCCTTCAACTAAAAATATCCAAAACGAACTTTAGCCTAATTCATCAAAAACCAAACAGCAGAACTACCGACGTGATTCAACAGTAGCTTCTCCGCAGTCTTCCGGATTTTCGCAGCCGCGTTCTCACGCTGCCGCCGTCTCGCGGCCACGGTGCGCCGCTTGAGGGCCGGCGTGCCGCCATCGAAGACAAAGACGGGCTTTGTGCGGAGGAAGAGCAGCTTGCAGATCCGTCGAAAGAAGCCGAGAAGGTGTGCGTTGCTCACCATTTCCCCTCTCTCGTCTCTCATCGCCTTGATGAATTGCACGAGCCATATGCTTGCATCTAATACAATAAATTAAATCAATACAATAAATTAACGGGAAAATGGACTGCTAAAGAGGTTAAACAGATATGGAGGAGTATACCTATGGCGAGTTTCTTTCCGGAAAGAGTTTCGACGGAGACGCGGCGGCCCACGGGGGCTAGGAGTTCCCAGAGACCTTGCACTCCCATGGGAAGGAAACTGGTGAGGTCGACGTCTTCTCCCTCTTCTTCGTTCGTTATTTATACCCCTCACTGTCAACCGTCTTCTCTTTCTCTCGCTCGGACAGTCGATTTTGATTCGAACGATATTGACTTTGAGTCGACGATGGGATCGATGAGCTTCTCACAACGGGTACACGATCGAATCGAGGGATCGCCATTTCCGTCGATCCGATCGACGGAAATTCTTTATGAACGGCTAATCATGGCGGGTCGGATTACATCCAACGGCCAGAAATCTTACCGACCTTAGGGTCATCAATTTTTCAATCGATCACTGATCTTGATCAACTGGGCTCTTTAAAGATTGAGAGAGAGAGAGAGAGAGAGGATGCACGGATGGCATGCAAAAGGCAACTGAAAGAGAGAAGAGAGAGAGAGAGAGGCCATTCCTCTTATCCAATGAGGAATTAAGAGTCTAGAAGGCGAAGGAAAATATGAATGTGGAGAGGTGGGGAAGAGATGAAAGGAGTACATACATGCACTAAGAGGGATATGGAATCGAAGGATTCATTTTCCTCAAAAATCTTGGAATTTCTCTACCTAGAGAGCTGACTCATGGGTCTAGAGGGCATGTGCCCTTATTCTACCTTGAACCGGAGCATGGTAGTCAATCTTGCCCGGCTTGGTTTAGAGAGTGTCGTAAGAGGTCTAGTGAAGAGCAAAAACAATGTGAAAGGGACGTCATTGCAATTGTCGGTAGCGAAGGCTCAAGCAGCCAACGTGATGAAACATTGACAAAACCCACACAAATTGAGAATAAGAATTTCTAATATTTTATATTTTGATTTTATACATTCATATATTATTAATAGCTACCTAGTAGAATTATTAATAACCTTCAAACCTAGATTTTAAACATTAATTGTAAGGACCATCTCAAGATATCTTACTAATACAATTACTTAACTATATCAATTCAATGTCATTTTTTCAATTCCTATTTCAGTTGTGTTTTTTATATCTATTTTGTTTTTATTTTGATGTAATGGTAGCATTTTTTTTCTTTTTAAAGTTTTAAGGGCATTGTTCAAAAAACAAATTGGTTCTCTCTGACTTTTTCAAATGATCAAGCCCTAGCTCATTCTCTATCGCAGTTAGATATCTCTTGCTCTCTCTCCTCATGAAGATATCTCACTCTCCTCCATGACGGCAATCAAATCTTCATCTCTCAACAGGAAATCAGATCTCTCTTTGTTGAAATTAATCTCAAAGCTTTCAGTCGGTCTCTCTTTAGTGGATCTCTCTATAACAAGAGCTCTTTCTCTCTCTCACTCTCCATTGATTAGATCTCTCTCAGTCTCTCTATGTCCATAACGACCAACGTCTCACAATCAAATTAGGATTTTTTTTCTTTTATGTTTTTTTTTATTTTCAAATTTCAATTTTGATTGTCATCAAATTTTGATTTAAAGATTTCTTTAGGTTTTGAAAAGGTCGATCAAGTCAGATTTAACTTTTGATTTTCTATATTTCTTTTTCTTTTTTTTACTTCAGTTTTAATTTTTCAATTTTAGTTTGATTTTGGGATAGATTTAATTTATTTTTCATTAGATTAAGGCTAGCTAGATTTTATCTCTAATTAAATTAAAGGTTCCTTTTTTATAAAATTTTCAAATTAATTATTCTTAATCTAATCTTCTTCAATAATTTCTTAGATCCATCCTCTTAAATCATTTGAAGACATTCAAAAATCAATTTGCTGAAATATATTTTTCTAAATTCTTTTGGTTTGATTTTGAATCATTGATCAAAACTTCTCACTTGAGGTTTTGCATTATCTCGTTGCTTCTATTAGACATATCTCGCGAGTATTTATAAACAAAGTTTCAGTTTTTGTTAAAGGAAGTGTTCAAATCATCTTCTAAAGTGAGGTTAATATATCATTCAGTCACCATATAAAAATTGGGATCAACATTTAGATAAATTTAAACATCACCAAAATAATTTGAGGTCAAATATTTCAAAAGTCAAAGAATTCCAAAAAAGTTAAAGTCATTAGAAAAATTAAAGTCAACTCCAAAAATTTGAAGAATCAAATTCAAAATAGTCTAAGTTACCACGATAGGGGAATTTTCTCATCATATCTTGATATCTAATTGTTTGAAATTATTCACTTTCTTTAATTAAGTTTGATAGTTTTACTTACCTTCAGATTTCTTTTCAATCTCTTTATCACTCTCTCTCCGTTTTTCTCATTCTCTCCCTCTCTCACACAATTTGTGGCACTATAGCCATGAGAGAGGGAGTAAATTCCCATCTCTCTCCCTCCCCATTTCTCTCTTTGACTTCACATATACAAAACTACAGCACTGCAATCTTTCTCTCTCTCCTCTCTTTATTTCTCTCTCTCCCCTCTCTTTCTCTCCCACACAGCACTCTCTCATTAAGTACTCTTGTGCATAAAATATTGATGTGGCATTTTCTAAGACGAGAGAGAAAAGAGAGTGGGTAGAGGAGAGAGAGTGATGACTTTACCTTTTTAATTTTTTAAATTATTTAAGGGAGATTATCTCAATTTCACTGTCTCAGACACAAGAGTTTGCGAAAATGTTGAGACGTGATGGGCATGGGAACTAAGGCAGCTAATGAAGAGAGATAAATAGATCAACAACTAGAAAAGCTCCATTTTGAAATCACGATAACTAATGATCTTGATAGAGTTTTGAGCTAAAATTTCATGGTCATGATCATGATTTCATATTCCACATCTTCAAGGTAGCTGATTAAAAATCTAAGGTAAAAAGTTTAAGTTTTTTAATGTTTTGATGAGCGCTTCAAGCGTTAGCTAGTGACGTGTCATTTTTGTGCGTCGTTATAACACAAAGACGATGTTCAAACAAAATTTATAAAACCGAACTCACAAAGACAAGATATAATAATCAAGTATTGGGTAAGTATCGGGTCGATCCACAGAGAGCAGGGTTGACTTTAATCGCAGAATTGACTTGGTCAAACTTAGGTTTAAAAGGAGTTTTAAATAAGAGAAAATAAGATTTAAGATATGGATATGATATAAATAGGGTAAATAAGAAATTTTAAGAATTGAAATCTCGGATTTGACAGACAAAAGTCAAAAGTTAAAGTCAAAGCGTTAACTTTGACCAGTAGTAGGTGTTCTGCAAAATCAGAGAATCAAACAGAGTCAGAAGATTACGAAAATTAGATATTTAGAAACTAGAGAGAATATGGAATTTATTGATATATATTTCGTAATTTTTGGATAAGAAATGGATTTATTATGAATTATTGAAAATCAATGATCAGAAAATCCCCGAAATGAACACCTCAAATGAAATCTTCAAATTGAATGCCCAAATGAAATCCAAATCTTGAAATTTATATGTCAATAGAAAGCTAAGAACCCGAGGAATCCAACAAGACCAAAATTATCAAATTCTGATTTGCCAATAAAAAGTAATTGACCCCGAAAGTCAACGTTTGACTTCTGATGAAAGATGAACAGTCTGTGGTCAAACGTTAAATTGAAGGGTCAAATGAACTCGGAATTTGATGAATTTGCTATCCACGGAAAGCTGATGAAAAGAGGAATCCAATGAAATCAAAATCAAGTGATTTGGAATTATATCAGAGAGATATCCTATTTTCAAAATCAGAAACTTTTCGGACCTAAAATTGGGGAAAATGAAGAACACTATGAACTAATTTGCAAAATTAAACTTCTAAATCTAATAAAAACTCAAATTACCTCCTGATAATCGATCGAATCTCACTACTAACCCGATTTCCGCAAGGATGGGGCTCCAATTCTCGTGGATTGAAGCGAATTTGCTCGGATTCTTCTTCGTGGACGTTCGGAATTCAAGGGGAAAATTCAATGAAATCAAGGAGAAATTCGTGATCAATCCCGCTCCAATTGCTTCGCAATCAAGTCTAAACACGGGGGGAACACGATGAACTAGAGATCTTCCTCGAAACTCGCTTAATTTCTTCACGAGTCGATCAAAAGTTGAAGAACAAAGAAGGGAAATACATGGTTTTAAAGAGAAAATTAGGCCCGACATCGTGGCCATTGGAAGCGGTCATGGGCGTCGTTTGAAGGCGTCGTGGAGGCGCTTCCTGGGGCATGGGTCGTGGCTTCAATTCCGCGGAGAATGAGCTTCAATTTTGCTTCGAAAAAGGCTTGATTTTCGGCACGATCGGGCCATAATCTTAGTCCTGGTCGATCGTCAGTCGTCGTCCGGTCGTCTGGAGGCGATTCCGCCGCTGAAGGAGTGTAATCGCCGCTCGATCGCAATGCGATCGTGGTGCGATCACGGTTCGATTGCACCGCAATCGCAGCGTTCTTCCAGGAAGCTTCTCCGCCGTCCGATGGTGATCGTCACGATGAAAATCAGGCGTTCGCGTGATGGAGATCGGACGCACCAGAGGACTCCACGCGTTTCCAGGATTGCGATCGATCGCGACCGTCCGATGACAATCGGATGATCGTTTGGTGCCCCCCCCGATCACAAAACTTTGAGGCCGTCCGATGGCGATCCAAGTTTCCTCGCTCTGCCACGTGTCACGCATCGAGCGGATCACTTAAGGTAAGCAATACGCACGTGCTGCATTTGATGATCGCGTGGACTCGGGTCCACGCGATCTCCGCCGCTCTGATCCGATCCGACGCCCGCCAAGCCGCCACGTCGCCTGCAAGGTAAGAACCGTGTGGGACATAGTCCCACACGGAAGAAAAAAAGAATTGCGCCCCTATAAATTAGGGGGCGGTAAACGCCTATTGCGTTACTGCCTCAAAATACTAACCAGGGCCCACTAACCCATGGGCCCTCCACTTACCAGCCCCCCTTCGCCACGTGGCGCCCCTCACGGGCGTCCGCGTGGCCTGTCCACGTGGCACCTGCCACACGTCAGCGCCACACGCGCGCCACGCGTGGGCCACACGCGTCCTGCCACGTGGCCTCAGTGCCACGTCGTAACGGCGCGGTGGTCCCGCGCGCCACGTCAGCTCCGCTTGGGCCCGCTCGCCACGTCAGCTCCTGCGGGTAAGCCTAACCCCTTTTTTCGATTTTTTAATAGAAAAAAGGGCTTAAAATTCATTTAAAAATCAAATCAAAATTAGAAAAAAAGAGTATAAAACTTCAAAAATTCATATTTCTCAAAATACAACTCCTTTTTAATTGAAATTTTCTCCATTGGATCATAAATTCTTTCCTTTTTAATATTATGCCATTTAAAACATATTTAGAAAGAAGAAATCAAGATGAATTAATATTTACTTAAATCATTTCTCATTAAACACTCTAAATCATAAATTTATCTTGAAATTATCTTTCTAAACATTTCCTAAAGTCAAAAATCATTTAATAATAGAGATTTACTTCTATTCATTTAAACAAAAGATTAATCATCTATTAAGCATGAAATTATCTCTAATTTATGCATAAATATCAACTTTAGTGAAATGACATGCCAATGGAGAAAATTCCTAAAAAGTATGATAACATGCATCATATTCACATAAAATAAGCATGAATATGAGTTAATTAGGGTAAGAATTCAGGTTATAGATGCATGTTATCAGCTAGCCATGAGGAAAGAGGGCATTGATTGATCATTCTTCATAAATAACTAAGATTTTCAAAGTTAGAAATTTACAGAAATTGCCACTCCGCACTATCTCAATCAATGACTAAGATTTTTCTAAATTAAAATCGTGATATCTTATGATCTAGATGGAGTTTTGACATAAAATTTTATTTCTAGATTCATCTCTTAACCCTCTATCCATCATACCCTTGGATCAAAGAATCAAGCTGGAAAAAAAATTAATTTTAAGAATTGGACTCTTTTACCCCTCTTTACACTCAAACCCTAGGAACCCACATATAAAAGCTTTCATTTTATCTCTCCTTCCATTTTTTTCTCTCTCTTAGCATTAGGCTACCAGAAGGAAAGGAGGAGGAGGTTAAGGCTCAAGGAAGAGTATTTTTTTATGCTCAATCTTCTAGTGGAGAAGAGAGCAAGCAAAGATCGTGATCGGAGCGGATCAAGCATCACTCGGCCTAGGACGGGCACACCAACGGGGTTTGTGCAAAGGTCTAGATTGGATTTTTTCTTGAAAACATCTTCATATATAGTAGACATGTGTTTTTCTTTTCTTTTTCTATTATTGTAGTAGCATTTACATCATCTCCACGTACATCTCTCAGCCTCACCCTCACCGTGCATTTATCGATTGCTACCAACATCTATTTTCTCATCTTTCCATCATATTATCTCTATTAATCTAATTATCTCATCTATTTTCTAATTTCTATCTTAATTCGAAGATAAACTCAAAATTATCTCTCACCTCCACGTACTCCATTCCAACTCACATATCTTCTTCCGCCCTCATATTTTTTTAAACACAGAACCCTTGCTGACACTATACTAAGTAAGGAACTATATTTTATTGTATGAAATCGACTCACAACAACGACGAAAAACATACGTGATCGAGATCATCACGACAGGAAAGTAAGAAAGTGATAAAGTGAGAAGAGTAGGAGACACAAGAGCAGTACGACGAGGAGAGAGAGTGATTAGGAAAGAGCCATATAGAGAGAAACAAATTCCATAAGAGAGAGAAATTGCGAAGGGAGAGATAGGGGAAAGAGATCGAGGGAGAGAGAGTCTCTCTCTTTCCATTTTCTCTATTGTTTTATTTTTTAATCAATTTTATTCATAATAAAATCATTTTTCAATTATTTTAATTTCTAAAAATCTCCTAGAAAAATCTCAAACAAACTAACAAATAAATAGAAATTTTTGATTTTTTTAAAAATATTATATTCTTGATGAATTCAATGTCATTAAATTCTCATAAAATGTTATTAATTTATGAAAATTCAAGAATATCCTTTAAAACATAGAAATTATCAATTTAATCATTTTAAATCATGATAACATTTATTTATGATTCTATTTTTAATTAAGAAATGCATAAAATGCATGATATTAATGCATGAAATTGCATGTTATCTTGATGTATTCTTTTCTTTAACATCTTTCTTACAATTTTCCCTATCTTCACCTTCAAATATGCAATTTCTAGACTTATCTTCTATCTCACTTTTTTCTAGTAATTCTAGTCTCATTATGAAATATAACACAAGTCACAAATTGAGAGACGTATCACAATGATATATAGTTAGATTGCAATGTTCTCTCTAATAGATATAATGGGGCATATAAGCCAATCAAACTCCCATGCAACTCGTTTATATTCATTAAAATGAAATTTATTCATTGTCATTATTGTGTGATGTTTATAATGAAGTACATGAGCGTATGCTTCGACTAAGTGAATTATGATGAGATCATAATATAATATTCACTAGTCTTTAAATGTATGTTCTAAACATGCCTATTTGTAGGATATTCGAGAAGGACATCAGATTATTTGGAAAAAATAACACTATTTGATTTTACTCATATGATTAGTATGGTTGATCTTATAACTATTATTGTGGAGACATTAAGGTGAGATAATGGGTACTCTTTAGAGAAAGAGTTGGTAAAATTGATCCATATGAATCCCTCGAGAAGTATTATACTAGACTGTCAATCAGGTTTATGTATATCATAGTTGTGTATGTAGTCCATTGACGTAAGATATCAAAGACATCTTATGAATAGATGATTGTGTTTTGATTATAACTTATGAATCCCTAGTCATGACATCTATAAAAATATCATATATTGGATATGATATACGGTCTCCGAAGATGATTGTATGGTCAAGATGGGATCGCCCGCCCTCAATATTTGAGGAGATTGACTTAAAGAATGAGATGCAATGAAATCCTTGGCTAAGGTAGTGTAAATATTAGAGAAGGATTTACCCATGATTTCCTACACACATCAATACTAACTTGAGTGACTGTTTAGGGTTTGACACTTGAATATACCCTTAGTCATTCATGAATCTCGTGCAAACAAAGGATTATACATAAATGGTAACTAATGACAGCAAGGCTCTATGCGAGAGTTCTTATATACTCTATATCTCCTAGAGTACATGGTGTAGCTTAGCACCCAATGGGCTTGCAACTCAACCAATCGATTGGGTTAAATCAATCCTTAATTAATTTAGCAATATGTTGATGTAGATAATTAGTAAAGGTTGATCAATAAGATATTATCAGGTCTATAGAGGTATTAACTAGTGAAATATATAAACGTAGAGGGTCACACACATAAGGTATACATATGTTGGTAGATATAAATATAATTATGAGGGTTTTTATGATAAATCTAAATAAAAATATCTATAAATAAGGGGAGAATGACCACAACTGAAGGTGCACATGCTAGCCTTGTGAGAATTCTTTCTTTTCTTCTCTTTCTCTCTTGGTGAAGAGATTTGAAGAGGAGATTCAACCATTTAGAGACCCTATGGATACCGCTAGAGGCTAGAAACTTGAATAGCTTCAAGAGAACCCTATAAGTATATTTTCTCATACATACTAGATAATAGGGTCATATATTCTTCTTAGTGCCTTAGTGTTTTGCATATCCAATTTAATGTATTCTACCGTAGTCAATGTTTTGATCAAAACTTTGGAAGGCTTATCGACCTTAGATCCCAACAATAGCGTGTCAAGGAATTTATTGTTAGAGGATTTAACCTATCAAGAGCCATTTAAGCCATTTTACTAGTGTCCCCGCGAATAGATCACACAAAATGTTGCCACATGTTATAAATTCATCAAGGAAGAAGAAATTATCACATACATCTCAACTATTTGATTTTAATGTACAAGACAAGATTTTATCTTGTCTTGCATATTAAAATCAAGAGTCACCATGACCCCCTCCCTTGGTAAAGTAAAGATTAACTCAAATTATTGGCGTTGTGACGAAGTGTTTTATGCGGTTGTTAAAACACAAAAACATCGATAAAAAAAAATTTATAATTCTGAACTCACAATGACAAAAATATAAAATGAAGTAGAGTGTAAGTATCGAGTCGATCCACAAAGAACAAGGTTGACTTTTATTGCAGAGTTGACTTGGTCAAACTTAGGTTTCATTGAAGATTTTAAGAAGTGATAATGATAAGTAATTAATAGAGATGATCTTTATGTATGAGATAAGATATTTTAAGATTTTAGAATTCTGGTTTAACACATAAATGTCAACATGCAAGGTCAAAGCAATGACTTTGACCAATAGTTGACTTTCTGAAAATCAAATAATAAAAAGAGCTTAAAATATTACAAAAATTATATATTCAGAATCTATAGATCAAATGGAATTTATTGATATAAAATTCGTGATTTCTCCATCAGAAATGGATTTATTATGAATTATTGGAAATCAAAGATTACAAAAATCTTGAAATAAATACTTCAGAGAAAATCTTCAAATTGACTTATCAAATGATATTCAAATCTTTAAATTTATATATCAATAGAAATCTAACAACTAGAGGATTCCAAAGAGACCAAAATCGTCAAATTCCAATTTATATTTTAAGAGTAATTGATCCTGCAAGTCAACGCCCAAATTCGCATTGAAAATGAATAGTGGTTGGTCAAACGTTAAATTGAGGGGTCAAAAGATCTTGAAATTTTACGAATTTGTTATCCAAGGAAAGCTGATAAAACAAGGAGTCCACTGAAACCAAAGTCAAGTGATTCGGAGTTAAGATCAGAGAGATATCCTATTTTTAAAATCAGAAAAAATTTGAACTAAAATTGGGCAAAATTGAAGAACAAAATGACTTTAAATGCAAAATTAACTTCCTAAATCTAATAAAAACTCAAATTACCGTCAGATCATAGATCAAATCTCACTGCTAACCCGATTGCCACAAAGATGGGGCTTCAATTCACGTGGATTGAAGTGAATTTGCACGGTTTCTTCCTCGGTGGACGTTCGGCGTTCAAGGGGAAAATTCGATCAAATCCGACGATTAATCACGACGAATCATGCCTTAATCGAAGCGCGATCAAGTCTAAACGCAGGGGAATCGTGATGAACTCAAGATCTTCCTTCAAATTTGATTGATTGCTTCACGAATAGATCAAAAGTTCAGTTACAAAGGAAGAACATAAGAATTTATAAGGAGATTCTGTGCGAAAAAAATGGACCATTTGATCTTAGGAAGATCAGATTGACGTCCACGATCCCGCGCGCAAGATGAGGCATGATCCCACGACACGGGCACAAGTTTTCCTTTAATTAGAGCCGTCTGATGATGATCCAAAGATCCAGATGTGTCCACGTGTCGCCCCATGATCACACGATGCGACCCATGCTTCCCGCTTATTTCGCTCGTCCGATGAAGATCGGACTATCTTGATGCATCCACGCATAGCCCAAGACCGCCGAAAATCGCGATAGCATCTTGAGCATTCGATTTTCACTTAACGTGATCGACGGCCTGAATTTTCGCACGTGTGTTTGATGCTGATCGGGTGGACTCCGGTTCACCCGATCGACGCGCGTTATGTTGAGGCTATCACATCCAACGCCTGTCGTGCAGCCACATGTCCTGCGCATTAAAAACCTCCCGGGAACTTAGTCCCACACGGAGGAAATCAAAGCAAAAGGCGCGTATAAAAGATAGAAGGGCGTAACGCATTTGCGTTACCGCCCCAACTATCTCACCAGGGCCCACTAACCTATGGGCCCTTCATCTGCCAGCCCCACTCTGCCACGTGGCACCACCTGGACGTCCGTGTGGACCCTACCACTTGTGCGCCGCGTGCGCTCGCGCGGCTCTGCCACGTGGCCTTGCATGTTGCATCGCATCCACGCAGGTCTCGCGCGCCACGTGTCCTCCGCGGGTCCTGCGGAAAATAACCCACTTTTTGCAATTTAAAATAAGAAATAAAATCACAAAAAACCAAATTAAAATCAAATTAAAAATATGAGAAAAATCTAAAAATTCAAAACTTCATAACTTTAAGAAATATAACTCCTTTTAAGCTCAAATTTTCTCCATTGGATCATAAATCTCTTCATCTTTAATATCATGCCATCTAAAATATAAATCAAACTAAGAAAATAGGATGGATTGAAAATAATATCAAGTCTTTCATTAAGAATTTTTTCTTTTAATCATCCAATCCTTCTTTTCTTAGAATTAATCTTTAAATCCTCTACTAAAGTCAAAGTAAGGTAATTAATTTCTACTACTTTAACCTTGCAAAAGATTTAATCATCAGTAAAGCACATAATTAACCCTGATTTATGCATAAATATGAACTTTAGTAGAATGGCATACCAATGGAGAAAATTCATAAAACTATGATAACATGCATCATAATCACATAAAATAAGCATGAATATGAGTTAAATAAGATAAGAATTTAAGTTATTAATACATGTTATCACGTTGCCATTGGGATATATTAAACATTAGAACTAGTGTCCCCTAATGTGAGAACCACATATGTTCTGAATAAGCACTAGATGGGAACGCTGAGGCATGTGATGCAAGCGTTGAATAAGCACAACATTGACACTAATGGATATTATGTGGCCTTTCAGCTATTATGTTTATTTTAATATAATAGCTATTATGTTTATTTTAAGATATTATGTGGCCTTTCAACATTGACACTAATGGATATTATGTATCATTATGTTTATTTTAATAAAAATTTATTCATTATCATTCTTATGTGATGTTTGCAAAGAAGTTTATGAATGAATACAATGACTAAGTCAATTATGATGAGATTGTAATACATAGATCACTAGTCTTTAAATATGTGTTATAAACATTCTTATGTAAATGATACTAGAGAAGAACATCAAAATATCAATTAGGTAAACCACTAAGGATGGATAGGGGATCCTCTTTAGAGAAAGAGTTGATTGTATTGATCTACAAGAATCCTTGCACGGTATTATACCTAACTATCATTTAAGTCAATTCATGTCATTGTTGTGTAAGTGATCCTTTGACTTTATGCACCGAAGACATCTTGTAGATGGATGATCATGTTTTAACAATGATTAAAGAATCTCCTGCCACATGATTTCTAAAACATCAAAGATTGGATAGATTATAAATTGCCTTAATATAATTATTTCTTTCCAAGATGATAGTTCTATGATTTCAATAAGATGAAAATTCCAATAGATGTAAAGAGAACCAAAATATGTATTTAATTTGTACATAAATATTGAAACTAAAAATTTAATATAAAACACAAGAGAGGATAATTCGACAAATATGTTTGATTTTGTTAGAATGACCCACAAAAGTTGGCTTATTGAGAGGCCTTAGTCCCACACAAGGCGTATCTTTGTTTCTCTTCTCTTCTTCACTATATTTCAATGTACTTTAGAAGTAGGCAATGGTGATCCGAACTTATTGCAAATTCAATCATGGGTATTTGGTGTTTCAATTAGGGAAAATAGTTGATTAAGAGGTGATCAAGTCAGTCAAACTTGTGATTGCGATAAGCACTCATAGATCATTCAAAGAGTTGTCTAGATAGTGAACTAGCTAATCAAATCCACAATTGCATGTCTCAATCACCCTCATTTTTAATCATTAAGTGATCAATCTGATGACCAATTGAATAGGTCAATGGTTGATTTGGTGACTAATTCACCTATATTTCTTGTACCTATTAAATATTCAATTGTCAATATCTCAAACCCTCTTTCTTTTGAATATTTGAATAGAACCAACAAACTTTTAACTTCTTTAGCATAGGGTTGGTAGTTCAATGACTTTGTAAGAGCTGCCTTTTTGTATATAATTTCACTTGCCAAAAT
This sequence comes from Lemna minuta, assembly GCA_024174645.1. Taxonomy (NCBI): domain Eukaryota; kingdom Viridiplantae; phylum Streptophyta; class Magnoliopsida; order Alismatales; family Araceae; genus Lemna; species Lemna minuta. The sequence continues at coordinate 8,835,723 of CM044111.1, forward strand.
TTCTTGTGAATTGACATTTTTCTAATTTTCAAGTAATAAAATAATAGATACAAAAACATAAATTTCACCACATGAAATTTGAAAAAATCTTTGAAAAATTTTGAAAAAATTTCACCGCATGAAATTTGCTATTTCAATAATAATAGGAGCCCTTGACCTTAAGAATTGGGGATACTCAAGAAATTATCACCTTTAACCAAAGATAAACAGCGCGTGATTTACATATGACATTATTGCACCTGCAAACAGAGACATTAACGACAAGAAAAAGCATGCAAACATTCACATTTCCCAACGATTTCGCTACTCGATCTTCGCAAACGCCGACCCAGACATCATCAACTTAAACTCCTCGAAATTTACCAGCCCGTCTCCGTCCAGATCGACCCCGTCGATCATTCTCCTGCACTGTGCCACCGACGCGCGCTCCCCCAATCCTCTCAGCACTCTCTCGAGCTCCTCGGCGGAGATCGCGCCGGAGCGATCGAGATCGAAAATCGAGAATGCTTGCCTTAGATCCTCCATTACGTCTACGGGATTAAGGTCAGCGGTATTAAGCGCGACGAATTCCGCGAAACTGATGAATCCGTCTCCATCGCCGTCCGCTTCAGCCATCATCTGCGCCACTTCTTCCTTCTCCGGTGGAGTTCCGCTGAGGCTTTGGAGGATAGAAGAGAGTTCTTCGGCGGAGATTTTTCCGTCTCCGTCGGAGTCGAACTTCTCGAACACGTCGAGGAATTCATCTTCCGGGGGTTCTGCTCGCTGAGGTTTGTTGATCTGTAGGGAGAGCGGATGGTAGGTTTGTCGCCGCGTGTTTGCTCTTTCTCCAGTGCCTCCTCGCTCGGAAGAAAGCGCTGATTTTCCCCATGAGAGAGTAGAGAGAGAGAGATAGATGGGTAGAGAGAGGGAAATGGTGAAGGGGAAGTGAAGGAGTGCACATGACGTTAAGGATATTTTTGTCTTTTTCAGTTTTGTTCCCACCGTCCCTAAAGGTGAGCCTTCCACCTGGTTGGTCCTCCCCCAAACGGGGAACCGCCCAAGGGAAAGTTTCTCTCTCTCTCTCTCTCTAACACACGCAGAAGACGGGGTATTACCCAAATGTAATGAAAAATAGCTATAAATTTCAAGGGTCATTTTATATGTGTCGTATAAATAAAGTAGTATTATACAAAATTGTATTGCACTTTCCCTGTAAAATAATGTAGTATTATACAAAATTGTATTGCACTTTCCCTATAAAATAATGAATTTCATTCTTCTTTTTCTGCCTTAGTGACCTAAATATTGAAACTCTACTTGAAGGATAGGCTAGTCATTATTTTTTATTAGTCTCTAGGATTTAGGGTTTCGGGCCCAAGGTTCGCATTTATGGGTGAATATTATATGACATTTTCTTTCAAAATTAAAAGAAAATTTCCGTAATTATAGTTAGTTTACTATGGCTTAAATGAGATTTAGAAAAAGTTATTTACACTAATATAAGTCATTTTTCATGACTAAAATCCCATTTAAAAAAAAAAACAGAAACCCCATTTTATCTACTTCTTCTCCCTTTGATCATCACCTTTTAATCTCATACCCTCAATCATAATTTTTTGTAGTTGAAGTTACATAGATTTAGTGGCCAAATTCTATCGATTATTCATCATTCATTTGTTTAAAACTCTGTATAAAAAATAAAAAATAATTGAGAGATTCATTTATTTTATCATTTAATATCATTTTATGCTTGTAAAACATAAAACTGGTGGACTGATCTTGAAAAATCACCTTGCACTTTATTAATTTTATTTAAATTCCTGTTTATGAGCAACCAAAAACAAACAACTGATGGACATTTTTAAAATTTTAAAATAAACACAATTTTACTCTCACAATAAATAATTGAATAACATTATTAGACTCATATAATAAAATGCATAATTTCTTTTTTTACAATTAACTGCTTCTCTTTGAAACAAAAGGATATGTCATTTGACAATTTTCAGGCATTCATGGTATTTCTGCTTAGGAATAAATCGACTTAAAAGGTATTTCCTTTTATTGGAAGTAAATTTACAATTATAAGCAATTCGTGTAATTTTTCACTACAAGTAGCATATTTTGGTATTAAAATATAAAATTTTCGGACATCCACTGATCCGCCACTGTTCCCGGGCTCCAATCATTTGCTCATTTACTCTGAAGTCGTCGAAATCCACTCCACACCGTTTTGACCGGGCAACGCGAAAAGATCCGAGATCGAAGGCGAGATTTGACATCTTCGGATGTCGGCTTTCTTTGACCGCGTAAGGAGCGTCAATTCGGGATCCTGTGACTATTTCCCCGTTGTGAGTGATTTAATCAGTAAAAATAAATGATTTTTTTCTTCCTATATATAAACACTGAAACTCGAACTTTGGTAATTGGCTACGGTTTCCTGTTAATTTTTGCTCGACTTCTCTTAGTGATCGTTTTGAGATTGTTGAGAAGAATAATTTTCCTCCTTGTCCAGATAAGTACTTCGGTGTATGTCTCGGATTTATTGTTTTTGTTTGATTCCTCCTCGATTTAGCTTTGAGATTTGAGAAGATCGGTGCTCGAGCCCTAATTTGGGGAACTGGTTAAGGTTTAGTTATTGTTGGGTCCTCCTGGTTTTCGCTTTGAGATGCTTCAGAAGAAGAAGTGCAGTAGATCGCGGAAGCTCCTCCAGGATTCGGGAGATAATGGAGGAAAAGATCCGAGGAAGGCGCTGAAGAAGATGAAATCTATAAGAGACACGGAGAGCCTGGAAGATCTTGCGAAGTTGGAGAAGAAGTCGCTGAAGAAGAAGAAAGATAAGGAATCTTCGAATTTCTCTGGATTGGAGCCAAATTACATGAGATCCACGGTATCTTCTGAAACAAAGCGAAGGGAAATTGGGAAAATTGTTGTAATTGATGACACCAAAGGGAGAGGAAAACCTATCCAGAAACCTGTTAAAATCTTGACGAGGAGAGTGAGCTTAGCTGCAAGGCCATCTACGTGGAAGAAGAGCCTCAGTATTGGAGTTGGAAGGGCTACATGCTCATCTGCCATTAGAAATTTCAAGTCACCAAATTATCTGGATCGTGATTCGTTTGTCCCTCTTTGCTCCTTCAGTTACTGTTCCTTGAATTCCCACCATCACCAGTCTAATCTCCCTCCCTTAAGGCGGTTTCTTGCAGGGAGGAGACGATTGGCGAAGTGCCACAGTGCCCAATTGCGGGCAAAGTGGTCAATCAAGAACAAGAAGTTCGAATTGGGTGAAGACGAATTATTTCTTGAGCTTTTTGGTCCTGAAATGAAGAAGATTGAGGGAAATACCAATGTCATTGACCCAGTCTGTGGACTCCCCCCTATAGATATTAATGTTTCGAATGTTAAGCTTCAGGTTGAGAATCCTGTACACCTGGATGATGATCTTCCAAGAGGCAACGATTTATTCATCTGTTATGATGAAATGATTCAGCCTTTTAATAGGTTTACTCCCTACGGTAATCTTCAAGAGATCACTTTTTCAGGATCCAATTCTCCACTCTCAGAGAATATCCTTCTCGAGGATGATGATGATGCGAAGTATAGTAATTCACATTTATACCACAATGGAGTCAGTCAACCTTCTGACGGATCCTATATCAAAGATAAGCTTCTTGACATCACTTTTTCAAAAACAATGAACTCTCCACATCCGGGGGTGATTCCTCCTGAGGATCATGATACTGCAAAAGATATAAATTTCTGCCTTGATCATGCTGAAGTCATTCAACCTGGTGAGGGGACTGCCATGAAAGATAAGCTCCAAGGCAATGAGAGAGAAAGCACTGTCATCACTCTCTCAGGATCCATGAAAGAGAATGATCCAATAACCAAGAGACCCATGATTGAGATTCAATTAGAAGAGAGATCATTTAACCCAAGACCACCAAGCTTCCTTCCAGAAAATCCAAAGGTAATTGCAGAGAAGGTTTTCCTCCGGCATCAATCAATGGAAGAGAGAATGAACAGAGATGAATGGATGGTTGATTATGCACTCCAAAGGGCTGTTGACAAGCTCGCCCTTGAGCAGAGAAATAGAGTGGAGTCGCTCATTGAAGTTTTTGAGGCTGTTATACCCCATGAATGAAATTTCCATTACCACTGTACATCCTTGTTGATAAGTGCTCCTCAAATTGGTGTAGAAATGTAGGGTGATCTTAGTGAAGAGAAGGAGCATTATGGTCGTAGCATAGTTAGTACCATTGTGAAAGTTTGTAATCACCATTGTCACTCCTAACCTTAGTCACCTATCTATCTCAAAGTCTGCATTAGAATAACAGTCTTGCGATAGATAAATAGGGTTTCAAGGCTATAAAAGCATGGAGATTCCCTGTAAAACATAGTTTAAAGATAAAGATGATATGTATACTGTGTACATGTATGAAACTTATAGAGAAAATTGTGAATTACATGTCTGTTGCTTTTGTGGGTCTCAGTCTGCTTTTGTGGGAGGAACGAATCATTGACGATTTTTCAATTGAATTGATTTATTTGTTGAGAAATACGGGTAGATCGAGTCATTGACGAGTTTGCAGGTATCCCAAAAATCTTTGACCTAAGATTGATCAATTGGAGTGGCTTATACTTGTTGGATGACTGCGATAAAAAAAAAAAGATTCTGAGATTGATAAAATAATTGTTCCCCTTAGGTTATTCTATGAACCCTTATCTCTTTGACTAATTTCTTGTCAGTTCCTGATTGAAGCATTTGTACACTTTGAAGAAAAGCCTTGAGGGCCCTCTGAACAAATGTTTTTAAGCTATTTCTTGAGAAATTAAACATGAGTGATTAATTTCTCTGTATTGAAGAATAATTATTTAATAAATAAATAATGAAAAATTAGAGGGTAAGAAAACAGAATACTTCAGAACTATACTTATATTTTCATGACTTTCATCAAAATCCAATATAAAATTATTTTTAATTTGATCATTTCAAGATGAAACCACATTTTAATTCAAATTTCAGATATTTAAGTCTAAACTAAGAGGAAGTGGATTCCAGATGTAGGAATTAAATAACAGTATTATTTGCCATCTCCAAGGGAAAACATTATGATCTCCTATCAAAAAAATCCCAAATTCTCCTTTTGGCGCTTCTACTCTTACATAAAGTTCTTGTTTTGATAATTCAAAATTAGGCGAAGGTTTTTTAACTGATGAATCTATACTGAAAATCATTAAAAATTTTATCTCCGAAAAAGGACTTGAATTTGAATTTCTCAGATTGTGTTTAGAGGAAATCATATAAAGCCAAGATTAGAAAGGTATTAAATCCAGCATTTTTAATCTTTGAAACATTAGGAATTCAAATTTTTATCATTCATTAACCCTGAGCTTTATAATTTTTGTGAATTCATAATTGAGTTATCATAATAAAAAGATAAATGAGAATGATTACCATTATTCCTGGTTCCCAATTATTATCATGGTGCCTTCCTTAACTTGGTTCCTTCATCAAGGAAAAACTTTGTAAAATCATTTAACCTTTACTATTCAACAGTAAAGATATTCATGTGTTTATTTCCAAAGAATATTGTGAGAGAATTTCAATAAGATTTGCAAACTATTATGTGGCCAATTAAAGTTGCTGACTAATTTTTGTGAAACAACAGATAATTATGGCTTTTAAGATAAAAAATCTTTAATATGAACAATAAAAATCATGCCACCTTTATCACTCAATAATCATGTTTCTAAAATCCAAAAGCAAATACTGTCTATTCTTGTCTCTTTGAAGGAAAAAGACATAAAATTACTATGAAGATATTCAAACCAATCACATGTAAACAAAGTAGATTTTACTAATTTGTGGCCGATACAAAAAAAGAGATAGTTATTTTAGGCAGATCTTTTAATTATCAATCTAAGTTTAATTGTAAGTTTTTTGAAAATCAGATCAAATATGTAATACTTTTTATGTTTTTCTTCTATTTCAGCCAGAAATTTTGCCAATAAATTGTATTCCCTTATTTGCTAACAACTTGACTCAAGTATGGACTTAATATCAATATATCAATGTTGCAGATCAATCCTTTTGGTTCAGCCTGATATTATCATAAATTTAATATTTTTCAAAAATAACTTTTTACAAATAACTTTATATGAATTATTAAAAATTACTGTGTACTCGGCAATCTTTAAAAACAAGGAATTATTAAATAGCATGAATGAGCTCAAATATCTCATATATATGGTATACACTATAGATTATGCTTGGTAAGAGAAATTCATCTAAAAATCGTAAAGCTTGTAGTTTTTTCATACACTATGAAAAATTATTCATTATAATATATTTTGTGAGAGAGTTTGAGAGTATCTTGGTCATTTATCATTATTGGTAGTTGTGGTCATTTTTCATTTCTATGGTGTTTATATAGGTCATGTCTCTCTTAAATACAAGTAAGGGAATGGGAGTTCCTCCATTGCCCTTCTACCTCTATTGATAACTCCTTTCTTGTTTCAACAAATTTCCAAATGATATTAGCACTCAAGTTTATCTTGTCGTCCCCATCATGTTCCTCTTTATGAATATATATATATATATTAAAAAAACATATATTTTTCATGCCTCAAATTTATTTGCAGAATTTAATAATAATTAATGAACTCAATTTTGAGGTACTTTAAGTAATTTTTGTGGATGAAATTTATATAAGAATATTTGTATATTCCTCTCTTAATATAGGGATAAGTTGTTAGGATTTGAGGTCGATAAGCCTTCCAAAATTTTGATCAAAACATTGAGTGCAACGTAATGCATTGAATTAGATGTTTAAAATACCAAAGAACAAAAAATAGATAATCCTATCATCTAGTATGTATGAGAAAACATACTTCTAAGGTTCTCTAGAAGGACATCTTGAATTGTGATCATTAAATCTTTATTTGTAGATATTTGCTATGTGTATTTTTTATAAAAACCCTCATAATTATATCTATGCCCACCAACATACATAGACCTGATGTGTGTGACCCTCTAGGTCCATATATCTCACTAGTTAATAACTCCATAGACCCAATAACACCTTATTCGTAAACCTTTATTAATTATCTATATCAACATATACATTAATTAGTCAATGATTGATTTAACCTAATTGATAGGCCAACTTTCCAGCCTATTGGGTGCCAATTACATCACGTACTTTTAGAGATGTGGAGTATATACGAACTCCTTTATGAAACGTTACCATCATCGGTTACACATCCTTTGTCCAATCCTTTGTCCACAAAATCCTTTGTGTGGGTATACAATCCTTTGTCCACACAACAATCATGAGTTACTTAGGCTATGGTTAACTATCAAACCCTAATCAGTCACTCAAGTTAGTATTCTTGCATGGAGAAAATCATCAGGGAAATTGTCCTCCAATATTTCCACTACCATGGCCAAGGTTTTTATTGCATCTCTGATGCTGGATGGGCTAGTAAACCCGGCCGAGCAACGAAACTAAGGGGGGCGGGGGGGAACCTAAGGAAGAAGATCTAAGGGGATCTAAGTATGATGAAATGCTCGCTCATGCGTATCCGACAAGCTGCCTCCTCGCGTTTCATCCTCGTAGCTCCTCGGGTACGCCGTGTGATGATAGTCCGGGAAACCTCCAAGCCTCGTCCTCGCGGGAGTTGGGCCTTAGGTTGTTGACGAGACGAGACCGAGATTGTCGATTTCACACGATCTCATGTCAAAAAAATAATACCAAATTTACCGATTTTAGGAAATGACTCGAATTGAGTGGCATAGTGGTAAATAAGGGTCAAATCCACAGGGAAATAAGGGAATTTTTGGCGTATTCTACAAAATTGATCAAATCGGACGAGAAATTGATGGTAGAAATTGGGGAAAATGGTAAATTATGAAAGATAACTTCAAAACGAATCCACGGAATCAAAAATCATTGGAAATGATCTTGATTTCATGGAGAAATCAAAATTTGAAGTGGAGAGAAAAGTTTGGACATGAAAATCGTGATTTAAGCTAAAATTCAAAGAAATTAAGTTCTTAATCCTAATCTCAAGGTAAATTAAACTAAATTGGAGGATTAGGAAGCAAAAACCGCTTCCACTAACACACGATTGCGATCAAATTATCATGATTAAGCCTTTTAATCCCTCAAACGAGAAGAACGCGATCGTGACATTCAAGCGGCGATTTCTCCTTCAATTTTCCACCAAATCTTGACTTCAACCCCTCCGTAGATGCGGAAATGAAAGAGGAAGAGGATGGAATCAAGAGGGAAGGTGTCTAGACAGCTCAATTAGATTGAAATCCAACTCGAATGCATACAAATGTTGAAGAACATCTCTTTTTATAGGGTGTTTGATCGTAACCGTCCGGTCGAAACGATCGACGGTTACGATGAAACGGTCCACCGTGGATCGTTTCGGAAATGTCGTGATCGTCGGATCTGAGATAGAGGGTCCGTATGCGTCGTTTGAAATGCGTTATAAAAATGCTTTGATTTGCGCCCCTTGGATCGCGATCGGACGGTCGTGATGCTCCCCATAAGATTGAATCTTGTCCGTCATAACACCTTTAATTAAGGCACGTGCCTTGATCGTGATCCGGTGGTCCGCGGCGCATGCGATCGATGCGTATCGTTCAATCGGCGAGTCGATCTGACGCCCAGTAAGCAGCCACGTCACCTGCATCGTAAACATAACGTGTGGATTAGTCCCACACGGAACAAATCATAGAAAGGCATCGGGTTTATAATACCCGACGCATATGTAGGCTTGAATACCCTTCCGATATACGGAAGGCTGAATATATACGTTATATATAGTATGTAATATATATGTAAATATGCGACACGTCACCTTGCCGCGTGGGCCTGCGTGGCGCTGCCATGTGGCCTGGATTGCCATGTCGCATCCACGTGGGTCCCGCGCCAAAAAAAACACTTTTTTTGCCTTTTTAAATTAATTTAAATCATTTTTAATTGAAAATAAATTCAAAAAATTCTGAAAAAAATCCGAAAAAAATCCTTGATAATTCTAAAATTCATAACTTTCAAAATATAACTCCAAATTAATCCAAATTTCTTTCATTTGATCCGAAATTTAATTATCTATCATTCTAAAGAATAAAAATTGATAAATAATGAGAGTTTTAAATTTTATTTCAAAAATGCATTTATTTTTAAGGGTTTTAAACTTAAGAAAAATAAAAATAAATGTTTATAAATCGTTTTCTCTCATTATTTTCATTTAAAAACATTTATAATCTCAAGTAAAGATGGTTTATTAATTATTTGTCTTTTAAATCATCATATTTAACCCTAATTTAAGGTATTTTGAGATTATTATTAGTATTTCATGGAATGATAGGAAAATACACATAAGTATGATAACATGCATGGAATTGAAATTATTTATACCTTAATATGCATAAAAAATCATGTTTTATCATGTTAGTATAACATGTTATTAGTCGTCGATGGTAGCTCTATGGTCAACAAGACGGATCGGACCACGGTCTTGATCCGCAATTATCACCCTACCGACTAACCTAATCTAAGTTCCGAGGGCAGGGGAAACAGATGCAGGAAATACTGCAAGAACTAAAGGAACTTCCAAGTAAAGAGAAGGGGACAAGTGCCTAACCTGCATGGCGCGAACCCAGTCAGTCATGACGAGGGAGGCCGTTCATACATGGCACGAACGGTCGGCAAAAGTAGGTTGGGTCAGATGACGTCATGGCCGAGGGAAGTCCTCGGCGCAATGGAGGGGCAGCAGTGATCGCAAACTCGAAACGAGACATGGTGGCGTGAGACAAAAGGGCACTAGCACGGTGCCACAAGGCGCGATGGCATGGGACAATAGGGTGTGCGGGCACAGGGCGGGTCACGCACGGGCATGGGCGATCGGGCGTGCACGGAAACGATGGTAGGGCACGCGCGGGGCACGGGCGACAGGGCACGCACGAGGCACAAGCAGCAAGGTGTGCGCGAGGTACGGGCGGCAAGGTGATAACATGCAATCTTAACATGATAAAACATGATTATTAATGCAAAATAAGGCATAAAATATTCAATTTATGTGCATGTTATCATACTTTAAGTGCATTTCTATCATTCTATGCAATTTTATGTTATAATCTCAAAATGCGTTAATTTAGGGTTAATTATGATGAACTAAAGATTAAAGATTTTATAACCTATCTTTACTTGAGATTATAAATGGTTTTTAAAGTTAAATAATTAGAGAAATCATTTTTATGAACATTCATTTCATTTTCTAAAATTAAAATCTTAAAGAAATGAATGTATTTTTGAAATAAGAATCAAATCTCTTGTTAAATAATTTGACTTTTTAAAATGATAGATAATTACATTTCAGATCAAATGAAAGAAATTTGGATTAATTTTGAGTTGTATTTTGAAAGTTACGATTTTTACAATTTTTAGGGATTTTTTTGGATTTTTTGGATTTTATTTTTTATTTAAACGATTAAAATAATTATTTAAATGACAAAAAGCGGTTTATTTCCACGCGGGCCCACGCGGCGTATGAATTTATTTATCTATGCTATATAGTATATATATATATATTGGGTATAGTCAGCCTTCCGTAGACTGCAAGGGTATTCAACCCATAGGATCGTCGGCTCTTATAAACCCGACTTTCTTCACTAATCTTTTCCAAGTGGGACTAAAGTCCCACATAGTTTAAATGCAGGTGACGTGGCGTGAATTGGAGCGATGGATCGCGATCGGAGCGCGTCGATCGCGTGGACGCCGGACCACTGATCAAATCATCACGCACGTGCCTTTTTAAAAGAATTATAGCGGCCACGATTTCACGCGATCAAACGCATCTGAAGCGTTAGATCGCGATCCAACTGGCGCCGTTTTGATGCGTTTTATAACACATATTTTGAAGATTGAATCTGGAGCGTCCATTCAAGATCGAGAGGCTGAACTTTAATCGTAACGGTTCGCCGTTACGACTTCATCTGGACCATTGATGGAGCCTCAAACGCACCAATCGGACGGTTTCACCCAAATTAGCCTATAAAACGAAGAGTTCTTAGTGATTGTAAGACATTCGAGAAGGAATTCGCTAAATCGACCCATCTAAACCCCTCCTCTCTTGAATCTCTCTCTTGTAATTGTTTCTAGACTCAATTTCGCATCCATGGAATGCTTATAAGTGAGATTTCATCGATCGATGGTGGAGAATTTGTCTCTTGAACACCGATGTTCACGTTTGAATTCACGGAATGAATAGCCGTCGATCCAGCAATCAATTGGATCGATTTGATCGTTATCTCGGGTTAGAAAACAAGTTTATCCTCTTATCTATCGTCATGTATCATCAATTTTAGATTTAGGATTTTAATTTAGCTCAATTTCGATTTTAATTTCAGTGTATGTTCTTCGCGATTCCGAAAATTTTCTCCCACTTCCATCTTTGATTTCTCCGCGATTACTAATCCATATCGAGTGATTTTTGATTCCGTGGATAGATCTTTGAGTTATCTTTCTAAAACCACCATTTTCCCCAATTTCTCACCTCAATTCATCGTCCAATTTGATCAATTTCCAAAAGATATCTTGAAAATACCTTAATTCCCTGTGGATTCGTGATTAATTATACCCTTCAATTATACCGTTCAATTCGTGATTAATTCCCAAAATTGGTAAATTAGGCTTTATTTTTGACACGAGACTGTGTGAAATCGACGACCTCGCGGTCTCGTCTCGTCACAAGGCGCGCAGGGCGTGGATGGCAGGGCGCGGTGGGATGAGCGGCAACATGCGACACTGCGGGCAGCAGGCTGCGGTTGTGCGGGCGGTAGGGCACTCGGGCACGGGGCTGGTCGCGCACAGGCATCACATATGTTTAAAGACTTGCGATGAAGGCATTATGATCTCATCATAATTAACTTATTCAATGCATATGCTCATGGAATTCATTGCAAACATCACACAATAATAATAATGAATAAAATTTATTTCAATGAACATGAATGAGATACATGTAAGTTTTGTTAGCTTATAAGTTGTGTAATATTCATCATAAGGATCAAATCCCCTTATGAATATTATATGTTCTATAAGCCAAATCATATTTTCATGTATCTCATTTCTATTTATTGAAACAAAATTTATATTATTATTCTTTAGTGATGTTTGGAGTGAGGTCTATGAGCATGTGTAAGGACTAAGTGATATTATGATGAGATCATAATACAAAGATCACTAGGATTTAAAAACATGTTCTAAAGATTCCTATTTGAGGGATATTTGAGAAGGATATTAGATTATCAAGAAAGAATAACGTTATCTTACTTGACTCGTATGATGAGTGAATAGGTGGCCACTAGTGTAGACACCAAGGATAGATAATGACTGCTCTTTTGGGGAAGAGTTCCTTGAATTAATTCATATAAATCCTTGAACGATATTATGCCTAATTGCCAATTAGGTTTATTCATGTCATAACTATGCATGTGGTCCTTAGACTTGAAACATGAAGGACATGTTGTGCATGAATGGTCCTTGAATGCAATTGTGTGGTCAAGATGGGATCGTATGCCCTCAATATTAGAGGAGATTGACTCAAGGAATGAAATACAATTAAATCTTTGGTGAAGGTAATATATATCTGAAAAGGTGTTCTAGATTATTTCCTCCACACATCAATACTAATTTAAGTGATTGATTCATGATTGATTGTTGAGCATACCTTAAGTCATGCATGAGTCTCACAAGAACAAAGGATGACAACTACTACAAGATTTGATATGGAAGTATTTGTACACTCCATATCTTTGAGAGCACATGGTATAGCTTGGAACCCAAGAGGCTCACAACTCAACTTTTTGATTGGCTTAAATCGATCCTTAATTAGTTAATCTACTTGTTGATATAAATACTTAATAAGAGAAATTGGCTATATGAAGTTATTAACCAATGAGTTATATAGAGTTAGAAGTTCACGTACATAATGTCTATAGACTTTGGTGTATATAGATATAATTTAGAGGGTTTCTTTAAAAAAATTCACGTATCTAATGTGTACAGGGGAGAATGATCACAACTCAAGGTGCACATACAAACTCTAGATGAAACTCTCTCCTTTATTCTCTTTCTCTCTTGGTAAAGAGTGTTGAAGACAAGATGCAATCTTTAGACGATTGTGTAGAGACCACTAGAGGTTAGACACTTAAACAACTTCGAGAGCTATTTCAAGGAACCCCATAAGTATAGATTTTAAACTATATTGGATGATAGGATCATTGGTTTTGGTGCTTTGGTATTTTGAATGTTTGATTTAGTGTATTCAATTGCATTTTATGTTTTGATAATTTTTATTAAAGCTTATCGTGTTAGTTAGACATGAGTTTGACGATTTCTCTCTTAGGTTTATTGATATTATGAAATATGTTTAAGTTGAGTCACAATGGTTTGAAGAAGGTATTTGTTTATGACTGTAGGAATCGACGACTCGAGCAGCTACCAACATCAGCACTAGAACCTAGACACCTTGAAGAATAAGCTTTACAACTCTATTTTTACTTTTATTTCTATTTTATTATCTTTATTTACCAATTTATAATTTATTAAAATGTTTAGTTTAGTCAATATTTTAATTCATTGACCAATCATTTAATCAATGTCCACTTATTCTCTTTAAATTCAATTTTGATTTAGACCTACTATTTTCTATTTTTATTTTATTTTAAATCTTCTTTTTCAAGTTATTTTTAGACTAACTTCTATCTTAGTTATTCAGTTTATTTTCTAATTCTAATGATAGCCTTTGTTTTATTTTCAAGTAAAATTTTTTTTTTAAATAAAAACAAAAACCGTAAACTGTCCCCAACACACCTCTCTCTTCTATGTGGAAAAAACTATTTTCTCTCTCGCATGTTGAAGAGGCTCTCACTCACTTGTTGGCGGCAAAATTCCTCATTGGTGGTGATCTCTCCCTCACGGGGCAATTTCATCCCAAAAGCAACTCGCTGACGACTTCTCTCCGATAGCTGTTTTTCGGGGATCTCTCTCTCTCTAGTGGCAATCCTTCCTCAAGGAGGATCTTTCTTCAACGAGCTCTCTCTCTTCTAAGATCTGTTTTGGTTTAATTATGAATTCGATCTAATCTTAAATGTATTTTTCACCTCTATCTCTCAAGGCTTGATTGCATTTCTTGTGTTTTGGTTTTTCATCGAAGTTGAAGCTGATTATATTCCAATCTGATTCCTGTTTTCCAATTTTCAGTCCTCCTAGTTTGATCTTCTTCTCCAACACTCAAGCTCATGATGCCTAGAAATAGATTGTTTTACCATTTCTGTTCTTGCAACCCAAAATCAAGGAAATCGCTTAAAGCGAATCGATGGCTTCGCCAATCCTCTTACCAATTTGATTTTGATTTAATCTTCAAAATTTCTAAATCTCGGTTTATTTTTGTTTTTAGTTTTCTGAATTTGGTTTTCCAAATAGAAGGTTATCTATATCCCTTTTGGCATAGGTTTCTAAATTAAATTTTATATAAAAATTTCTTAATCCTTCTTTAGAAAAGAAAGCAAAAAATATTGGTTCCTAATTCTATTTTTTCTAATCAATTTTATTTATTTTTCTTGTATTTTCTAATTTTCTCTTTAGACTTTTGTTTTTCTTATTTCTGATATTTTGATTTTAAATTCTCAGATTTGTATATATTTATTTTTCTATAATTATTACAAAAATTGTTTTAAATTGTGTTAAAAATCTATAATGGGGTTAAAAAAACTGCTTTTAAGTTTTAGTTGAAAAATTTTGTTGTCTGCTTATTAAACAAAAGAATTGATTTGTATTTATTTAGAATCTACTTTTTAAATTCTATTGAAAAATTATGTTGTGTTCTTATTAAAGAAATAAAATTTATTTGAATTTATTTAGAATCAACTTTCTGTTAAAATTTTTTTTTCTATGATTACTAAAAAAAAGTTTAATTTCTATTTATTTAGAATCTGTTTTTTAAATTCTGTTTAAAATATTTTAGTCCTTTCTAGAATCTATTGGTGTTCTGTTTAATACCAGTTATAGTTGCATTTAAAATCTATTTTGCTTATCAAAAATCCATTTAGTATTAACTTACAGTATATCTTTAATTTTTGTTCAAAATTTGTTGTGTCTTCATTTAAAATCTATTTTGCATCATCTAAAATTTGTTTTTAGTTTGAGTTGAAATCTACTTAATATATATTTAACAAGTCATAATACCATTGAAAAGTCATTTCAAGATTAGTAAGAAACTCTATGAGACTACATCGAGGGTCATCTTAGGCAATATATAGAGTTCTTAGTTGCATAACTATTACATTTAATGGTGAAGATACCAAGTATTGAAGTCAATGGCAAAATTTTGAGTCAAAAGCAGAAGATACAAAGGTCAAAGACAAGATCAAAGTCAAATACGAAGGTCAAAGTCAACCACAAACGTGAAAGTCAACTCAACAAGGAGGATTTCTCTTGAACATCTTTCATATCGTTTCATTATTTTGCTTTTACTTCAATTTAATTTTATTTAATTTTTGATCTTTCATTTATCTTTATCATGTGTTAGTTCCTGGGAACTAGGGATAGTTAGGATCTCCCACACACATTAGTTGCGCTTACTGGTGAGGGTAAGGAGGGAGATTCCTAAGAAATCATAGCTAGACGAATCAAGTCTAGACAATTGACTTGAAAGTCAACTCAAGGCATATTTGTTCTCTACCTTTCAAGATCAAGGGAGATAAGGGACAAGCAACCTACTTCGAGCGTGTGTGGATTGGTGACGAGACTTGGAGACTTCAAAGAGGCAAGCATGCTTGAAGGGGAGTCTAGTATACGAGTGACATGCAAATTTGAGTGGATAATCAACAAATTCATAAAAGAATTAGGAAAACATAAATATTCAAAGGAAACTAATTCACCCCCAAGTAAATTCATCATCCAACTGGATTTTTCATATCGAGCTCTCAAAACATAATTGTTGAGGCATCTAATTATTATTGAATATGCTTTTTTCCCAGATTTGAAGTTTTTTCTCATCAAAATTTTATGTTTGAATTTTAGAAATAGATAACTTTTCCATTAGGATTCATTGAAAAGCTCCACAATTTTTTTGATTTATAAGACTTTTCTTATTGTCTTAGGGCACATGGGGATTTTTCAAATTGTAATTCCAATGAAAAATCAGCCTTCGCCAATGTCCTTTATATTATGATGGTTGGATACGAAATTCTCAATCATCTTCAAATAACTAAATCTCAAAACACTAAGCAATTTTATCTTTTCTTATTGTCCTAGGTGAAAACCCCCATTTTTGTTTCAATATATTTATTGATAAAAAAGCCTAAATTGTAAAGATTTCATGGTACCTAAATTACCATTGTTTGGAAGCTTATTTTATCTTGTACATGCATCATTTTTCCTTGAAACCTTATGTTCATTTTCCTTCAATATTTATTACTAAAAAATGTAATCGCATAGGCTGTAAGGCCCTCACGTCTACATCTCTAGTTGATTGGATCTCAAATGAAATGACTTTCTAAGGTGGGTAGAGTGGAAAAATTTGGAAATAGGAGTTTTAAAATATTTAGAATTTTCAAAAAATAATAAATTTGTTAGGCTTTTCTAAGTGCACACCCCCCAATTGAAACTATTCATGGCCCTCAATGAAATCAACGTGCTCATGAAAATATGGCAAGAAGATTGTGCATGGCATATAAAAGATAAGAAAAGGGTTTTCAAAAAAACTCATTTAAGCATTTTGATGTGTGTCCAAGGGCTTTTTCTAGCTCGTGCCCTTCTATAATGTAATCTCTTCCAAAAATACAAAAAGAAAAATAAAAAGTAATAACATCTTGAGCCAAACAAAAACCAATGAAGCTCATGCAGGTCAACGAGGTGAGGGTGGTGTTGATGTCATGTCCTCAAGTGCCTTGAAAATATGCAGACTCAGTATATCTACTGGTGTGGATGGCTTTGATGTCAGGTAAGGCATGAGACGATGGCCATTTACCTTAAATTTTTTCTAGATTTGATGTTAGAAATGATCATTGATCCATCCTCAAACAACTCTAGAACCACATAAAGACAGTTCTATCATGATCGTACCTTCCTTGGAAAGAGTTTAAGGTGAGAATTATAGAGCGAGACCTTATCATTGACTTGAAGATTCTTTCTTCGGATGTGCCTATCATGAAAGGCCTTGGTATTCTCTTTGTAGATTTCTTCGTTCTCGTACGTGTTGTGCCTTAGCTCGTGTAAGTCCTGAAGCTGGAGAAGTCTGTGTTTCCTTGTTGTGTTCAGAGATAATTTGAGCTCCTTGATTGCCCTATACGTTGTATGCTTAATCTCAACATGCTTTCCCGAAAATGAGATGAAAAGGAGATGTCCCGATGGGTATCTTGTAACCCATCCAATACAAACATAATGCATCAAGAAGCTTGTGAGCCAATCCTTCATATCTAGTCAAATTATCTTCTTCAATATATTATTAACTTCTCTATTGCTCACTTTGACTTGCCCATTCGCCTACGGGTGGTATGGTGTGGTGATGTGATGATGAACTCTATATTCCTCAACAATGCACAAAAGTGCGCATTGTTCAAGTGTGAGCCTCCGTCGATTATGATGACCCTCAGACATCCATATCAGGAGAAGATTTATCTCGTGAAGAATTTGAGCACTTCCCATTGGTTGTTTGTTATAGTGGGGATAGCCTCAACCCACTTAGACACATAATTCACTGCCCCAAGTATGTACTCTTTCATGTCTGAAGGTGGAAAAGGTCTCATGAAGTCAATCCCCCATAGATCAAATATTTTTGCCTCAATGATCGGCTTGAGTGGCATCTCTTCTTATTTAGAGATGTTTAATGTTGCTTGACACTTTAAACACTCTATGTAAAAGCGATGGGCGTCCTTGAAGATGGTGGACCAATAAAAATCTATCTATAGGATCTTTCTACAATCTTCTACATAGCAAAGTTTCCTCCACACACTGATGAGTGACACATGGCTAAAATGTCTCCTTGTTCCTCCTCTCGTACGCGTCACCAAATGATCTGATCATATCCGGGATAGAATAAAAGTGGTTCTTCCCAAAAGTATTATTGAAGTTCATAGAAGAACTTATTCTTTTGATGTCGACTCCAATGATCTGTGATCGATCTAGTCACAAGGAAGTTGACGATATGTGCAAACTAAGGGGTGCTAGTCAATATGACAAGGAAATACTTATCTAGAAATGTGTTACTGATGTCTCCCGGACCTCGAATATGGAGACTTGATAGGTGATACACCACTGAGTTTTCACTACCCTTCTTATTTTTAATCTCCAAGTTGAACTCATGAAGAAACAACACCCATCGTATCAATT
Organism: Lemna minuta; assembly: GCA_024174645.1. Classification (NCBI taxonomy): domain Eukaryota; kingdom Viridiplantae; phylum Streptophyta; class Magnoliopsida; order Alismatales; family Araceae; genus Lemna; species Lemna minuta. The sequence continues at coordinate 8,854,118 of CM044111.1, forward strand.
GTGGCTTCGCCTCCTTCTTAAAGAGCAAGTACTTTAGTGTTGCATGATTTGTGTAGATGATGATCTTGCTCCCCAAGATGTAATATTGAAACTTCTCTAAGGCATAGACCATTTTGACCAGCTCCTTCTCTATCATCCTATAATACATTTGAGTTTTGACAAGTGTCTTGCTTGCATAGCATATGATAGTTGGCTTCTTGTCCACTCACTGCCCCAAAGCCACTTCCACTATATAGTTTGAAGCATCGCACATAATCTCGAAAGGTAAATCCCAATGAGGACTTTGTAGAATTGGCGCCTCAATCAAGGCCTGCTCACACATATCAAATGCTCACTCCCCTTCTTTGTCGATGATGAAGTCTTTGTCTTTACAAAAAAAGGCTAGATAACGGCTTTGAGACTTTAGCAAAGTCTCCTATAAAGTTTTGGTAGAATCCTATATACCCAAAGAAGCTTCGTAAATCTCGTAATGTGGTAGGTAGAGGGAGGTTTTGGATGACCTTGATCTTGGCCTTGTTCGCCGTCAGTCATTTGCTTGAGATGAGATGCCCAAGCACTACTCCATCTCACACCATGAAGTGGGATTTCTCCCAACTCAACACTAGTCGTTTCTTGACATAGACGTCGAGGATCTTTGTCAGGTGAGCCAGAAGGCCATTGAAGTCCTCTCCAAAGACTGGAAAAATCATCCATAATCGCTTCTAGATTGGCGCCAAGGAAATTGGAGCAGATCGTTGATAACATGCATTTATCACATGAATTCTTATCTTAATTAACTCATATTCATGCTTATTTTATGTGAATATGAGGCATGTTATCATACTTTTTAGGAATTTTCTCCATTGGCATGTCATTTCACTAAAGTTGATATTTATGCATAAATTAGGGATAATTTCATGTTTAATAGATGATTAATCTTTTGTTTAAATTAATAGAAGTTAATCTCAGTTATTAAATGAGTTTTGACTTTAGTAAATGTTTGGAAGGATGATTTTAGGATGAATTTATGATTTAGAATGTTTAATTAGAACTTATTTAATGAAATTTTGATTCATCTTTATTTCCTTCTTGAAAACATATTTTAAATGACATGATATTAAAAAGAAAAGAATTTGTGATCCAATGGAGAAAATTTGGATTAAAAAGGAGTTGTATTTTGAGAAATTGAATTTCTGAAGTTTTATACTATTTTTTTTTATTTTTATTTGATTTTTAATTGATTTTTTAAGGAATTTCTTAGTTAAAATCGCGAAAAAGGGGGAAAATTACCCGCGGCTGACGTGGCGAGCGACGGCTGACGTGGCGAGCGGGCCCAGGCAGGGCTGACGTGGTGAGCGGGGCCACGTGGCGCGCGGGTCCACTGCGCCGCTACGACAAGGCGCTGAGGCCACGTGGCAGGACGCGTGTGGCCCGCGCGTGACGCGTGGCTGACACGTGTGCACATATATCATATATAGATATATCATAGGGTTATCGTACATATAAGCCTATTCTTAGAACTGGCTAACTATATAAATCGCCCTCCTATTTAACCGCGTAAATTTCCTATATTTCTTCCGTGTGGGACTATGTTCCACACGGTTTCATATTTTGCAGGTGACGTGGCGGCTTGGTGGGCGTCGGATCGGATCAGAGTGGCGGAAATCAAGACACGTGGCAGTCACGGCGGCGACCAATAAAAAGGGCGCCTAATAAGACAAAACCGTCTTTCTTCCGTGTAACTCGAGGCACGCCAGTCGAGGAGGCGGCGGCCAATGAAAAAAAAGAGGGAGTTTTCCTCTGCCTAATAAGACAAATGCCATTTAATGCTCTCTTTTTCAGGACCGTCAGTCGAGGCGACGTGGACGAATGAGAAAAAGAACGCTTTTCCCGCCTAATAGGACAAACCGACGGTCGCTTCTGATGCATTAATTGCGCCGCAAGTAATGATGGCTGCATTAAATGCACGAAACCGCGTGCATTAAATGCAACGCGACAGGTGGTTGACACGTGGCAAAGCGAGGAGGCATCGATCATCATCGGACGGCCGTGATCGCTGGCAACCTTGGCGACGCGTGGAGTCTTCCGGTGCGCCCGATCCTCATCAAGCGATCATCATCGCGATCGTCTTCCATCGGACGGCGGACGTTCCTCGAAACCTGAGTCCACGCGATCGCGCGATCGTGGCCATACGCTCACCTGAAGCTTCATCGGACGGCAAACGGAACACCACGAAGAACGACGATCGTGGTCCGATCGTAACCCGATCGCGGCGCGATCGGAGCTCGATCGTGCCACGATTGGACCTCCTTTCGTCGCGGAATCATCATAACCTGAGAAGACGGCGGCCGACCGAGATCCACGTCCACGATCGACGCTAAATCATGGCTTGATTGTGGCCCGATCGTGGCCTGATCGTGCCACGATCGGGGCTCGGGTTGAAGCGAAATTGAAGTCATTCTTGTTGCGGAATTGAAGCGGCATCCTCACCCCAAGGAACCGCTCCCACGACGCCTTCAAACAACGCCCATGACCGCCTCCATTGCCCACGTTTTCGGGCCTAATTTCTTCTTTAAAAGCATGTATTTCCTTCTTTTGTTCTTCAACTTTTGATCGACTAGTGAAGAAATTAAGCGAGTTTCGAGGAAGGTCTTAAGTTCTCATGATCCTTTGCTTCCAAGAGTGTAGAGATGCAGCCATTGAAGCATGATAATCACGATTTCATCTCTTGATTTCATCGAATTTTCCCCTTGAATTCCGAACGTCCACGAGGACGAATCCGAGCAAATTCGCTTCAATCCACGAGAATTGAGGCCCCATTCTTGCGGCAATCGGGTTAGTAGTGAGGTTTGATTGATTATCAAGAGGTAATTTGTATTTTTATTAGGTTTAGATCTTTAATTTTGCAAATTAGTTCATAGTCTTCTTCATTTTCCCCAATTTTAAGTCCGAAAAGTCGCTGATTTTGAAAATAGGATATCTCTTTGATTATTATTCCAAATCACTTGATTTTGGTTTCATTGGATTCCTCTTTTCATCAGCTTTCCGTGGATAGCAAATTCATCAAATTCCGAGTTCATTTGGCCCTTCAATTTAACGTTTGACCATGGACTGTTCATCTTTCATCAGAAGTCAAATGTTAACTTTCGGGGTCAATTACTTTTTATTGACAAATCAGAATTTGATAATTTCGGCCTTGTTGGATTCCTTTGGATCTTATCTTTCCATTGACATATAAATTGCAAGATTTGGATTTCATTTGGGCATTCAATTTGAAGATTTCCTCTGAGGTGTTAATTTCGGGGATTTTCTGATCATTGATTTTCAATAATTCATAATAAATCCATTTCTTATCCAAAAATTACGAACTATATATCAATAAATTCCATTTTCTGTCTAGTTTCCATTTTTGTAATCTTCTGACTCTGTTTGATTCTCTGATTTTACAGTACACCTACTGTTGGTCAAAGTCATCGCTTTGACTTTGACTTTTGACTTTTCTCTGTCAAATCCTAGATTTCAATTCTTAAAACTTCTTATTAGGTCTATTTATATCATTTCTATTTATCACATATTATTTTCTCTTATTTAAACCTTCTTTTAAACCTAAGTTTGACCAAGTCAACTCTGTGATTAAAGTCAACCCTGCTCTCTGTGGATCGACCCGATACTTACCCAATACTTGATTATTATATCTTGTCTTTGTGAGTTCGGTTTTAGAAATTTTGTTTGATCATCGTCTTTGTGTTTTAACGATGCACAAAAACGACACGTCAATCGTCAGCATACATCTCTAGAGTATCACGTGGGTGTTACATAATCCAAATTGCATATGTCAGAAAGCGAACGTGTCAATGGAACATGTAAGTATCATCTTTTCTTGATTGTTCAGATGAATCACAATCTAGTTGTAGCCCAAATATTCATCCAAGAAGCAGAAGTAACTCTGTCCTGCCATGCAGTCTATGATCTGATACACGAATGACAAGAGGAAGTGATCCTTCGTTGTTGCAGTATTAATCTTTTGATAGTTAATGTAAACTCGCCACTTTTTCTGAAGGCGTGCTTGGATCTCCTTGCCCTTCTCATTCATGATTACCTTAAATCTAGTTTTTTTTGGAAACAATGTGCACTAGACTAACCCACTAGCTATTAGATATAGGGTATATATGATTTTTATGTTTAGCCAATTAAAGATTTCTTCTTTCATTGCTTCCCACACCTTAGGGTTTAGACGTCTCTAGATGTCTCTTGGTCTAGAATCATCCTCCAAAAAGATGCGCTGTGTGCACAATGAAGTATCCATCTTGTGATGGATAATTCATTAACTTGTTGATGTCAACCTTCACAGTGTGCTCTCCCACCTTTCGTATCACTTCTCCTTTTCCACAATATGTGATGGCTTTTGCGGTGGCTAGGAAGGGTCATCATAAGATGATTGGGGCTACACGAAGCTCCTTAGTGATTTTCATATCTATGACTAGAAAGTCCATTGGGAAATAACAATCTTCTATCTTCATTATCATGTTTTCTACTATGCCATGGGGTTTCCTCATCGATCCATCTGTTAAACATAATTCAACAAGGAAAGGTTGTAATTCACCTACATGATGATGGTCAAATACAACTTCAGGGATGATATTAATACTAGCTCTTGTGTCTAATAAGGATCTAGTCAAAGTCATTCCTCCTATTTCACTAGTGATCATGGGTGCTCCAGGATCTCTCTTTTTGATTGGTAGAAAATTCATCATAATTGAACTTAATGGTTTCACTCAATTGGATCCTCTTGAGGCTCCTATGGGGTGTGCATATTCATTTAAAAAAGGGAATATGCTTAATGACATCTATAAGTGGGCTGGTGATGGTGACCTTTTGGAAAACTTCTAGTAGCTGATCACAGGTTCATTTGTCTTGGCTCTAGGATGGTTTAATGCTTGAGGGTAAGGTACATACGACTTGTACGTATTTAGATTCATTTCAGCCTTGGTCTATTCGTCCTCATCCTCAAAGTTGTTTTCTTTCTTTGCCACGACAGTCGATGTCTCTTCATCAATCAAGCCTTTGTGGAAAGCATGATCCTTGTAGAGGTTTGGTAAGTCTATGCCATTTTGAAGGTTTGATATACATAGTGCCTCTAGACGAAGCGTTTTCGTTCATCGTTAAAACATAAAAACGTTGGCCAAAAAAAATTTATAAAACCGAACTCACAAAGATAGGATATAAAATTAAGTAAAGTGTAAGTATTGGGTCGATCCACAGAGAGCAGGGTTGACTTTAATTGCAGAGTTGACTTGGTTAAACTTAGGTTTAAAAGGCGTTTTAAAGAAGTAAAAATAATATGTAATGAGTGGAAATGATATAAATCGACTAAATAAGAAGTTTTAAGAATTTAATTCTCGGGTTTGACAGAGAAAAGTCAAAAGTAAAAGTCAAGGCATTGACTTTGACCAACAGTAGGTGTACTGTAAAATCAGAGAATCAAACAGAGTCAGAAGATTACAAAAATTTAATATTTGGAAACTAGAGAGAAAATGAAATTTATTGATATATAATTCGTGATTTTTGGATAAGAAATGGATTTACTATGAATTATTGAAAATCAAATATCATAAAATCTCCGAAATGAACACCTCAGAGGAAATCTTCAAATTGACCAACCAAATGAAATCTAAATCTTGCAATTTATATGTTAATGGAAAGATAAGAACTAGAGGAATCTAACAAGACCAAAATTATCAAATTCTGATTTTTGAATTAAAAGTAATTGACCCCAAAAGTCAATGTTTGACTTCTGATGAAAGATGAACAGTCCTTGGTCAAACGTCAAATTGGAGGGTCAAATGAACTCGGAATTCGATGAATTTGCTATTCACAGAAAGCTGAGGAAAAGAGAAATCCATTGAAACAAGAATAAAGTGATTTGGAGTTATAATCAGAGAGATATCATAGTTTCAAAATCAGAAATTTTTCAGACTCAAATTTGGGGAAAATGAAGAACACTAAGAATTAATTTGTAAAATTAAACTTGTAAATCTAATAAAAACTCAAATTACCTTCTGATAATCGATTGAATATCACTACTAACCCGATTGCCGCAAGGATGGGGCTTCAATTCTCGTGGATTGAAGCGAATTTGCTCAGATTCTTCCTCGTGGACGTTCGGAATTCAAGGGGAAAATTCAATGAAATCAAGGAGAAATTCGTGATCAATCCCGCTCCAATTGCTTCGCAATCGAGTCTAAACGCGGGGGGATCATGATGAACTAGAGATCTTCCTCGAAATTCGTATAATTCCTTCATGAATCGATCAAAAGTTAAGTTTAGAAAGGGAGAGAACATCTATTTATAGAGAAGTTTGTGCGAAATTGGTGGATCGTGGCCCACGACGCAGATTTCACTACGTGTGATTTCAGCCGTCGGATCGCGCCAAATTGGTGGCTCGTGACGCGGATTTCACTCCGTGTAATTTCAGCCGTCAGATCCCACGTAATCGGGGGGATCGTGGCCCATGACGCGGATTCCACTCTATGTGATTTCAGCCGTCCACCATCACGATTTAATCCCGACCGTCCGATTGCGCGATTTTATCCCGACTGTTTGATTGCGCGATTTAATCCCGTCCGTCCGATATCACTGTTCACGCCACATAGGCACCACGTAGGCATCCATGTGGGCTTGCATGGCCCCGCCATGTGTCCGCATCGCACCACGTCACCTCCGTGGGTCCCGCAGGATTAAATTAATCCTGAAAAATCAAAATAAAATCCAGAAAATACTATAAAATTAAGAAATTCATAAATTCATTTATATAACTCGTTTTTAACTCAAAGTTTCTCCATTGGACCACAAATTCCTTCATCTTTAATATTATGCCATCTAAAATTACAAATTAAAAGAATCATATAAGATGAATTTTAAATAAATATAGATAATTTCTTAAGAAGTCTATTTAATATCATCCAACATTTTCTTCTTGAAATTAAATCTTCTAATCATCTACTAAAGTCAAAGTAAATTAAGGAAAATACTTAATTCTTATTAATTTAACCTTGCAAAAAGATTAATCATCAAGAAAGCACATAATTAACCCTAATTTATGCATAAATATGAGCTTTGGTAGAATGACATACCAATGGAGAAAATTCATAAAATTAAGATAACACGCATCATAATTACATAAAATAAGCATGAATATGAGTTAATTAGGATAAGAAATTAAGTTATAAATGGATGTTTTCACCTCTCATCAACATGAACAGGGTTCACATTGTGCTTTTGATATAATGATAGTGCTTGATTTCTTAGGTCGATAGTGGATGCATTTAAAAAAGGGAATATGCTTAATGACATCTATAAGTGGGCTGGGTGATGGTGACCTTTTGGAAGACTTCTAGTAGCTGATCGCAGGTTCATTTGTCTTGGCTCTAGGATGGTTTAATGCTTGAGGGTAAGGTACATACGACTTGTACGTATTTAGATTCATTTCAGCCTTGGTCTATTCGTCCTCATCCTCGAAGTTGTTGTCTTTCGTTGCCACGACAGTCGATGTCTCTTCATCAATCAAGCCTTTGTGGAAAGCATGATCCTTGTAGAGGTTCGATAAGTCTATGCCACTTTGAAGGTTTGATATAGATAGTGCCTCTCATCAACATGAACATGGTTCACATTGGGCTTTTGACTTGATGATAGTGCTTGATTTCTTAGGTCGGTAGTGGCCTACAATGATAATTGGCCAATAAAAGGAACTTACTTACCCTTCTTGTTATCACTCCCGATAGGAACGTTAGTCTTGATGAAGTCTTGTATCTAGACTAAATTGCTCTGGTTAATTTGCTCCACCAATTGTGAGATCTCACTGAGAAATGGGTCTGATCTCGGTGCATTTTGTTGTGGGGCTTGAGTGTAGGTTGTTGTGGTGGGTCGTACATCGACTGTCTCGTATTAGCATAGGGTTGTAGATTTTGCTACTAACCGGTGTTGTAGGGCAGAGGATATGTCTATTCAATATTATCCTAAATCATGCTAGCAACACAAGATGATCATAGAAAAGAAGTGATACATGCAACCTATACATGAAATTAAATGATTATTAATGCAAATTAAGGTATAAAACATTCCATTCTTATGCATGTTATCATGTTATGAGTGTCTATATCCATCATTCTATGATGATTTATGGGATAATCATAAATAATTAAAAAGAAATATTTGAGAGTAGATTATCCCCACTTTATCTTTGAGATTATGATTGGGTTTCAATGTTAAATAATAAGAGAAAATATTTTTATATAAACTCATTTATTTTTCTAGCTTTATTTTCTAAGAGAAAGGAGTATATTTTTGAAATAAAATTTATGATCTTGTTATTCATTAAATACAAATTTTTAGAATGATACATATTTAATTTCTGATCAAACAAGAAAAATTTGAATTAATTTGGAGTTATATTTTAAAATTTATGAATTTTCTCATTTTTAGGGATTTTTTTAGAATTTTTTTGAATTTTTGGATTTATTTCTCTTTTAAAAAATACTAAAAACTTGTTTTTATATCGCGCGCTGATGTGGCAGCTAATGTGGTGGGGGCCGATAACACGTTGCCACATGGCGATGTATGTACACTCCACCTGGCACATGCGTGTGCATGTGTGTGCCTGTATGTGCACGTGTGTGCATGAGTATAATTAGTCAATTAAGCACCTTTTCAAGATATACGCTAACCCACTGTAAACACTCTACTTGTATACCCATAGATTTGCCTTTATTGAAGTCATGTGGGACTATTTCCTTTTGTTTTTATTCTCAGAAGACGTGGTACAATCTGGAGCATGCGATCGTAGGAATCAATCATGATCGTTACTTTTCACTTAAAGAGGGGGGTATGTGGCGCGTAACGGTTCATCACCGAATTATTTTAAAACAACTTAATCTCAACCGTTCATCTGAGGAGTTATAACGCTTGACATTAATAGCAACCGATAGACTCTCAGAGACACATGTACACATCCAGAGCGTCCAATGAAGATCAACGGCAAGCATTACGCAACGTTTCTTCTTCACGCATGACGTGATGAAATTTGAGACCTCCATCTTTGATCCAACAGACACAACTTGAACGTAACAATTCACATCCAAATGTTTGATCAGAGCCGTTGTTCAAGGAGCAAATTCCAAATCAAACGGCCACGCCCAACTTTGCCTATATATGCGCATGTTCTTCGATGATGTAAACTATTCTTCGGTGTTTTGAGTAATCGAACTGTTTAGACATCTCAATCCTTGAGTCTCTTACTTTCCTCCTCTTCTAGGATGATTTCTGCATCCATGGAGTGTTTGAAAGTGAGATCTCGTTGAGAGAATAGGGAGAAATTGCATCTTTAATGCCGAAACTTGTCTTCAAAATCGCAGAATGAAGAACCCTTCATCTTGCGATAAATTGAATTATTTCAAGCGCAATTTCAGATTAGATTATGTATTTTCCTCCTAATTTCTCTTCCTATAACCTCATATTTTAATATTACATCGTAGACTAGTTGAATTTTATAATTTTATCAGTTTTCTCTCTCTTCGCAATCAAATTTTCTGTCTAGATTTTGCTCCTTGATTTCTCCATGAATACTGATCCAAATTGCATGATTTATTATTCCGCAAATTCTTCTTGGAGCCTTCTTTCTAAATCTACAAAAATCCTTAATTTCTCCTCAATTTCTTGTCCAATTTGATCAAGTTTAAGGAATACCTAAAAAATCCCTTGATTCTACGTGGATTCAACCCTAATTCACCATTATACTCTTCAATTCTTGCTTATCATCTTAAATTGGTGAGTTTCGAATATGTTTTGACATGTCTCCGTGTCTTTTCAATGACCTCACATATTCATTTCATCAAGAGGATTATTATAATAATTTGGGTATGTACCCAGATAATTAGGTCACCCCTATTGACTTGGACGCGCTTGTGGGTCTTGTCTAAACATGCCTTGCCCTTGAATCACTAGGACTGGGTAGTCTAGCTTGATGTGATCAAGCCTTGAGCAATGGGTGCATTCTAGTGTGTCTTATAACAAACCGAGTGAAAGTCCCTCAGAAACATCTCAAATGTCGAGTCAATCTAGTAGATGGTTTTTGGACTTTTGCCATCTTCTCGATTCTTTCTAGGAGCATGGTTGTCTCGATTGACTTGGAGTAGATTAGTAGTTCTTTCGGCATGTCACCTCTTTAGAATGGTTTTTTTGTATTGCAATGGATGTTCTCCACCACTATCTCAATTAATTCCATCGCATCGTCTTCAAATTTACTCATAAAGGGACCCTCACTAGCTAAATTTAAAAGATATATCTCTTTCGGGCCTAATCCATTATAAAATATTTGTGTAAGTTCATGGTTAGACACGCCATGATGAGGGCACTCCCTAGTGAGGTCTTTAAGTTTCTCCACACTTCATAAAAGGTTTCACTCGGCCCTTGTGTAAACTCATGAATAGCCTTTCTAATGGAGGTAGTTTTTCCTACTGAATAGTATTTTCTTATAAATTCTTCCTCCATATTGGTCCAAAAAGTGAACACTTTTCCTGATTTTAAAAACCATTCTTTCGTACTATCTCTAAGGGTAGCGGGAAAGAGTTTCATTTTCATTACATATGATGAGACGTTATGAATTTGATTAATTTCACATACTTGGCAAAGCTCGTCTATGTGTCGATAGGAATCCTCAAAAGGCTTATCATGGAAGATAGAGAGCATACTCATCACATGAGAATCTACTCTAAAATTTGCACCTGTACTAAAGGACGCATGAATACCAGTGACAGGTCTTTTGAGGATGGGCCTAGCATAGTCACTCAAGTGCCTCCTAGCATTTCTCTTGCCATTCCGAGCCATTTCTATGGGTTTTAGGGGTCAAGGATGATGGGGAAGAGGAAGGTGAATGCGAGTATTTAAAAAGATCTACGTGTAAAGGGTTATTCCTCGTTTTCCAAGTGGGCTGTCGTTTCATGGGAGGGTAGACCGTATTTATGTATATATAGAGAGTATAATTATAAGATAATTATCAAATAATGGTAAACGATTGTACCTTGGTGTTGATATTTGTGAGAGTTACGCTTTCTAAACGTAATTTTGTAAAAATGATCGTTTGTAATCTATAGAAAAGGGAAAATTGCTCGATCTCTTTGAACTAAGGATCTCGAAGATGGATTTCTACTTGGATCACTAAATTTAGGATCGATGAGAATTAAAATCATGAAAGAAAAAGAAAAATCTGAATTTGACTAAGTCAAAACTGTTCAATTTCCTAAAAAACTAAGCCTAATTCCCTAGCAATGGCACTATTTGATGAAAACACACTTCCTCGTGTCAAAAAAAAATTCCAAACTCACCAATTTAAATATTTAATTGAAAATTAATTAGTATGGTAAATAAGGGTTGAATCGATGGAGAATTAGGAGATTTTTAGAGATGTTTTAAAAATTCAACCCAATCGAATGATAAATTGAGGCACAAAATTAGTTTCAAAACAAGACTCCGAGAAAAATCCATGGAATCAAAAATCACTCAATTTGGATCATTATTTATAAAGAATTCAAGGAGAAAAATCAAGGGAGAAAACTTGATCGCCAAGAGAGAGAAAATGACTAAATTCCAGAAAATTAAACTAATCTAAGATTCAAAGTTAAAATCTAATGTTATAGGACGCAAGATTAGGGGGAAAATATTACTATAAACTTAAAATCACACTCAAAATGATCCAATTGATTGCCGTATCAAGGCTTTTATTCCACGTTTAAAAAAAAATTAAAATCAAGAGTTCAAGTAGCGAATTCTTCCTATTCTCTCGACAAAATCTTGACTTCAAATGCTCTTTAGACGTGAAAATGAGTCTAAAATAGGAAGAAAATAAGATATTCAAGGATTGAGATGTTCACAAGTTTTGACTAGTCGAAACATCCAAGAATGTTTTACATTGCCGAAGAAGAGAGTACAAATGGGCAAAAATTGAATTGGAGGTTCAATCCGTTGATTAATTTTCAATCAATTGGAGGTTCGATCCTAACATGATTTTGATTTCCTTTAATCTGTCCCCTCCCTTTTTTTGCTTTAAATGTTTATTGCCTTTTGCCACTTTCTTACAAAGAATAACATTTTGAAACTGTAATGATAACACAAGGGAATAAAAATGGCAATCATCTGACACAAGGGAAGATACTGTGGATACAAAAATCAAGACAATAGAAGATCTTAGACATAGATGCAAACAAATCAAGAAGACCCCCAATATATACCAGCATGGGTATCCTTTTCTTTATGAAATAAGTTTTTTTTTCTCTTTTTTAGAATGATGAGGCAAAAAGATTAGCTAAGTAGAGAAAGTATCGTGGCCCAAATTCAAGGGTACTTATCTATTTCAACGAATTCAAGCCTAGCCATTATTAATATAAGCCATGCAAGGAACAACTAAGGGACACCGATTATTTCCAGGCACTTACTAAAATAACTAAAGAGGATTCATGATCACATGAAAGGCAAGGAAAACAAGGAGACACAAGGGAATCATACACTAGGTGCAAATTGATCCATTGTGAATAAATTGGTGCCATTGTCGAACTAGAAAAGCTATTTCCTTAATATGACTGCCCAAGCGCTGGGTGATAGTGAACGAGGAAATCTTTAGAGATGTGCTTTGGTATTTTCTACAACTCAAGATGAAAATAAGATGCTTGAGGACCATCATTGCATTTGCAAGTGTTTTCTTGAATACACAAAATCAAAGAGTTCGCAAATTAATTTTGCACACTTAGAACATTAGCTTAACAGTCAATGCTTGGAATTCTGATAACATGATTCTTCTATTGGGAACCATGATTCACTGAGCAGATAAGAAATTCAGACTTTATGAGTGACTTTAAGCCATCAAGAAAATTGAGGGGCTGCATAACGACAAATGTCCTGCCTAATTGTTGAAAGAGGTTTTGCAAGATTTGGGGTTGTGCACCAAGGTTTGAGGGTACCATTCTTTTTGGAATAATTATTTTTAATTGCATACATATTTCCAATTCTTCTACTTAAATGCAGGTTGTTTCTATAACAATTGAAAATGCCAGCCACAAAAAAACAATTACTAAATCATTAATGGGTGAAATTAAGAGAGTCAACCTTAAATTTGAGATGGTCTAAAATCATAACCTTGAATTGCCTATGTCATCAACCTTGTTGTCCAAGATGGTCTAAAAGCCATGGATATCCCTCCAATTCTAAGCGTCAAATAGGCAATAGAGGTAGCTGGAAAAACATTGAAAAATGAGAAATAATCCAAGTATGCTTCGAGTAATTGACAAAATATTGCATGGAGCCAACCCATCATTTGACCAAATGGGCCATGTTTTGTACTTCGGTTGCGTCAACAGCCTTGTCATCTAGTAGGGACTTAAGGCGTGAACCACCATGGAACTAGAATCAACAGTAGCATCCACCCAAAGAGAAAGCAACTACTTGTAGATAGAGACACCTCGATCATGGGAGACATTTTTTCTTCAAGTCTATAAAAAAAGGAAACCACTTTCTGGCTCACTGTTTTGAAATGTACGAGAAAAGTCTTGTAAAATTAAAGTGTTCTCTTCTAGAATTTCTAAGCTCTACGACCTATTGTAATGTAACTCCAAATAGAACATGCTCCAAGAAGTGAATGAGCTATGCAACACATTGGATTTGCATTCTCTTTTTTATCTTCTTGTGTAGATATCCTTCAGTCTTTCTTCTTTCTTTATGAAGATCTTTGCTTGATGAGTATGCTTGGAAACATAACATCTCTTTACTTGTAGATCAAGAAAAATATTTTTAACCTATTAACACATTGTAAAAATAGAAGCACGTAAAAGAATTAGATATACTAGTCCTTGAGACATATTTTTGTACGTATTTTCTTCTTCTTCTTTTTTCTCCAAATGAAGTTGTGTCTTAATTTGTCCATGTTATTTTTTGTGACATATTTTCTATTATCTCTTTACCTTATCAGTTGTGACATATAGTCCAAACGCATGGTAATTTATTTTCATGATGCATGAATATCAATTCAATTTCAAGTATAATTAATAATATGAGAAGTCAAGGACCTCCTTATTACAGCAAAAATATTGGTCTAATTTATCACCATGATTTGCGTATTGAGGCATACCTTTGGTCACACAAAAAACTAAATTATCATGTCAATGAAACTATTGATTATTTGCCTCTCGTGGTGTAAAAATCTCAATCATGAATATAACTAGATTGGTTCATAAAATTAGGTTTTTCCAAGAGAAGAAATTTCTTGTCTTGTTCTTTTTTTTAGATATCTTACACAGATGAATATTATCTATTTGTGTCTAGATGAATTTTCAACAGGAGGTAGTTGCTATGAGATATCTGGCATATGATTTTATAAATTAAACTCATCTAGAATGTGGATGAGATTAACTAGTATAAAAGTTTTGAAACAAATCATTGGAGAGTTAATTTGTACAGTTTTGATAATAAATTGATATATTATAAAAAAAATCAGTATTACTTTTGAGCATATTTATTACTTTCATGAATAAATAATCCACATTTAACTTCAAATATCTTTTGAATATAAAAGTTACCTGATTATATTTTGCGTAATAAATCTCGATACACCATTCACCATGAAAAATCATAAGTATTTTTCTCTATGAACATTAGGCTAGGGTTACTTGACTGTGATATGAAAAGCTTTACTTGATTTCTATTAGAAATTTGAAAAAAAAAAGTTGAAATGAGGGAGTAGTTGAATTCTGAAAATATCTATTATGCATTATCAAACAGTGCATTACCTACATATGGATATGGGGGAAATACAGATTAAGATATCTTTTTGAAAGATCACATTCACCAATATTTTATTTCATTATCTCATGAATCGACTGCATAATCAATCACACCATCAAAGATAATCAAGGTATAAATATTTTTTAAGACTTTTATATGCAAGGAGGCATTCATAAAATCTATACAGTTGAATACAAGAGTACTAGAAAATGCATTTTATTTTGATTAAAACAATTTTTTTATCAATTCATTGATTGTATGCAACATCTCTCTATTGTTCATCGCCATTCCATAAGCTGGTCATATGAGTTTTAATTTTTCTACTGGAATCATATATTTTTACAGCTCATATGAATATGGGTGAATGTAATAGACACTATGATATCGACTCTTGTGTACGCAACAAAATTCACCCATACTTTCCGTGCAGATGAATCGCTTGCCATTCAAATTAACCAAGTATTGGCTGATGTGTCAGGAATTCATAGAACAAATCGCAATGGAGTAGGGATTTATTTCTGTGTTCTTGCGAGCCAAATTGAAATTTGAAAATCGATTTCTGCTACGGTAATTATAGGTTCTAATTTGTCAAAGTGTAAAGGACAATAATCATACCCTTAGTCTCCCATTCGGCGGCCAAATTCATGAAAAATATTTACTCTTGTTACTGGTTCTTCATGCAAGGTAAAAAAAAAGGATAATGAATTCGCCGAGTTGAAATTTCTAAAAAAGAAACAACGTTGGGAAACTGGTTTCTCGCGGTGCATAAATTTAAAATGAAATTCAATTAACAGACTAAAAAAACTAGTTTTAAATATTAAGCACGAGTTTAGGCAGGAAAAATGGGATTTAGGTTGCCTAGGGCTTGAAAACATGTCCTTGATTGATATGCATTATCGGCTGCTTACATCAATGGGCACAAATCTCAAATGAACAGCTTGTTAAACTTGCAGTTGCTACTCGCGAGCGAAAGGAGATTCCACGTTTTCCTGAGAAAAATAGTTTTCTTGGTCTTTCATGGTAGTAATGGTCCATCGCGCCTCCATATGATTCGTAGCAAGTCAGATATCGCAGCAGAGAGCCTACTACTCCCTATGGAAGGACGCAGGCTGCTGTTCTTCCTTTCTCGCAGCTCTTTATCTCTGGGGACCTCCCGTCCTCGCCCGGCCGCGGCTTTCTATTCCGGGAGCTGTCGAAAGACCAGCAGACGACCCCCAGAGCGTGCAGACGTACATAGTTCACGTTCGGAAGCCAAATACTTTGGTGCTGCGCAGCGTCCGCGAGAGGGAGGACTGGCACAAGTCCTTCCTCCCGTCGCTCACCCTGGACTCGGGCGAGTCTCGGCTAGTCTACTCCTACGAGCACGCCATCCGGGGGTTCGCCGCCCGACTAACTCCCGAGGAAGCTGAAGCCATGGAGTCCACCGACGGGGTTCTGTCTGTGCAGCCGGACTTCGAGCTGACGACGAGGACCACCCACACGCCAGAGTTCCTCGGGCTCACGCGGAGCGGCCAGCTTTGGGAGCAATCCAGACGAGGGGAGGGAAAGGTTATAGGCGTTGTGGAGTTTGGATTCGACTCCAGCCACGAGTCATTTTCGGATGACGGCATGACGCCCCCGCCACCAAGTTGGAAAGGAAAATGCAACTTTCATCCTGAGCACTGCAACAATAAGCTCATAGGCAACTGGATGTTCAACTCTTCCGAGAACGTCCCCCCCAAGTACATCACCCACGGAACCCACGTCGCCAGCACAGCCGCCGGGAACACAGTGATGGGGGCCGGCTTCAGAGGCGAGGCCTGCGGCAGCGCGTCCGGTACTGCCCCTCGCGCCCATCTCGCCTTCTACTGGGTTGAAGTTGGTGCGGAACTCTTAAAGGCAATAGACCAGGCGATTCACGATGGCGTCGACGTGCTCTCCATCTCAATAGGATTCCCTGTGAACATGCCCTTCTACCGCAATCCCATAGATATCGGCACTCTCTCCGCCACAAAGCACGGCATCTTCGTCAGCGTTGCCGCAGGGAACGACGGGCCCATGCCGGCAACAGTAGGTGACCACACGCCGTGGTCGCTTTCTGTCGGCGCGAGCACTACCGACCGGGTAACCAGAGTCGAGGTTAGACTGGGAAACGGGGACGTCATCAATGGGGAGACAGTAAGCGCCAAAAGCGAGTTCTTCCCCGTCGGCGCTTCTCTTCCTGCCGTCCTCTTAGGCGACAACCGCGTCAGTCCCTGCTACGTAGAAGATTTTGGCGAAGTGGACGTCTCGGGGAAGGCTGTATTATGCCTTCGAGAAGGCTTTGGATATTCAACTTCGGAACCCACGCCCAGGAGCTGCAGAATAGACGCCGCGGGCGGGAAGGCTATCATTGTGATGAACGAGCCGGAGAGTGGATCAACTGTTAGATACGACCGGGACTGCAGAATCCCCGTAGTCTACGTAATGGACGAGGACGTGGCGAGGTTGAAGACCTATGTAAGATCCGATCCAGATCCCACGGTAGCTTTCGAGCCAATGGGGACGATTACCGGAGTCCCCGGTCATCCAACGGTGGCCGTCTTCTCCGGGCGGGGCCCCAGCACTGTGAGCAATATGGTTCTCAAGCCCGACATCCTCGGGCCCGGTCTCAACATACTTGCCGCCGCTCCCTGGACCCCGACGTCATTCCAGTTCCTGTACGGCACCTCCATGGCGTGCCCGCATCTCTCGGGTATCGCCGCGATGCTGCGGAGCTTGCATCCCACCTGGTCTCCGGCCATGATCAAGTCCGCCATAATGACCACCAGCGACTGGCAGGACAACACCGGGATGCCCATCGCGGACCAGACCGGCAACCCCGGCCAATCTCTTCGCCACCGGTGCCGGACATGTTAACGGCTAGAAAGGCCGCTGATCCCGGCCTCGTATACCATATCAAGTACCGTGACTACGTCAAGTACGTCTGCGGGTTGGGCTACGAATCAGAGAACGTTGACATAGTCATTCGAGAACCTGTGGACTGCTCTGTTATCGGTGGCATCAGCGGCGAAGAGCTAAATTACCCCGACCTTCTATATCGAGGCAAGTTCCCACGCCCAAGGTCGTCAGCCCGGAGAGTCACGAACGTTGGGCGCCCCAGAGAACGCTATACTTTGTCCTTGGATGAGCCTTCGGGCGTGATAATTAAGGTCTTCCCCACGACGCTTCAATTCACGAAATTCAGGCAGAATCTGACTTACACTGTGAGCGTCATGGCGGCCGACACAGATACCAGACTGCGGTCGTCTGAGACGGTGGAAGGGCAGCTAACCTGGGTGTCTGCGCACCATGGAGTTCGGAGTCCGATCGCCATCACCTTCGGCTGAACTCCTCTTCTTTTCTAATTCATCGCCTTGTGTCTCTCTCGGTCTCTCTGTATCTCTCTCTGTCGCCCCTTGTGCTTGTTCCGTGATTCTAATAATCAATCTGCATCTGCATCTTACTAATAAACAGGGAGCTACAAACATCTTCGTGGATGAGAATCCTGCAAAGCCTCTTAAAAAATGATACCGTTGACTCTTTCAAGCCTAAAACAATTGTTTAAATCTGAGTATTTCAACCCCTCAAGTCAAGAAACTTTTTTTGAATAAGAAATCCATTTCTTCAATTTGGCGAAAGATAGAAGTTTTGAACTCTGGGAATCAAGAGGAAAGGATGAGAGAATTTAAAAATATCAGGCTCAATTGAGTCCTGACTTTTAGATCTAACTTAATTTTGGTATTCAGAAATAAACTTTTTTCCATGTTGCCAACAAGTAAGACCGTCTGATTCCTGTGACTAATCAACAAATCCACTCAAATTAATGCCAGGGATCCTATAATTTTTCACTGGTGCTAATCAATTGATCATGATAAAATGGACAAAAAGTTATTTGAAAACTATGGATTTGAGAAAAAAAGAAGAAGAGTAAGTCAGTGCTCTACCTCAATCTATGGAAAAGGATGGGCCCTATCAAATATCTTGGTGCTCTACACGGCTGAATGTATGAGGTATAAATACTTGGGAAACAATTCACCTTGTGTCATGAAAATCCAACATTCTCCCAGAACTATAAAGAATGGCGCATGAAGAATAAGTATCACCCCTTATATCAACAATGGCTTTATGTAGAATCAGCAATATTGTATGGGAGAACACCCATAAAATATACTTGCTTTTTCTAAGTATATTTTTGAATTTTAGCACACTTTGTCTTGAATATTTGCATTTAGAAAATGTTGTTAGATGATACACTAAATGCTATTAGAAGATACAAAAATTGTTGTTATAATCTCACGTAAAGATGGGTTATTAAAAATATTATTCTTAATTTATCATAATTAACCCTAAATTAATGTATTTTGAGATTATAATGACTTTTTCATAGAATGATAGATAAACACTAAAAAATATGATAACATGTGACGAGACGAGACCGCGAGGTCATCGATTTCACACGGTCTCGTGTCAAAAATAAAGCCTGATTTACCAATTTGGGGAATTAAGAGAGAATTGAGGGGTATAATGGTAAATAAGGGTCGAATCCACAGGGAATTTAGGTATTTTCGAGATATCTTTTGGAATTTGGTCAAATTGGACGATGAATTGAGGTGAGAAATTAGGGAAAATGGTGTTTTTAGAAAGAAGACTTCAAAACGAATCCACGGAATCAAGAATCATCGAATTTGGACTTGATTTCGCGGAGAAATCAAAATTTGAAATGGAGAGAAATTTTCGGACGTTAAAATCGTGATTTAGAATGAAAATTTATGAAATTGAAATCTAAAACCTAATCTAAAGGAAAATTAAAGATAATAGGAGGATAATTAAGGTAAAACCGCTTCCACTAAACCCATTTAGCGATCGAAATGTCGCGATTAAACCGATTAATCGCGAAGAACACCAAGATCGTCACACCGAGCTTCAAGCGTCGATTTCTCCCTCAATTTTCCACCAAATCTCGACTTCTACCCCTCCGTGGATGCGGAATTGAAAGAGGAAGAGGAAGAAAATGAGAGAAATGAGAGGATCGGTGTCTATACAAGTCAATTTGATTGAAATCCAACTCGAATGCATACATCGACGAAGAACATGTCTATTTAAACAAAATTTGGGCGTAACCGTCCGATCGTTTCGATCGACGGTTACGATTGACGAGACGAGACCGCGAGGTCGTCGCTTTCACACGGTCTCGTGTCAAAAATAATACCGAACTTACCAATTTGGGAATTAAGAGAGAATTGAGGGGTATAATGGTAAATACGGGTCAAATCCACAGGGAATTTAGGTATTTTCGAGATATCTTTTAGAATTTGGTCAAATTGGACGATGAATTGAGGTGAGAAATTAGGGAAAATGGTGGCTTTAGAAAGATAACTTCAAAACGAATCCACGGAATCAAGAATCATCGAATTTGGACTTGATTTCGCGGAGAAATCGCAAATTGAAGTGGAGAGAAATTTCCGGACGTTAAAATCGCGATTTAAAGCTAAATTTTATGAAATTGAAATCTAAAACCTAATCTAAACGAAATTTAAAGATAATAGGAAGATAATTAAGGTAAAACCGCTTCCACTAAACCCGTTTAGCCATCGAAACGAGGTGATTAAGCCGATTAATCACCGAAAACGTCAAGATCGTCACGCCGAGCTTCAAGCGTCGATTTCTCCCTCAATTTTCAACCAAATCTTGATTTCAACCCCTCCATGGATGCGGAAATGAAAGAGGAAGAGGAAGGAATCAAGAGAAACGAGTGAGAGAGGCGTCTAGACAGTCAATTTTGTTGAATTCTCACTCGAATGCATACATCGGTGAAGAACAACTCTATTTATACTAAATTTGGGCGTAACCGTCCGATCGTTTTGATCGACGGTTTCGATTAAGTCGTGGCCGTCGGATCGTGATGGACGGCCACGATTTAATCCGGAGATAAGCGTTATAAAAACGCTTCAAATTTCGCCCTTTCGATCTCGATCCAACGGCTGAGATTCGATCCGCGCCGATTGATCTCAGCCGTTATAACGCTTCAAATTGACGCACGTGTTGATTGATCTCCGGTGCGCCACGCGTCCACGCGATCGGCGCATGAGATGCCGCCACGTGGCTCTAATCTAGCCGTTATAACTCCTTTTATCGCGCACATGTGTTGATCTTGATCCGTGGACCGCGCTCACGCGATCAACGCGTGGGATCGACGCGCCGTCGATCCGACGATCCTCCTCGCGCCACGTCACCTGAAATATAAAAAGAGTGTGGATTAGTCCCACACGGAGAAATAAATTTTGAACATTATTAGCATCTTCAATTTTGAAAACATTATATTTCATTATTATATTTCAGAGAGAGTTTATACCACAACAAGAATATCACCTAGCCATCCCTTATTTTTCAAGTGTCAATGTTTATGGTTTCCACTTTCCACAGATAATTAGTTTTTAAGGTTAAATAATAAGAGAAATCATTTTATATACGCTCATATATTTTTCTAAGTTTTAAAATCTAACAAAAATGAGTATATTTTTAAATAAAATTTTATTCTCTTATTATTTATTACATTGGACTAAAATGATAGATAATTTAATTTCTGATCCAATGAAATAAATTTAGATTAATTTGGAGTTATATTTTAAAAGATATGAATTTTTAAATTTTTAAGGATGTTTTTGGATTTTTTTCTGAATTTTTCTGAATTTAAAATCAACTTTTTAAAATTAAATTCATTAAAATAATTTATTATTTTCAAGTGCTGACGTGGCACGAGTGGAAAAAGTGCGCCACGTGGTGACATATGAGACCGCCATGTGTCACACACGAGTACATGTGCACACGTGTACGAGTGCCCGTGTGTGCTCGTGTCCGCACGTGTGTGCGCATGTGTCTGCATGTGTGTGTGATTAAGGAGAAAGCACCTTGTTAAGAAATTTTGCTAACTCTTTAATTTTTGCCATATGGGACATTGTTTTGTTTTAAATGTGTGCAGATGAAGTGGCATTACGAGAAGCGTCTGATTCGCGATTTAAATAAAGACTGTCGATCTTAACTTACGGCAGGGGGTACGCAGCGCATTCTTATTCATCGATGAATCGTTTTTAAAATGATTTAATCTCAGTCGTCGATTTGAGAAGTTATAACATGTGAGATTAAAAATGACGGAAACGCTCTAAAGCATCCAATCAAGATCAAACGATGAAGGTTTCACGCGTTATTCATAACGCACGCGACGTGATGAAATCTCGACGGTCCATCTAAGATCCAACAGACACGACTTAATTGTAACGATTCAAAGCTTGGTGTTTCATCAGAGCCATTGATTGAAGAATTAAATCTCGATCCAACGGTTACACCCAATTTGCCCTATAAATTGAGATATTCTTCGACATTATAAATCATTATTGGGTAATTTGAGTAGTTGATATATTTAGACACCAAATCCCTTGAGTCTTTTGCTTCCAATCGCTTCTAGTTCAATTTCTGTGTCCACGAGTGCTTGAAAGTGAGATTTCGTCGAAAGAATAGGAAGAAATCGGTTCTAGAATATCAACGATCGTTTTTTGAATTCGGAAATGACAAGCCTTTGATTTGGTGAATAATTGGATCAATTTGGGC
Source organism: Lemna minuta (assembly GCA_024174645.1). Lineage (NCBI taxonomy): Eukaryota > Viridiplantae > Streptophyta > Magnoliopsida > Alismatales > Araceae > Lemna > Lemna minuta. Next base: position 8,876,525 of record CM044111.1, read on the forward strand.
GCAATATTAGGTTAGATATCGAGTTTCATCCTAATCTTCCTTTCTATAACTTTAGATTTTAATTTCAAATCGTAGTTTTAGTCAATTTCAATTTTTTGTGATTCTCAATTTCAGAAATTTCTATCTCATTCATTTGATGATTTCTCTGCAAATCTTGATCCAAATTTCATGATTTTTGATTTTGTGGATTCGTCTTCGAGTCTTCTTTCCAAAAATATCAATTTTACAAATTTCTCATTACAATTTCATCATCTGATTTTATTAAATTTCAAAAGATATCTCAGAACTCTCATATTTCTCTATGGATTCAACCCTTATTCACCACTATACTTCTTAATTTGCATTAATTTCATAGATTTGGTGAGTTTGGTATCAGTTTTGACATGATTTTATGTGAATTCAATAACCATATGAAATCATTTCGTCAATATAAATAATGCACCATGATACTACTCTATAATATTTCATGATTATATTAGGTTATCATGTCATTGTGTTCTGATCATTATATTTAAGTATTAATTATTAGATGTTCTTCTAAAAGACGGTCCTCATGGATCCTAAAAAATCCATAATTGAAGACTTCATTTATTTTGTGGATTTTTGTGAGGCAAAGAAGAGTGGTCTTAAGTTAATTTTCACCTACATAAATTCCATTTCAAGGAAAGTCTACCATAAAATGATTAATCATGAAATTGTGGATATAATAGCATTTTTAAAATGCAGTATAAAGGTTAAAAGAAATTGATTAATAGTTATAGTCATATTGCTAGTCCCTAGAAATAATTAAAAAGATAAGGATATTGAGCCTAACTAGTAAGCAAAAATATACATGCCACCCTCTAGCCAGCTAAATGTAACTCAAGTGATTTGGAGAAAGGCATGGGGGGCTTGACTTCATGAACTTCATAATCACCAAGTATTTGCCACAATATGAGTAGACTATGATCCATCAAACATGAGTCCTTAGAAAAGGGTTTTAAGTCAAGACTCTCATAATTTCCTTTAGATAATACTCCCCCTCATCCCCCTCCCTTTTTCCCATATGTACGAGAGGCATTGGTCATGGCCATTTGGGTTGGGCAATGAAAACATGGAGAATTTACAATGATGTCATTAATCCTATGCTTTGAAATTTCAAATTTTGTTAATAAATGTTGAATTTAAAACATTGAGATGGAATATTTTCACAATAAAACTTTAAAATTTATAAATTTTTCTACCTTTCTCCTTTGCCCTTGTTCCTCTTTTTTCTTTTTCTTTTTTTAGAGCTTCACACTTTTTCAGCTTCCATGAACTTACAAGATAATATATCTCTATAGCATTAGTTAGAGGGAATAATTGAATCTAATCATAGGTGGTCATGTGTGCAAGTACTATGTGCCATTCCCTACAAAATAATATCGAAGAAATAGATTTAAAAATTCCATAAACCATTCTTAAGGTTGATAGAATCCTTGAGAAAGTGAGGGTATTCAGAACCTAAACTCATCTAAGTATTTAGAACCTAAAGACCTATGGGAATCATTGAATCTAGTCCTAGGACTGCATGTGTGCAAGAATTCAATGCCACTACCCTACAGAAGAATAACTCGAGCACCTCCACCTAATGGAGTCACTAGGAAGGATGATAAAGATAAAATTTAACTTACGTGTGTTGAATTAACATAGTTTACTTAATAAAGAGTTAGTTAAAAAAAATTCAGGTCCATGCATATGATATCTACCGTCCACCGTTATGGTGTTTTCCTCAGTGGCATGCAGATTTAGTAGCATGAAAAGATGTCCCTTGAATATTGGAAGAGGGATATAGAGAGAATTTCAAATGTGAGGCTCCTTTTTGTTCTTACCCTTCTTTCACCCCATTTCATGCACTTTGAGTTTCTTTGATACAAACCACAAAGCAAAAATAAAGAAAGGAAAACAAAAAATTATCGGAGGTTGCCTCCCATGTGGCGCTTAATTAAGAGTCCTTAGCTAGAAAATAAAAGAGGTTTAGGAATCTTGAATTTATGGACTGAAAGTCTTGTTATGATCCTTGAAAATGAATCCTAGGATCTATATCATCCTTTCTAGCCTTTGAATTCCTCTTTTAAGGATCTTGACACCTTTTTCCTCTTGGGTCATGTTCTTTTGATCCTATTAGGATCTTGGCTTGTGAATTGTCTCTTGAGATTTTCATTTTCCTTGGTCGATTTCTCAAAAAAATCATACATATCTTTCTCTATTTACTCTAAGGTTTTGAGATTTTTCACCTATCTCTTTACTCCACCTCTATTTCATAATTTCCAACTATTCTTCTAAATACATGGGGTGAGGGAGCTGGGAAGAGAGGCAGGGAAATGCCATGGTTTTTTAATGAAAGATATGTTCTAATATATTCTGATGGTGCTCAATTTTAATAGTCTGGAAGTACCCATTATCTTCTTGTTCTAATATATCCTCAAAATATTTAATCTTGTTAACAAGTTTCAAGGGAACTCTCTCTCCTTCATACGACATCTCTATTACCCTTGTTTTACAATTGATATTAGCTTCAAAATTACCTAAAAAAGAATGACCTAGAATGACGATGGAGCTATTAGTATCCATGGGTGCTGTCATATCTAAGATAACAAATCAATTGGAAAATTTCAACCTTCTACATTGACAATTAGATCCTCAAGTAGACCTCAAGGATACCTTAATAACTGTTAGAGACGCGAAAAGAGGAAGAGGAAAAAAATAGGGTTTGATGTGACACCGTCATGCGTGAGAGAGAGATACATATATAGGAGAGAGGAGAGAGAAGAGAA